>JAFEMH010000095.1:600000-1109111 GCA_022495995.1 Adenophora triphylla var. japonica
CCCATCAGTATTTGAGGTTGCCTTGTTTATTAATATCAAAATGGGATTTTTAGTTTTAAAATTTTGATTTATTGACCTATTCTACAGCACTGTCTATCAATATTTTCCCAGCGTTTACGGAGTTGTGTGAAGGGAGGCGAGATGAATTGCACTTATCTAGCTCCATTTGATACAAGAAAACCCATCTATTAGAAACTAGATGCAACAGTTGATTTGTGAAATTTGTAAGAGAATTAAGGGAAAAAGAATACTCCCTCCGTCCCACAAATATACAAAAAATTATCTCTTTTGGGCGTCCCACAATAATCTACATTTTCCCAAAATGGAAATGGAACCCACTTCTCTCTACTCACAACACTTTTTAAATTTACTATTCTCTCCACTCATTCTCTCTCCTATTTTACTTTTACACTCACAACACATTACCTTTATCACTTTTTACCTTAATCTTCGTGCCGGGCCAAAAAGTTTATACAATTGTGGGACGGAGGGAGTATGATTTTATTGTTCGAGTGCAATGTGTGTTTTCTTAGAAATTTTTAGATAAAAAATGAAAAGGCCAATACCTAATTATCTATAGGCATGAGTTCTTATAAAGTATGGTTTTAGGGAAAGATGAGGAAATGAATGATGTTCGTTTAAGATTTAGAGATGATGACACGGATTCTTTAGTTTTGGGAGATTACAGTGATTGAAGCCCTCACCAAATTTGTACTATCAAATAGAGTTTTGAAGGAGAGATGCAATGGGGTGTACACATTATTTTGTACGGAGTAGAATTTTTGGATTTTCATTTCTCATCCTTTTGAATTTGGCAGTCTCATAGTGGCTGATGTTGTATATAGTCAGTGTAGGAACAGAAACCTTTCCTTCTTTTGGTGTGTAGTGTAGTTTTAGAGTTACATACATAGGCACAGCAACACTGAGGAATTATATAGGTATTTTTTAGTTTCTTAATTTTTGATTTATTGACCTATTCTACAGCACTGTCTATGATTTTTTCCCGGCATTTCATCGTGTTTCATAAAGAGGGGCAAGATGAATGCACTTGTCTACCGCCATTTGATAGGGAAAATAAACCATCTACTAGGAATAGATGCCACAGTTGATTTGTGGATTTGTGAGAGAATTAAATGAAAAAGAGTATGATTTTGTTGTTCGAGTGCAGTGTGTATTTTCAATTTACTATGAACAAGTAATGTTCATTAGAAAATTTTAGATACAAAAGTGAAAAAGATAATGTTAATTATATACTCCCTCTGTTCCAATTCAAATTACACAAGGGAATGCATACGTGAAGGACAAAAGGGGTGGCTGAACCCCCAATATTTCTATTCAACTTTGTAAAAAAAAAAATATTACTAAGTGCACCACCACTTACCAGCCCCCTTGGTAAAACAAAAGAATAGAAGACACTATAATAAAATTATGAAATAGACAAAAGGAGAGAAAAATAAAAGTGAGAGAGGGGGAAAAACGACGTACGAAACGCCGGTTGCCACCTAACCCTCCCGTCCGCCACAGCCAACGACCTCCGCCTCCACCGGTCCATCTTCACCTCCACCTCCGATCTTAATTACTACTTCTAGCAAGTTTTTGGGATTTCAATTTAGGGTTATATTGTTAAGTAATTTGGGATTTCTGATTTATGGTTTTCTCTTGAGATTTCAATTTCTGATGTGATTTAGGGTTTGTATTATTGATTTATTGATTAATTTGAGGTTTTAGAATTAGGGTTTTTCAAAATGAGATTTCACATGAAAACGCGAAAGGGATAAATTTAGTATGTTTTTTGTTTTTTGTAATCGATGTAGGTAGAGTCATGTAGAAAACAATTAATTTTTTTGAAGCTTTTGGGTAATGTAATTTGTGAACCCCTTGATTTTGGCCCTAGATCCGCCCCTGAACTACACGCTTTGGATTGAGAACGCCCTCTAAGGAAAAGTGTTAGTAGAGTGCATAGTTATTAAAAGCGCGTCTAGGCTCCGGGCGCAGAGAAGCTCAGCTTTGGAGCCTGGATTGTGCTAGGCGAGGCGCTGTTTCATAGGCGAGGGATTAGGCGCGCCTAGGGCTGAAGCGCGAGCCTTGATGGTGTGTGCCTAGGCTCCGGGCACAATAATTGACCAACAATTAAATCATAATTAAACATAATACGCGACTAATACTCTTCTCTGCCACGACTCTCTCCCGTACACGTGTCATAACTCTGTATAAGAGTAGCGATCACTAGGAACTCCTTCAAACTAACAGCGACGACCTCCGGCGATCTCCCTAATCACTTGATGTTGTATGTATACTATATTTTTAGTATAGTATACATACATTTATGACATATAACGTATGTTTGTGCTTGTTTCTTTTATGACTTATAACGTATGTTTGATTTACTACTTGCATTTGATTTATTGCTCATCTTGATGTTGTATGTATACTATATTTTTAGTATTTTAAGGCATTTTTGCGTCGTCACTCGGGCGCGCGCCCGCCTTGCACCTTGCGCCTAGGCTCCGGGCACACCTTTGCGCCTTGGTGCGCCTTGGGCCTTTAATCACTATGGTAGAGTGGGGTGCTGTGAGTACGAAAAGTAGGGTAGGAGAGAGAAATGGGGTAGATAATAATAAGTGAAAGGTTGTTATGAGTGTGAAAGTGAGTCTGTGGTTTCAACTGCAATACTATTTTAGGTAACATGTGTAGTTTCATTTGGGACGGATGGAGTATGTGCATAAGTTCTCATAATGTTTGGTTTTAGGGATGGAAGAACCTACCCTGACCTTTGACTCCCTTTGTTCCATACGGTCTCTATATGCTGATTCTAATTTTACTTGGACATGTTGTAGGCCAAAGGTGAACTGTTACTAAAATAAACACAAAATGGTGAGACCCTTCGCTGTCAAAGGACGTAAGCGGAAGAATAAGAATGAGAAGTACTACAAAGAAGAAGCAGAAGAAGAAAAAATAGTTGAGTTTTCAGAAGAAGATGAGATAGCAGGTGGGTCCCCCAAGAAATTGAAAGTTGATGCTACAGCTTCAGACGAGGAGAAAGCAGAAGCAGCTGTCGAACAGCTTGCTGGTATCCCAATTGGCCCCAATGAGCAAAGCAAGCACCCTGGCGTTATTTTCATCCTTGAGAAAGCCTCTCTGGAAGTTGCAAAAGTTGGAAAAGTCTGTATTAAATTTTTATTTCTTTACATTTTCAGAATTAACGTGTGATATTTATTTCAGTTTTGAGTTTTCTTTTCATTATGTCTTGGTGTTTGATATAATCTTTTCTGTTGTTTTGTAAATCTACAGACTTACCAGCTTTTGAACTCTGAGGATCATGCCAATTTCCTGAAAAGGAATAATAGAAATCCTGCTGACTACAGGCCTGACATTTCTCATCAGGTTAGTAGATTTGAATTCTGAGGGTTACAAGTTTGAGACTGGTTGAGAAATTATTCAGGTTAAAAATTTATTGGTTCTTTTGACGTGCCATAACTTTTGAATTCTGGAATACAGTGATTAGTGATAGAAAGCTAAGTTCATTCAAGTGTTAAATAATCCATACCATCACTTTTATTCACAGAGAAATAACTTCCCACAATATCATTAGTGATCCTATAAAACTGTCAAGTTTGCATCAAACTACAATATGTAATTTGAAGTGCGAAAAGCCAACTGTTCTCGCAAGTTGTGTTAGCCCTCTGGAGTTATACCTGCTTTGGCTGACGAGCTTGATACAGTACCCATTTTTTTGCATTTCAATTAAATCAGAGCGTCTCCAAGAAAGATGCAATAAACAGACAAAGATTGACTAGTCGTCGGTCAGGCTCCCCAATCTGCATCTGTATATACCTGCAAACTGAATGAAGATTTAGATGAATAGAAGAACCCTTAACTAGGAGCATTCTTTAATTACCACATAAGTTTAAGAGCAGCTACCAAATGTGGCCTTCTGAGATTGAAGAAGATTTAGATGAATAAACAACCCTTGACTAGGAACATTCTTACCACACAGGTTTTAAGAGCAGTTGCCAAATGAGGTTATCTTGGTTTGGATAAAGTTGACTAAAAACATGTACAGGGTAAGAAATCCTCAGTCTGCTAGTTTTGAGGTAAGCTAATTTACCAATAAGTCTCCTGTATTAGTTGAAATTTGAATTAGGCTCGCCTTGCCATGATGTAATTTAATGGAATTTTTTGAAGGTTTAGCATGAACCATGAATGTGTCCAGTGGCCCCAAATCCTTGATTACTAAATGGTTGTGCAAATGTTACTTCAGAGACTGAATTACACACATATCTGAACTAGTGATTAAGATCTCATCAACGTATGTTAATACAATGGTTGTAGATGTTTTGGTATTGGGAGTAAACAAAGAGTTACCATAAGGAGCATGCTAAAACTCGGAACGCCTGCAAATATTTAGTATAATCTTCACACCGTTGCCTAGTGACTTGTTCCAAACCATAAAGAGATTTCGTAGCTTACATTCAATCTTAAAGTTTTATGGGACATGCAAATTACTCCGTTGTCCCATAATAAATGTCGCACTTTTCTTGGTCGGTCCCAAAATAAATGTCCCGTTTCTATGTAAGGAAGTATACTTGGTGCAATTTTACCACTGTACAAGTAATATACAAACAAGAAAGCACCTTCCTTAAAACGATCACAAGTCAAATGCAACATTAATTTGGGACGGAGGGTGTACTAACATTACCCTGAGGTAGATCCTTGTACACGCATCTTCATGAAGGTCTCCATGTAAAAAGGCATTTTAAACATCCAATGAGAGAAATAGACCCCTGCTTGATAGCAACAACCGCCAATAGAGATCTGAGTCTGTATTCATTTTCGCTACAGGTTCAAAAAGTTCCAAACAGTCCTCTTTTTTTTGTGTGAATCCCCTGGCTACTATAATCTGACCTTTTACTTATTATGCGTGCCATCGGGTTTGTATTTCACTTTGAAGATAACCAACTCACTTGTGAGTGGGTGTTATGGTTTTTTTATTTTATTTTTTTGGCTTTTGATATAGAATGTTCTAAATTGAAAAATAGCACTTCTCTAGAATTGTTATTGGTTGCAAACTGTACTATGTTCATTTGTATTGAAACGGGAGAATGTGAAAAAAGGATATATGTAGCTGGCTGAAATATTTGGGAAAAAATATTGCTTTGAGTTTGCTCTAGTGTTTGAACCGTCATAATTTGAAACATTGATTTGTTCAGGCGATATTGATGATTTTGGATAGCCCGTTGAATAAAGCTGGAAAGTTGAAAGCTTTGTATGTGAGAACAGAGAAAGGTGTTCTTTTTGAAATCAGTCCACATGTTCGGATTCCAAGGACGTATAAGCGATTTGCTGGAATCATGCGTAAGCTCCATTTCTCCCTTCTTGCCAATTAATCTTTATAACATTTTGCCCTTGTCCGTTCTTTTAGCATCTTTCTTCTTCTTCTTCTCTTTCATTGCTTTTTAACTTTTTTTCTTTCAATCTGTATTATAATTTCAGTGCAGTTGCTACAAAAGTTAAGTATATCTGCTGTTGGTAAGCGGGAGAAGCTTATGCATGTGAGGAAGAATCCTGTATCCCAGTATCTGCCCAACAACTCTCGAAGAATAGGTTAGAACTTTTCATGCTTTTTGTGAATTTTCCCTTCTAATGATCAAACTGACATAGATTATCAAATGATTTCTTTGCTACAGGTTTCTCACACAGTTCTGAGCGACTTGTTGACATGAATGACTATGTTTCTACAGTTAATGATGATACGACCCTCGTTTTTCTGGTATTTCTCGAATGAGGCTGCTTTTTATGTATACCATTATATATTCCCGTCAAGATTTGAGTTTTTACTTGAATTATGATATCACAGGTTGGCGCGATGGCTCATGGGAAAATTGACAAGGAGAATGTGGATGATTTTATATCAAGTAAGCTCAAATATCTTTCGGTTGGAGTTTTTGCTTCATTGTGTAGTAGTGTATGCTCGATTCTCGTTTTTGTACTCCCTCCGTCTCATTTATGTTGGTCAACTTTCCATTTAAGACGTCTCATTTTTTGGTCAATTAGGATTATGAATGACCGGGTTTTTTTTCTTTCAAATTTGCTCTTGATCAAGAGCAAATTTGAATTTTTTTGGTCATTCATTTTGGGACAGGACAGAGGTAGTTTATACTAGAGAAGTGAAAAAATGAGACAATCTACATAAACCCATCTTCTCATGCCATTATAACTTGAAAATTCTGCTACACAATTGGCTATTGTGAATTTTGGAAGAGCCAGGAAAACATAAAGGAAAATGCATGAATTGAAAAACTTAAAACAGAAAAGCAGATGATTTGTGAGGCTAAGCTATGTATGTATGTAAGCCGTTTACTTTGTAATATTGCAGTTTCTGGATATCCACTGAGTGCTGCATACTGTATTACAAGGATCACCAACGCCTTGGAGCGGAAAATGAAAATCCTTTGAGCCGGTCTTCTTCCTGTTCAACATATTTATGTTGGCATGGTATTGTTACGTAGAATATTTGCGTCTCTCCATGCATGTAGGGGTAGACCTGCCATCTTCCCCATCGAGCCCCATTTTTGTAGCGGTAGAGGAACATGATGCATCATAGACTCCATTAAAGGGATTTTGCATTTTGATTCACAGATTATAAACAGTGGTCTTTATTTGATTCACTTATTTTTTTTATTTAGCATGCAATTCTGTCATTTCATCTATACTCATTTCCGACTCTTCATGCGCGTTACTCTGATGAGAACCTAAGTAAAATAGGAACTTGGGAACCAAAAATCACCCTTAGATTATGATAAAGGGTCATTGCCCCATAAGTTCCTTTTTTTAAAATCTATGCTCAATAAGTTCCTTTTATGATTGAATTATGTTTCGTAAATACAACATCAATTAAGGCCATAATACTGCATTCCGGCGCCCGCAGGTGACCGGAGTTCGAAGCCCATGGACCGGCGACCAGATTCCGACCTCCGGCGACCGGATTCTGACAAAATTGCCTGATTTCGGTGAAAATTGACCGGAATCCGGCATGCGGAGATAGCAGACGGCGGCGGCGGAACTGGGCTGTGGCGGAGGCGGTGGTGCGGATGCAGTATTATGATTTTAAACTACTGCATAACTAAATGTTGTATTATACATAATACAACATGAGAACTTATGGGTCATTTTAATACAATGAGGAACTTAGTGGAAAGTGATTTGTTCCAAAAGAAACTTATGGGGCAAATTCCCTAAGATAAATCAACGGTTTAGATTAGATGTCACATAAAAATGTGCGGTGGCATTTTTGTAATTTTTTTGTTTGTTTTTGAGATACGTTGTAGTATTTTTGTGATTTACGTCGTAATTGAGCGTTTGAATTCAGTAGCTAACTAATTATTGTATCGAAGTGTATTTTGAACATTGCACCTGGATTCAGATTCAATGGCTAATTAGATATTGAATGTGTATTTTGAACATTGAACTTAGATTCAGATTCAATGGCTAATTAGATAATGAATTCAAGTATATTTTCAAAATATATTTGGACGCAATTACTACTTAGCTACTGATAGGGATGGCAACGGGGCGAGTTCTTCATTTCCCAAACCCGCCCCTACAGTACAGTGAGATATCATTGCCCGAACCCGCCTCGACCCGGTTATGCCTTACCCGAGCCCCGCCCCGTTTAACCCGATTGCGTACTTTGCTTTAAAAAATAGACAATTAACTCTAGAAACTTAGAAACTCATTGAAAGAGAAAAATCAATACTGTTAAAAGTCAAGTTGCCAACATAGTGAATTAAAACATAAATATTACATCTTCAAAGACTCATTGTAAATTTGTAATTGTTATACATGATGAGGGCATTTAAGTAATTTCATAAATAATCGGGCGGATTCGGGGCGGGGCAGGGTAAACCCGAACCCTACCAAAATTCGACGGGTTTTCAAAAGTGCATCCCAAATCCGGCCTATTAGGGGCGGGTCTTTTCGGGTTCGGGGCGGGTTCAGATTTTTTGACAACCCTAGCTACTGAATTGAAGTGTATCTAATTAGCTATTGAATCGAAGGATTTTTTAAACATTGCACTTGTATTTAGTAGATACTGAACCGAACGCATTCTCATTAATTGCTTATCCTCTTACAATTCTTTTACGGTTCCATCCTCGTCTATCATGATAATTACAAAAAGGTCATCGCATTTTTAATAGATATTTAATATAAACCCTTGATTATCATTTATCTATGGTTATAATTGGTTCCTAAATTTTTATTGTATTTAGGTTCTCATGAGCACCTTCATATATACTCCCTCCGTCCCAGCCCACTTAGAAATTTTTGAAATGGCACGGGGATTAAGGAAAAGGTAAATATTGTGAGTGTAATTTAAAAATAGAAGAGAGAATGAGTGGAGGGAATAGTAAATTATAATGGTGTTGTGAGTATTAAAATAACACAAAATCTGGGGAGAAACGCGTTTCTCCGTCGCTTATGGAGAAACGGGGCTTGTTATGTCGTGCGACATACCTAGCCACAAAAACTGGATATCACTTCATCGCCTTACGGATATCCGGAAGCTTTGGAAAGGATATCGGAAACTTTGAAAAGGATAGCCGAAGCTTTGAAAAGGATATCAGAAACCAAATATTTTTTGGATATCCTTTACAAAGCTTCGGATATCCATTTCAAAAGCTTTCGATATCTGCGAAGCTTTGTAAAGGATATCCGGAAAAAATAATTGGTTTACGGATATCCTTTACAAAGCTTCTCGCTATCCATTTCAAAGCTTCGGATATCCGTGTTTTGTAAAGGATATCCAGAAACTGGCTACTTACGTCGCGCGACATAATAAGCCCCGTTTCTCCATACGCGATGGAGAAACGCGTTTCTCCCCAGACGCACTCTTAAAATAATGTAGGAGAGAGAATTAGTGGAGATAATAGTGATTTAAGGTTTTCATTTTGGGAATTCTTAAGTGAAGTGGGACGCCCAAAATGGAAAGTTTTCTTAGGTGAGGTGGGACGGAGGGAGTATATATATATATATATATATATAATCTAGACTTAAAGAGTTAAAGCAAATAAGAAAATAGGCTAAAAAATTGTCCAAGATACTTCATCAAATCAAATGCAGTGTCGCTAGTACTCCCTTGGTTCTTAAATGAATATTCAGATTTTTCAAGACATTTTAAAAGGTTAAAATTAATTACTTTTAGTAATATAAATACACAAAAATTCATATACACCGTATTGAATAATAATTTTGGTACGAAGGGAGTACAACCTCTTTTTTTTTTTTTTGTTTTGTATATCCCAAAATAACTATCACAATTCTAACTAATTAGATATTTTCATAAAAACTTTTAACAAATTAGATATTTTTTAAAAAATATTAAAAAAATCAACAGCAATACTTATTATGTTTATGTGGTGGGAGAATATTCTCCCTCCATCTCATAATCATACAGATATTTGCACTTTTTTTCTAGTAATTTGGTAAAACTCAAAACAATAATTTATATTTATTAATTTTTATTAATTTTTCTAATTAAAATCTAATATTATCACTGAAAATACTTTTAATAGTGTATCAAATTAATCATGAAATCTTTAGTCAAAGAATGTTTTATTAGGATGGAATAAAAGTAGCAGATACAGAAAGGGAAAGGGCTAAGCTAGCAGCAGCAGATGCCAATACTTGCTGGCTAGTCAATAGAAATAGCAAATGCCTTTGAAGGCATCCAAGTTCTTCTTGTACAAAGACACAAAAGCATCTACACTTCCATTCTTTGACAATGTTGGTGCAAGAAATATCAATCCCTCAACCGGATAAGACGGCATGAAAACAAACGGACTTCCCCCTCCGAAATCGACTTCATAAAACGGAAATCTCAGCCAACTATCGACATCCACATTCGGACTCAGAACCTTCTTGTTTGTATCGGCTGTGCTAAAAAGACCTTCGTTTTTCGCCTCGTTGCTTGCAAAGTCGATGAATGATTTGAAATACTTGTCGTCGACTTTGGTCACGGCATCGTGAATGAGGTTTGCTGCGTATGATAATGGCTCGTCTAGTAGGTTTTTCACCTTTGTTGTAGGGAAAGCCCAAAGAACTACGTTCCCGAAGTACTCATCTGGTACGTTGGGGGAGAGTCTTGTGCGACCATTTATGGAGATCCTTACATGAGTTGTCTCGTCGCGTCCAAGTTGACGAGCTACTGTGATGGATCTCCATAAATGAGCAAGGAGGCTCTCGAACGTGGTACGGGGTTTCAATGAGTTGGATGATGAAGCTTTAGCTTTGAGCTTTGAAAGAAAATCAACGGTAAAATGGGCTTTGTGCATAACGACTACATCTGCAGCTGCCGGATGATTTTGCTTCTTGCTAATGAACTCCACTCCTCTATGTTCAAACTCAATGCATGGAGGCTCTCGAGGAGAGAAAATGGTTCGATCACGTAAAGGAAGTGGGCTAACGGCCAGGCCTCTGCAGGCCTGGCCCCACGCCACCAGAAACTTGGTCCTAGCTTGACCATCACAAACATGGTGGTGGGCCGTAACGCCCACCACCAATGATCCACAAGTGAACCTCGTGAGTTGAACTTGCATCAACTCATCTATTCCTTTGGTATCAGGGTGAAGACCTAAAGCCGAAACTTTAGATGGCTCAAGTGGCATGATCTCGTCGAGCTCGCCATCACCAGAAGCCTCGATAAATCTCACACCTTCATCGTTCAAAAGAACGGAATAAACTCCGGTATCGTTAAAACCCAATCGCCCGGCCCACTCCGGGTATATAGCTAGGACTTTTTGAAGCCCTAACTCCAAGATTGAATTTAAAGGGATGGGAGGTTTATAAGCATAGATGAAGGCTAAATGTGTAACATAGGTGAACTCATCAAAGACACTTAAGGGGGCTTGAGTTGTATGAGGGGTGCCTAATTGGTAACATGGCTTGATCAATTTTGAGCTCTCTATTTGAACCTTCATGTTGTTTGTCTACTTAGCTATGTTTGTTTCTACATCTGGGTATCATGGGTTTATATATAATCAAGCCTGGAAATAGTTAGTGTAATCAAAACAAGGAATCTCTTTCTGCTTTTTATTTATTATTAATATTAATGTGTGTGTTTTCTTATTATTATTTTTTCTCAACCAACTTACTCCTTCCGTCTCGATTCAAAGTTCAAAAATATTTAGAGTTCAAATATTAAATAGGGAGTAATTAGTCGATATTTATTGTGAGTATGACATATGAAATTTGGGGTTGTTAATATAAAAATATTACTAGTATAATTTTTAGTTTTGAAATTTAAAACTTTAATATGAGACATAATAAAAAAAAAAAATTGAAAAGGAGGAAGTATTTAGGATATTCCACCATTTTTTTTATTTTCTTTTTAAGCACACCATTCCATAATTCAGAAAAGCAAAGCAAAGCAATGATACGCCATTTAAAAATTAAAAAAAAAGTATATGCCAGCCTTCCTTTTATACTCCCTCCGTCCCGGTCGAAGCGTCACTTTTTACCCAAAATGGCGTCCTGTTTATAGCGTCACCCTTTCCTAAAAAGGAAACTTTTATTAATATTTTATTATCCCATCCACTATTCCCTCCACTAATTCTCTCTCCTCTACTCTCACAACACTTTTAAAATTCACTATTTCCTTCACTAATTCTCTCTCCTATTTTTAAATTACACTCACAACATTTTTTCTTCTCACACTTTTCCTTAATTTGTGCGCCACCCCTAAAAGGGTGACGCTTCTACCGGGACGGAGGGAGTATTTATTAATTACTCCCAACAACTGATCATTGGATTCTTCTGCAAAAGTTTGGAATAAAATCTCTTATCAAAATGATCAAATCTCATTCAACCTAGTTAACTAAATTATGATTTTCTTAATGTATGATGAGCAATCATTAAAGCATAAGATATAATTTAATTATGACAATGAATATACATAATTATAACAATTTTATTAATAATATATACTCTCTCCGTTCCACTATACTTGACACTTCTTTCCATTTTGGGCCGTCTCACTATACTTGACACCTTCCAAAAATAACCAAGTTTTTATATTTTTATATTCACTCTATCCCACCACTCATTCTCTCTCTTCATTTTCTACCACATATTTATTCAACCAACACTACTATTTACCACACTCATTCTCTCTCTTCATTTTCCACCACACATTTTTTTTATTTTATTCTTTTTCCTTGATTTTTGAACCCATCCCCTTGGGTGTCAACTATAGTGGAACGGAGGGAGTATATATATATATATATATATATATATATATATTACTAAAATTGCAGTAATTATATTACTTTATTGACATAATAAATACTTCCTCCGTACCATTCAAAAATTCAAAATATTTTAAAAGGTTGTCCCAAGATTCTAAAATGGAAAATTTTCATTATTTTTTATTTACAGAGCCCACAAGTCATACTCACTAATTATTCTATATTCTATATTCTATTTCTCTCTCTTATCCCACTATTTATATTCACAACACACATCAATTTTTTTCACTTAAATAACTTATTAATCATTACCCGCATGCTCACACACTCATTGAAACATAATTATTGAGAATAATAAATAAATTTTGTTTTAATGAATTAATGGGGTATTTTTCAGGTCATTGAACAGCTACTTGGAGTATTTAATAAATGGCCTTATCTTATACTGAGAATAATGAATACTCCCTCATTCCCGTTTATAGGTTCACCATTTTGAGTATGGCACTCAAATTAAGAAAAAAGATTAGTGAAAAAAGTGTTGTGAGTATAAAAGTAAAATATGAGAGAGAATGAATAGAGGGATTAGTAAAATTGATTGGTGTTGTAAGTATAAAAATAAAGTAGGAAAGAGAATTAATGGATGGAATAGTAAATTTTTTTTATCATTTAAAAAAAACTGAAATTTTTAATGAAATACCCATTTTAATAAAAGATAAGCTTTTCATGGGAATGGGAGGAGGGAGTATAGGCCATATTCTGTCCAGTAGTTGCAGACGGGATTAAGGTGGAAAGTAGTTATTTTTAAGGACACATTTAAAAAAAAAAAAAAATAGAAGCAATCATTGATAAAGTAAAGTGTAAAGGTTTACTCCAATTTTATTTATTTTTTTCCAAAATATGCTTCGATGCTTCATCAGCAAGGAACACGTGTAATAACAAAGCTAACATTATGTGACACGCTTAATAATAACATAAAGTAAAGGTTGCCACTTCATAACAACTAAGATCCGTATCATCTACTCCCTCCATTCCATATTATCTTATCCATTTTATTATTTTGGTATCCTATTTTAAAATAACACTTTTTTAAAAATGAAAATTTTTAATACTTCTTTATTCATTAGACTCATTTATCATACTACATCCCGGGACCGGATCCCTCCCACAATGAAGATGATGAAGCTCATGAACTACATCCCGGGGCTCGGTTTGGGAAAACGCCATCAAGGTACCCAACAAATCATTGAGGTCAAGGAACAAAATACCCTCCATGGCCTAGGATACATTCTCACTCCCGAAGACGCTGCGGAAAATAGAAAAGCTGCACGAAAACGCTCTGCTACTAACAAAAGAGGCTTGCACGCAATCTCCGACCTCCGCCCTTACAGCTTCGACATGGCCAGGTACTTCACAAAGAAAGCTGGCAATTTGAACGAAGACACAGAAAAGGGGACAGAGCTGATCAACGCCAAACTAAACAGGTCGACAGCCATGGACAAGCTCCAACAGAACCTTGCAAGATTCAGAGGTCTCGAGCCAAACCCAGTCAGAAGAGCATTTCTCGAAGCACCAACTCTACCGGGACCCATCACCACCACTATTCACAATGAATTCTGGTTCGGGAAAACCCCCTCTTTAGTGAAAGAACTCGAAAAACTCTCTGTCAACATCCCTGCCACAAACGAGCGGGACGAGTCTGCATTCGAACTAGCAATGCCCAAGACAAAGACGGAAGACTTCGCAGACAGTGCCTGGAACGAGCCATTGCTACAACAGCTCTTCTGCGAAGAAATCGAGGTGCCAGACCTAATCAATTTTGTTTCTGATAACTCTACAGTAGCCATGATTGGGGACAACAGCGCGAAGCCTTTCGACCCCCGCCTCCTGTCAAGCTCATTGCCACTCAATAACTGGGCCACCTTCTCCGACTGCGCCAAAGAAAAGGGACATGATCGAACAACTTGGTCTAACCCCTCACGTCCTAGAGTCCAGTGTCAAAGCCCATCCTGAGTCTATTGTCTTTGAATTCGAGTCTCTCGAGTCATCTGATGGCCTTACGCCAAAAGATTACGAACTCATTGCCAATAATGTATTCCCGTATGCTCTTAATGAAAGCTTCGACCTTTTCGAGTATCCTCTCATTGCATCTTTAACAACTGATAAATTAACTAATACACAAACAATGAATAACGATTCACTTGATAAAGAAGCAGACACGTTGAACGAACAATACATTAAACACATCTTTAAGCATGTTGTCAAACGAGAGAAAAATCGGGCCCAAGCTGCCGAGGAGGTTTTAACCAAAGTGGATTTGGGAACTGCTGAAGAGCCAAAAGAGACGCAAATCGGGAGTTTCTTCACTGGCACTGGGCAAAACGCATTGACTACACTGCTCAAAGAATTCGTGGAAGTGTTCGCTTGGTCTTACCGAGACATGCCCGGGTTAGATCCAGACATACTGGAACATCGGATTCCCTTGAATCCCGAGGCTAAGCGCGTCAAGCAAAAGCTACGCCGGATCAAGCCAGAATGGTCTTTGCAAGTCAAAGAGGAGATCGAAAAAATGCTCCGAGTTGGCTTCATAAGGGTGATCGAGTACCCGACATGGCTTTCCAACATAGTCACGGTCACCAAGGCCAATGGAAAGTACGCTGCTATGTAGACTTCCGAGATCTCAACAAAGAAAGTCCCAAGGACGACTTTCCACTACCAAACATCGACATGTTGGTAGACATTACAGCCAATTTTGAGGTTAAGTCCTTCGTGGACGGGTTTGCCGGCTACAATCAAATCAAGATGGCCGAAGAATATCAAAAAAAATAGCCTTCACAACCCCCCGAGGAACCTACCGCTACACAGTGATGCCATTCGGACTAAAGAACACTGGGTTTGCAACACTTGGGACAACATTCATGGCAACACATGATCTAACATTAACAATCTTAGTTAGTAGTATTTTCAATTAAAATAATACTTATTATTATAATAAGGAGAATTGTTAGAATCCTAATAGAATTAGGACTCATATCGTTTGTTTATAAATATCATTTCTCTATTTTATGTAAACTTGGAGACATAAATAATACATAACTAGTATTACACTCGTGCGTTAAACGCACGGCCTAAATTTTTTCAATAAATTACAGATCCAAAATCATAAGAGTTACTATATCTATCTATAAAGAGTAACGTAGAAATCTTTCTTAAACAAATAAACAACTCTAAAATATATAAATGCATTAATAATAGTAAAGTTACACATTTTGAAAAATTTCCTTATAGACGACATTTGAGGTTTCATCCACACTCTTTCCCTCTTCATCTACCACTAATATCTTCAATCCGACACGATTGGTTATCCTAGACAAAGCAACATACAACTGACCATGACTAAAAATAGGTCTTTTTAGAAATAGTCCAACATGACTGAGTGACTGACCCTGACTTTTGTTGATTGTCATTGCGTATGATACAACTAACGGAAATTGTCGCCATTGAAAATTGAATGGTAGACGTAAATCTGAAGGAGTTAATGACATTCTCGGGATAAAAACTTTTTCACCAACATTATTGCCGTTCAAAATTTTTGCTTCTACAACATGCTGGCCGAGCCTTGTAATAATTAGACTTGTTCCGTTGCACAACCCTGCACTATGATCAATGTTTCTCAATAACATCACTGGAACACCAACTTTAAGACTTACCTGATGATTTGGAAAACCGGAAGATTTTATTGTATTCAAAAACTCTGTTGAATGCATTTCAGCAAAAAAATTAGAATTATTTTCGAAACTGCAAATTGTGTCTGCACTCAAATAAGTTATACCATCAGACTGATTCTGAGAAACCATGTATTCATTAATTCTCTTGACATCATCAAGTATTGGTGCAAGTATGGCTCTTCCTTGTAAGTAAGTAACATCTTCAAAATGATCTGTGAATTCAGGATATGTACTATCAACAATAGCCTTAACCAAATCACCGGATGAGTGCGGGAGCGAGAGTCATCGGGAACTTTTATAGTTGCAACACCATCATTATCACCCACATAAGTCCCATCTCCAATACTTAAAATCCATTCAGAGAATTTTTTTAGCTCAAATCCGCTTGGATCATTCTCGATAGCTTTTAGTCACATGTTTTTGGTAAGCCTCAAAACCTTGCAATGCGACCATAAATGTGATGAATTGTTTGTCGCATTCACAATATCTTGCCTGGTACCTTTTGGAATCACTAGAAGGATTTGCCGAAAATCTCCGCCCATGACAATTGTTTTACCCCCGAACGGTTGATTCAAGCTATCAGGATTCTTGAACCGCATTATATCTCTTAAAGTTCGATTAAGGGCTTCAAAACAATGCCTGTGAACCATTGGAGCCTCGTCCCAAATAATAAGCTTTGTTTTGACCATTAGTTCCGCAAGTGGGCTACCCTGTTTAATATTGCATGTTGAATCCTCGGCCAGAGTTAGTGGAATGGCAAATCTAGAATGACCAGTTCGACCATTGGGCAGCAAAAGAGATGCTATTCCACTAGATGCGACATTCAAAACTATTTCATCCTTAGATCTTAAAGCAGCTGAAAGAATTCTCCATAAAAAAGTTTTGCCTGTGCCACCAGAACCATAAAGGAAAAAAATGCCTCCATTATCAGCCTCAACACTCTCCATGATCGTATTGTACGCATGCTTCTGCTCATCGGTACATGATCCTAACAGCTTCTTGCATTCATTAGCTAATAAATCTCTATCATAGTTCATCTCATCCAATATAAGACGATTGTGGAACATTGACGGATCGTAATCATCACATATTAAAATCTTCAAACCAGCACAATTAGTTACTCTTGACAATGCAACATAAAGCTGACCATGACTAAATACTGGTCTTTTGAGGAAAAGGGCAACATGAGACAGTGATTGACCCTGACTTTTATTAATTGTCATTGCATAGAAAATAATCACGAAATTGTCTCTTTTGAAACTTGAAAGGCAACGATAAATCCGAGGGAGTCAAGGACATAGCCAAAGTCAAAAGAATTACTATACCTATAAAGCTTAATTTAGATTTTTTTTAAATAAATAAATTCATCAAAAATATATAAATGCATTTATAATAATAAAAAAGTTACAAAATTTGAAAAATTTCCTTGTAAACAACATTTGTAGTTTCATTCACAGTATTTCCCTTTTCATCAACCACTAAATTCTTCAATTCAGCACGAGTAACTGACCATGACTAAAATCAGATCTTTTTAAGATATCATTATTTAGATATTTAGATATTTTATGTATCGATCTAAAGAGAAAATAATTTTTATTTATTTTCAGTAAATATTTTATGGCACAAAATAGGTGTACTCTTCTAGGTCAAAGACAGTAAATGTCATATCCTCTTAATAATTAAAAATTTAAACCGAGATTGAACATATACAATTCTGTAAAAATGTGTTCATATTAACCAAGTTATTTACTTTTTTTTCAAATATAAATATTCACACATAAATATTTATAAAGATAAAGTCCATAAATTTTTGGGCCATAGCAAATCACAAATATTTCAAAAGAATAATTTCGGCCCAATTCTTGACATTAAAAAGATGGCCCAATTTGGATATTTGATATTCATATTATTTCGCCCCAATTTGGTGATATTTAAAAGGAAACTCTTAACTCTAAACCTATTTTTTTCTTTAAGCCGCTTCATCTGTTTCTCTTTCTATAACCGCCGCTACATCTCTCTATATCCGTATCGGGAAATTCTCTCTTTCTTGACCAAAAATCCTTCAATTCGCCGCACATTTGTCTTGTTCATGATTTCCGAGAACAATTTAAGCTTGATGGAGCGGCGTAGAAGACATACAGATCTCGATTTCCCAGAATCATTCTAGCGTCTTTCAAAGCCCTAAATTCTATGTCATGATTGATTATTTAATTTCAACCCTTGATTTCGGTAATACTCTTTTTTCTTAATATTTTGTTCCTTTATTTTTGTCCAAAATAAAAAAGGTTCATTCTATTTTATAACAACAATCGTCAATGGCATGAACCTTTTGTTTTTATATTTGTTTGCTTTTTTTGTATTGATCTGATGAAAATTTTTTTTGCTTTTTGTTTGGACTTGTTATTGGGCCATAAACTTTCTTATACATTAAAATATGCTTGATAAGCATTGTCTCTAATCAATCTACCTTGCAAATTTTCTGTCAAACTGAGAGTTCTTTTGTAATATGGAAAATCGAGTCAAAAAAATTTAGAAACACTATTTTATATGGGTGGAAACTGAACAGGCAAAGTTGTTTTAGTGCAATGAAAAAGGATCTTGTGTGTGTATTTCATTTGCTTTGTTCATCAGTATCTTCTTCTATTTTTTAATTTTTAATAAAGCTTACTGACATATTATATACTTCTGTTTCTAATAATAGTTTGGATATGGATGTTAATTGCTATTTCAGATGGTTCACGTATCTGAATTCTGATTTCAAAAAGGCCACTGGTTACCACATGATGATATGCTCTTATGCTAGGTCAATATATTACTCTTAACATTGATCTTAATTATCCATATCAATAATCATGTTGATTTCGTAATGCATATTAGATGCTACCACAATATTTCAACTTAGATAATGTCCCCTTTTTGTGGTGTAGGGAGTAGTTCGCGGCTCAATTTTATGTCTAAGTGAACCCCTACCAACAAACCTGCATACGAACGTCAGTAAAAAGAAACAAATACAATCAGTAATCTTGTAATGTTCTAACAAAAATTCTTTTGATATGGATATTAGAAATGCCCTAAATATTACCTATCAAGCCAGAGTCTACAACATTAATAATAGATGATACTTTAGGACATGACATTAAATTATATACTTGTCTAGGAAGATTCATATCACCGAGTGGAATGGCATTAGTTGCTTCAAACTTTTTCAAGGTTGACTTGGTAATTGGGGCTTGAATTCTTTCTCCCTGCAGATAAATTCAGAAAGAATAGGTTAACAAATCATGGACTAACCTCTCAATCTGTAATAGATTTCAAGTACATTTCATTTGCAAGGTTACCAGTTGGTCGCATTATAATGTATGTGTTAAATTGGAGACAACTAAGGTAAAACCTTGATTACCATTATACTTTTGCTCAATAATGCACATTTTCGACAAAAGCCTTCTTTTTTTGGATTTTTTTAGTGGCACTATCATTTCGGTAATCCTAATGGCTTATTTGAAATCTGTGGCAGGAACCATACAACAGGAGCACATCTATTTATATACTGACCAGTGCAAAAATCTGTTAATATACTTGACTTTTCATATTTCTTATTTAATTTTGAAATAGTTAATTTAAGAATAAATTTCAATGTAACTGGGAGAAGTAAAGCATTGTGTAATTATGAAAGCTATAGATTCATTTTGAAATATGTATATTCATTTTGAAAGCTTGAATATTCATTTTGAAATCTGTATATTCATTTTGAAATCTTGAATATTCATTTTGAAATCTGTATATTCATTTTGAAATCTGCAATATGTATTTAATTCTATCAGCAATGATTTTGTATCTTGAAAGCTGAAATGTCTATCAGCAATTATTATGTATTGTTAAGTGTGAAAGCTTGATATTAAGTTAGTTAAAGTTGTTGATATACTAAAATAGAGGTCTTAACAGGGGTAATTTCGGGTAATCACTGAATAGAGGGGTGTATTTTATGGCTGAGCTTAGGATTAAATGAATCTGTTCTCTTTTTTATCTAGGTTCAAGTTTTGGCGCCAAAATAATGGGTGTGCTGAAGTGCTTTGCACTTCAGCCTTTATATATTTATAGATATATTTTGGGCTCTCCATATTTTATCATGGTATCAGAGCATGGTTTCGACCTTTAAATCATGTCTATATACTTTGAATATCCATTGTCACATTCTCTATTTGAGGGAGGAAATTGTGACATGGTGAAGTTATCCTTAGTTAATGTCTCCATGTGATATCATTGATAATAAAAAAGATGCATCAACTTCTCAATGGCAAAGATCATGTTCCGTCCCAAGTATTAAACTTTATCAAAAAAAAAAAAAAATCTATTGCTCTTTCCCTTTAGCAAAAATTGTCTCTCCCTCACATATTCCGGCCATCACAAATCATATTAATATCACTTCCATCTTCTAAAATATTAAGTGTAGTTCACTGTAAAAACGATGATTGAGTGTCATTCACTATAAAAACGATGATTGAGTGTCGTTCACTATAAAAATGATGATTAAGTATTATTCACTTAAAAAACTAAGATTAAAAAAAGACATAAGCGGGCACAAGTTATGCACAAGATTGAAGAAAAAGAAGAATCGATGCGGATGTCTATTCAGATATTATTATAACATCAAATTTTGCTGTTGTGGATATTATTTTTTTAGTTATTATTATTAATACTATGTATCTTTCCCGATTTTTAATTTATTTTTGGCAAGTTGGAATCTACGTTGTAGATGTTCCAACTTGAGGGATGGTGTTAGGATATTGAGAGATATTTGTAAGGAAGTAAAATATTTAGTTAACTAAGTTGGTATTGAGCCAACTTAAAAAAATTATCTTAGTTAGTAGTATTTCCAATTAAAATAATATTTACTATTGAAATAATGAGAATTGTGAGAATCCTAATAAAATTATGCAGTCACTCTTGACATCAGTTGATATGTACATGAGATATATTTTATCCATTCTTTGATACTCAAGAACTAGTGGTTGAGAAAAATCACTTCTATTTCATCTCCTTTCATAAGAAAATACATTTTATTATTTTATCCAAAGTTTATTGCTCAAGAACGAGTTGTGGTTCAAAAGAAAGAACTTCCATGTCATATTCATGCATAAAAAATACACTCTACGAGTATTTTTTTTTTATCTTACGGTAAATGCTCAAGAACCAGCTAAATCGAAGAAAGACGAAGCAAGGGGCTACGGGGCACCTTATGCGGCCGCATAGCAAAGGCTAAGGGGAAACTTATGAGGGTGGATGATACCAAATCGCATGCGATATTTTCAAACATCCTATGCAATTTGGCATCGAGGTTCTCACACTATTTAAAAATTTAGTTTCATTTATCTATGTAGTGCCACAAATTTGATGCGAGTAAAGCTTATATTTCTTTTAGAAGATTGTCGCTTATCTTTGACTATATTTTGACCCCTTTTGTTAATTCTGTTATTCCCAAATTTAGATTGTAACATTAAGGCTTTGAAAGATGCGAAATAGAATTATAAACTAAAGATCAAATCATGGTTATCTATAGTATAAATGAGGGAAGGTTGGCACTGTTCCATGAACAGTTTCATCCGCCAACTTTACCGTTTTGCCCCCACTATTTTGTCACTTTCCCATTTTGCCCTCCCTTAAAAAAAATATTTTTTTTTAAAACACACACATACCCTTCTCTCTCTCTCTCTCTCTCTCTCTCTCTTCATTCAGTTTGAATTTCAAAATGGAGGAACTATTTGGTCCCTCACATTTTGCCCAAAAAAAAAAAAAATTTTAATTTTAATTTTTTTATTTTAAAAAAAAAAAAATTTTAAAAAACAAAATCAAAAACGTGGCATTGGACACGGGCTTAGGCTAGTAGATAATATAAGGCACAAGATATGGTCTTTCCTAATCTTAATCGATTAAGAAATATCTCATTTTCACTTTTTTTCTTGAATGTCAAGGCATGGTTCTCTGTCTCCAATTGATCTTTAGTCTAAACTCTATAGTCTTAGTAACATTAAATTTCTGTATAAGATGCTCTATTGTGGATTAGGAATCCCAAGAACTAAAGAAAATGTTGTTCTTGTGTCTTCTCATACAATGAAAAAGCTTTTCCCTCATGATCTCAATATCAACTGTACGATTACCTTGCACCTGTTGGAGAAAAAGAAAAATAATTAGTATTATCAAATATTTATAGTAACCAATTAAAATGATTTGAAATTATTCAATCAAATTTATACCTGTAAATGGAGACTATTGAAGGTTCTCCCATCAATGGGTTCAAAAGAAAATGCATTCAGTAAAAGAAGACCATCCTCCTCCTCTAACTGTTCCAAAGCCTCAAAACAAAAGTTCTTATCGACGACCTTAACTGAGGATAACTGAACTAGAACTTCTTTGTTATCCAGTGGACTTACTGATAGAGCTAACAGTGGACTGCTTTTAACGGAGCATTTCTGCGCCTTGTTTTTGTGAATATCTTCTTGGCTAGAAATGCTTGACAATAGTGTGTCCCTTTTACGGATCAGTCCCTCAACTTCCTTTTGCAGCTTTGGTATATAATTTAGCACACTTGAAACTGTTCCTGGAATGCTTAGCTTCTTCTGCTACAACATAAGATTGATTGTGATAAATCTTTGCCATTAAAATGTATGAAAATCACACATTATCAGAGTGTCTAATTTGGACATTCATTTAGGGACGGAGTGAGTAGCAGAAATAACAAATAAAAGAGCATTTCATACCTTCTGATCTTCTGCCGGAAGCAAAGAACGAATTGAGGAATACATATTGTTAACCCTCTTACGACGATCACGTTCGCTTGCATTATGGTGATGCTTCTTTGACGTGCTCATGAGGGTAGTAACATTGTTGTGTGCTCCAGAAGAAGTAGGAGATGGAAGAAGTGAGTCTGAAGTTTCCGTCTCTCCGGAGATGTTATTGTTAGAATAAGTACAATTATCATTTCTGGGAAGAAACTGATGGTTAATTATAAGATCCTCTAAGGTCCAGCTAGAGGTTGGAAACAAAGGAGGGGAGAGAGCTAACATTTTGGGTTTTGTATTCAATTGAAAGTGCTGAATCAGATCTTCTTGGATTGAGAAAAACTTCATTATCACAAGGATATTTATACTGATGAAAAGAAGGGCATAGATTTTATATAATTTCTTTTGGGTTTTTTTTCTTTTTGAAATAAACAATAGATATTAATTTTAAATTGAAAGTGCAAGAGTCCTTGTAGAAATTATGTTTCAAAACAGTGTGGTATGAGTTTATATTTAGAATTCTAGATTTTTGATTTTCTTTAAAAGATTTAGATACCGAATAGGTTAGGGCTTTATTTTGCATATCTTTTATATGTAGATATATTATTAATCTTTAACTTTTAGGATCTAACAAACTTTATCTATTTTTTGTGCCAATCTTTGTTTTCTTGTAGGTTACTTCACATATTAAGCATCTATAAATCTATAGTATAAATGAGGGAAGGTTGGCACTGTTCCATGAACAGTTTCATCCGCCAACTTTACCGTTTTGCCCCCACTATTTTGTCACTTTCCCATTTTGCCCTCCCTTAAAAAAAATATTTTTTTTTAAAACACACACATACCCTTCTCTCTCTCTCTCTCTCTCTCTCTTCATTCAGTTTGAATTTCAAAATGGAGGAACTATTTGGTCCCTCACATTTTGCCCAAAAAAAAAAAAATTTTAATTTAAATTTTTTTTAAATTTTAAAAAAAAAAATTTTTTTTTTTAAAAAAACAAAATCAAAAAACGTGGCATTGGACACGGGCTTAGGCTAGTAGATAATATAAGGCACAAGATATGGTCTTTCCTAATCTTAATCGATTAAGAAATATCTCATTTTCACTTTTTTCTTGAATGTCAAGGCATGGTTCTCTGTCTCCAATTGATCTTTAGTCTAAACTCTATAGTCTTAGTAACATTAAATTTCTGTATAAGATGCTCTATTGTGGATTAGGAATCCCAAGAACTAAAGAAAATGTTGTTCTTGTGTCTTCTCATACAATGAAAAAAGCTTTTCCCTCATGATCTCAATATCAACTGTACGATTACCTTGCACCTGTTGGAGAAAAAGAAAAATAATTAGTATTATCAAATATTTATAGTAACCAATTAAAATGATTTGAAATTATTCAATCAAATTTATACCTGTAAATGGAGACTATTGAAGGTTCTCCCATCAATGGGTTCAAAAGAAAATGCATTCAGTAAAAGAAGACCATCCTCCTCCTCTAACTGTTCCAAAGCCTCAAAACAAAAGTTCTTATCGACGACCTTAACTGAGGATAACTGAACTAGAACTTCTTTGTTATCCAGTGGACTTACTGATAGAGCTAACAGTGGACTGCTTTTAACGGAGCATTTCTGCGCCTTGTTTTTGTGAATATCTTCTTGGCTAGAAATGCTTGACAATAGTGTGTCCCTTTTACGGATCAGTCCCTCAACTTCCTTTTGCAGCTTTGGTATATAATTTAGCACACTTGAAACTGTTCCTGGAATGCTTAGCTTCTTCTGCTACAACATAAGATTGATTGTGATAAATCTTTGCCATTAAAATGTATGAAAATCACACATTATCAGAGTGTCTAATTTGGACATTCATTTAGGGACGGAGTGAGTAGCAGAAATAACAAATAAAAGAGCATTTCATACCTTCTGATCTTCTGCCGGAAGCAAAGAACGAATTGAGGAATACATATTGTTAACCCTCTTACGACGATCACGTTCGCTTGCATTATGGTGATGCTTCTTTAACGTGCTCATGAGGGTAGTAACATTGTTGTGTGCTCCAGAAGAAGTAGGAGATGGAAGAAGTGAGTCTGAAGTTTCCGTCTCTCCGGAGATGTTATTGTTAGAATAAGTACAATTATCATTTCTGGGAAGAAACTGATGGTTAATTATAAGATCCTCTAAGGTCCAGCTAGAGGTTGGAAACAAAGGAGGGGAGAGAGCTAACATTTTGGGTTTTGTATTCAATTGAAAGTGCTGAATCAGATCTTCTTGGATTGAGAAAAACTTCATTATCACAAGGATATTTATACTGATGAAAAGAAGGGCATAGATTTTATATAATTTCTTTTGGGTTTTTTTTCTTTTTGAAATAAACAATAGATATTAATTTTAAATTGAAAGTGCAAGAGTCCTTGTAGAAATTATGTTTCAAAACAGTGTGGTATGAGTTTATATTTAGAATTCTAGATTTTTGATTTTCTTTAAAAGATTTAGATACCGAATAGGTTAGGGCTTTATTTTGCATATCTTTTATATGTAGATATATTATTAATCTTTAACTTTTAGGATCTAACAAACTTTATCTATTTTTTGTGCCAATCTTTGTTTTCTTGTAGGTTACTTCACATATTAAGCATCTATAAAATTCAGATCATTGATTTGAAGAAGACACGCACTTCTAAGCATTATACAGAGCAAAATCAAAGAAAGAGACTTCATAATTTCGAGATTTATTAAGAGTGTTGTTTAGCTTGTGTGTATAGTTGAGCCTTACATCGAACACACATCTACGTTTTCAAGTTCTTAATATTGTTGTCTTCGTGTTTTACTCTCTTTAGACAAGAGAGGTTGTTCACAAGATCAGTAGTGAGTTAGGAACTTAGTTTAGTTTTTTTTTTCTTATCTTATCTCACTAGTCAAGTTTTTGCTCTTTAAATCAGATATTTTAATAGAGAAATTCTTTTTTAGGTTTAAAACCCTTTTTATCTGGGGTTGAACCAGTAAACGTTTAATACTTTGTTTTAGATATTTTTCGTTGCGTATTATCGGTTGTGTGAAAAGTTGTGTATCACATTTGTACGTACAACTACTCTTTAAGTTGTTTGAATATCACATTCCTAGCTATGTAAAACTTTCAATTGGCGTCAGAGCCAACACTCAAGTTCACTGTCTGTAGATCCCGAAGATGTAGTCATTATGGAATTTCAGAATCACCAGAATCGACCTCCAGTTTTGGATGGTAGTAATTACTCTTTTTGGAGTTCAAAATGCGCAACTACATCAAATCAATTGATGAAAGGGAATGGATGTGTATCCTTGTTGCATGGCAATCACCCACGGTAGAAAAGAAGTCTGCATCAGGTAGTGGTGAGTAGTATTTGAAAGAAAACCTAAGGCAAATTGAACTCTTGCTGAAATTAGCTCTGCAAATTACGATTCTAAGTCTATGTGTGCAATAACCAGTAATGTATCTGAAAATATGTATAAATTAATCACAAAAGAAAGTGTGGCTAAAGTGGCATGGGACATTCTGCAAATGCATTGTGAGGGTATACCTAGTGTTAAATCCACTAGACTTAGAATTTTACAGTGTAAGTTTGAAATCTTAAGGATGGAAGAGATAAAGGATATTGTCTCTTGCTGCTAAAGTTCAAGAAATCTCCAATGATGCACTAGTCTAGGTGAGTCCATTTCAAATGCTAGATTTGTCAACAAAATCTTAAGGACTTTGCCCGAAAGGTTTAATATCAAGGTTGTTGTCATTGAAGAAATCATGACACCAACACTGTAGGTTTGGACAAAATTATTGGAGTCTTAACTTTTTTTAGCTTAATCTTGAAGCTCAACAAAATAACAAGGCAATACGTGTTGCCCTTAAAAGTCCTGTAGCTATTCCAACGAAAATAGTTCACTTTTTCTCTGAAATTGCTGAGTGTAATCTTGAGGAAGATGATATGAATGCAATCACTAAAAAATTTAACTCCATCCTGAATAACATAAGGAGAAACAAGTTTACTAGAAAAGCCTCTCAGGACTTAGAGAAACAAAAAAATAATCCTGATGGGGTTCAAAAAGAAAACTTTTTGTCTGTGAAACTGAAAATGCTAGGCTTTCAAAAGAAATTGGTGATCAAAGGGATTTCATTGCTAAACTTTAGGTTCTAGTAACTTAGAAAGATGCTGGACTTGAAAGGTTAAAACTGATTTTTAAAAAGCTGATAGTATTCTAACCAAGTTGAACACTTGAAAAATGAAACTTGATAAATCTTTGTCTCTTAGTAATATTGGAAAATCAGGTCTAGGTTTTGGAAATTCTAAATTTGTTAAAGGTGGTGGTGAGGTTTCAAAATCTGAAGCTAGATAATCCAATTTTGAGTCACAAAAAACCTAGGAGAAGGCATTACGTATGTCATTATTGCCTTGCCCTTGGACACATTCGACTCTTTTGTTACAAGTTGAAAGTTGATAAGAAAGCAGGATGTTTGAACCAATCTCAGATGTATGAAAATTTTTGCACTCAGGTGTATACACATCATCTCACACATCCGAGAAAACACTTACAAGGTCATCATGTTAAGATTGTTAAAACCAAGTGGGTTGAAAATCTCAGTGCCACCTGTAATTTCATCTACTCTTCCATCCATAGTAGTGTCTCTCGATCTTGGTTTTTTAATAGTGGATGGTCTAGACACATGACAGGTAACAAAGATGTGTTGACAGAATACATATTTGCCAATGGTGGTAAGTAAACTTTGGTGGTGAGGCACAAGGAAAGATAGTTGTTAAGGGAACCTTAGTTGCTGAAGGTCTCCCAAAATTTCACAATGTGTATCTTTTAGAGGGTCTTAGAACTAATCTAATTAGTATAAGTGAGTTTTGTGATGATGACTTATATGTGAAGTTTGATAAGAGGATATGTGAGGTGTTTAATGAGTCTAACACATGTGTCTTTACTGGTCCGAGATCATCTGACAATTGTTAAAAGATTTGTGACAATTTGTCTTGTTTAAGTTCTTCTGATGTTGTATTTGATGAAACACTTAATCTTAACCTCAAAACTGCTGAGGATGTTGTTTCAAGTTACCTAATGGCGTGAAAATTTGTTGATAGAGAAGCTGGAGAAAAGCAAAGTACTGCAAAGGAAAAATATGCATATGTGAGTCCAGATGTGCAGATTTGCAGAAGAATGTGTCTGCAGATGTGAACACAATCGTTCCAACATCAGAACACACATCCACTCAAAGAAATGAGTATGAAGACAATTCTTCAAATTCAGAGGGAATGAAAGTTATTGCAGGAACAGACCAGCTTTGGTCTGTTGTTGAGAGAACAAAGGTCAATTTGGCCAGAATCAGAGAGATCACCCTACTTTCCAAGTGGTAGGTAAAGTACATGATCAAAGGAAAACCATAAGGAATGAGAAGGTAAATCACAGGGAATTGGATGGTTTATAGAGTCATACATCTTTGTATTTCAAGGTATTTTGCTCTTATTTTGTATCTAATCTTGGGATATGGTAGCATAGTTTGGGCAGACAATTTTGATGATAAAAGCACTAATGGTAGGTATTCCTACCTTAGTAACATCCCTATTTATTTGTAGAGTTTGACACAAAATTGTGTGTACTTGTCCATAGTCGAAGCTGAATATATAGCCCTTGAAAGTTGTTGCACTCAATTACTATGGATAAATCAGATGTTGAAAGATATGAATTAAATAGCAAAATTCTTACTGCTTTCTATGATAACAAAATTACCCTAGACATATCAAAGAACCTTTTCCAATACTCCAAAATCAAGCATATATATATTAGACATCACTTCATCAGGGATCTTGTTGAACAAAAAATTGTGTGTCTAGAATTTATTAGTACTGAAAATCAATTGGCTGATATATTTACCAAGGCAGTAGATCATGAGAAATTTTTCGTTTTAAGGAAGTCTCTTGATTTATGTGTTATTTGAGGATGTGGGCGCAAATGGGCACATATCCATTTACACGTCGGTATATTAACTAACTTTAAATTATATAATTATATATATATATATATATATATATATATATATATATATATATATATATATATATATATATATATATATATACGTAAAATCCAAAATGCATTAGCACGGTCAATCTCAGTGTGGTCACTTGTTTGTTTACATATTTGACATGACTTGTTACTTGATTGTGATCACTTTCTGTTCATGTTGTCCTTTGATAACTTGATATAATTTTTTATTAGGTGTCTTATTAGCAAGAGAAACAACTGCTTTACCCATCTGATGAAGTCAATCTTGTGTGATTAAGTGATCTTGAAGATAATAGTTTGAAATAAAACTTGAAAAGATCACTAGACAAAGGGATATCTTTGGGTAGTAAAAAAGTGAAAGCTACTCCAATTATATATTTTCTCCATGTTAAATTATGGGTGGACGCATTATAGAGACTGTGTAGATAGGATTATTTCTCAGTGACTTTTTGTGACCTATTGTGTCCCCAAATTTGAATTATATCATATGCCACATCTGTACTGAGATTTGATCTATCACTTATGTGTAGAGTATCATGCTAGTCATTCCGCATGTTTAGGTCATTATAAGGTGCCCGATAAATATATGTGTTTGTTTATTTTCTTTATTTATAAATTTTTGATTTAACATGTTTTGTATTAACAATATCCCTAATAAAGTGTTTTTTAGGTCAAGCATGTAGAGGAGAATAGTTGGCGACTGCTTTAAAGGGTAAATTTGGGAATGATATGTCACATATATCTATTGTCATTAGGGCATAAATGTGATCACTTATTGATCAATATAACTCACACAATGATGAAGCAGAGATTATTCAAACACTTTCTGAGGTTGTATTATAGTCACATACAATATAAAATGTATGCTATTATGAAACTCCTACTCGATTTTGGCATGTCATACTCTAACGTCATACAAATCTTATTCTAGATGCCCTTATGGCATCTAACTTGAGTCCTCAAAAGCAATCACTCTCATAGTGCCTCTTTATAAGGTCTCACATTAAGACTTTCATAGGGACAACCACTTCGAATTGATTTATATAAAATACGTCTAATCTTAACCGTGTTAAGACGATATATTATAATGTCATTTGATCACCCTCTTTAAGTGTCAAATACATTATTATCTCATCTTGCTCGCTCGTATAACGACAAGCAGAATTACCCGTGTGAGAGGGTCAATTCTATCCTTTAGGCATCTTTTTAATTAAAATGTATACCCCATAATTTTAAATATTAAAACATTCCATACTCAATAAGGAATGAAATGAAATGTACGTATTAAATTCAAAACAATAATGAATATAACAATGTCTACAAGGTGTTTATAAATAACCAATCAAATCCTACGAGGCCCTAAACATGTTATGTGTTTCTGAAAATTCTTTCTTGTCAAAGGCTTAGTCATAGGTGAAATTGGTGACATAGAGTGAACATATGCCTAAGGCTGAGATTCTTATACACCAAATTCAGAAAATTTAATCAATATGTCAACATGAAACTTTGTTTTTTAATAAAATTTATATTTACATATTGCAGAAACCTAATTATACAGATCATACTAGTATAAGTCCAATACTACAAAAAAAAAAAAATTATCATTAACTGAGGGGGAATTGATGACTGCCGAGAAGAGCTTATGTTAATATCGAATTCTCGTGTGTGGAATGCGTGCCACACATGGAAATGCATAGGCTTTAAGTACGCATTTTTAGCTCGTATGAGCACAAGCTGACATGCGTGCACACACTTTATCCTAAGATAAGCATTTATTTTTCTCTTTGGGATATGCAGTCACTCTTGACATCAGTTGATATGTACATGATATATTATTTTATCCGTTCTTTGATACTCAAGAACCAGTGGTTGAGAAAAATCACTTCTATTTCATCTCCTTTCGTAAGAAAATACATTTTATTATTTTATCCAAAGTTTATTGCTCAAGAACGAGTTGTGGTTGAGAAGAAAGAACTTCTTCCACGTCATCTCCTAGCACAAGAAACTACATTTACATGCGTGTCAATCTCTTTACTTGTTGTAAAATTTCCATATTACTACGTCCATCTCGGAAAAATACTCATACATTAAAAAAAATTGATTGAGTTTTTGTTAGAACATGGATTAATTAATATGTGTTATTTAATTCCATTTGTTATAATCATTTAATAATGTTAAAGTATAGACAAAATGTGTAGAATTCCATTAGGTGTAAGTACCATTAAATGATGGGCATAATGGTAACTTCACACCATCATCTTTATGAAAGGGTGTAGTCCCTAAATGAAGTGCCCCTTGGATTCCTATATAAAGGCCTATCCATCAAGCCTATGAATCGACTAGTTACATTTTTCTCATTCAGTCAAAACTCTTCCTAAGTAATTGAAGATTAAAGAGATTAAGGGCTCTTATCATTTAGAAGTACTATCTCCCTACTCTCATCTTTCATCCAAGAACAAGTATCAAGATCATACAATGGATTCTTCAGGTACACGCTTCCGTCTTCATCTTCCTCTCATTCTTAATCTAGTTGTGAGTCGGTTCATGGTTAATGGATCGTTTATGTTCCAACAATTGGTATCAGAGCCTACTCATATACTAGATTGAGTTTGAAATTATTATAGAGCCTTGTGCTTTAATTTATTTCATATTTGTAATCCTTGTGTGATTTCATTTGGTTTTGTTCTTGTACATAATACTCATTTGTCTAAGAGTATTATGTTCATAACTTCATTCTATTTCTGAATTTTGATTTTACTCAAAAGGCTTTCAATCCTTAATGTAAGATTATCCCATTTTTGAACATAGCCACCATCCTTGGATGCGTTGTGAGTTTGTTCATATGTATAGCCACGCATTTTTTTAATGTGTTGTGAGTATGCGGATCTACTTACTTTGATTGAAAATTGAGTCACCATTAAATTAAGAACTTCATTCAATTTCTGGCAATAATGGTAAGATCAAGTTTTAAGAGACACAATGGTTCATACAAGATTATCCCATTTACATAGCCAACATCATGTGTTTGGAGTGTGTAAATCTAGGTCTACATGTTTGAATCATGTTAATTAAAGTGCAAACTTGTCCCATTTTCATAGCCAATAATTATAATGCATTAAAAGGGAAATTTGGTTGGAAAACTGTTCATAAAAGGGTTTAAAATTAGTGATTGTTCGTAATTCTGGGCATTGGGGACGAGTCGTCCCGTGGGGGACGAGTCGTGCCCATCAATTTTCTGGAATGGGACCTTTCTGATTCAGGCGTTCCCCTTATAGGGACGAGTCGTCCCCTTAGGGACGAGTCGTGCCCTAAGGGACGAGTCGTCCCCTTAGGGACGAGTCGTGCCCTAAGGGACGAGTCGTCCCCTTTGAAATTCCAGAATAGGTTGCTTCTGATTCATCCGTCCCTCCTTCATGGACGAGTCGTCCCCTTAGGGACGAGTCATGCCCTAAGGGACGAGTCGTCCAGAGAGACTTCAGTCTCAATTTTTTTTCCAGAATTTTGATAATTTATTGATAAAATATGATATCTGGACACCAGTCACGCTGATTGGCGGTTCTTAGAGTTGTTAAACTTTAAGAATGGACGGGTAGAACAAAAGGATATTGTCTTTTATTAATAAATTTTCGTTGTTTTCTTACCCTTTAAAGTTCCAAATTTACCTTAAGGCCTTATATTTCCGATTAATTATATCCTTAACTTTTTGGACAAAATTAACATGCTTGTTTTCCAAAGGAGACCTTGTTGATTGAATTCAAACTTGTTAAAAGATGAATGCAAATATTGATATGTGATAACATGCTTGTTTCCCAAAGGAGACCTTGTTGTTGACTAAGTATTTGCATTCATGGGTAATAATTGAAATTAAACTTTTGGTCATTTTAAATGCTGTGAACCATCCCAAAGGAAGGCGGGTGTTTAAAGTGAATTGTTTATATTCTTTATTGCCGGGGAACAAGTACCTTAAACTTTAGGACACTTTTTGTACTTGATCCGGCCCAAAGGAAGGCAAGTATTTAAAGTGTGTTGTTTAAGCTATTTGTTTACCCTAAGATAAATCAAATTGTGAGTCAATTCGCAATCCAAAGATTAGTCTTGATGTCATATTGATTATCTTTTATTATGATGGAATTCATTTTGATATAATTAATCATTGTGTAGTTTCTTATATATGTTTTGTTTCATTCTTGTTCTTCTCCTTCAGATTTGATTAATGCTTCATCCATAACTACTGCTATAAATGATGTACCTTTGCTTACTGGGACTAAACTTAAAACTTGGAAAAATAATATAACGATGATCTTAGGCAATATGGACATCGATCACGCATTAGGGGAATCAAGTCCCGTTGCTCTCACTAAAGGAAATACCGTTGTAGAACGGAAAAATGTTGAGCAATGGGAACGGTCCAACCGCGTGAGTCTAATGATCATGGAAATTGCAGTTTCAGAGACATTTTTGGACAATGTCTCTGAGATCGAAAATGCTGAGATTTTTCTTGAATTCTTGTGGAAACTTGTTTCCATTCGATACAAGGGTGAAGAAAATCTTAGGGAGTACATTATTGAATTATTTCATCTTTCGATCAAACTAAAGGCACTTAAGTTAGAGATTTCGGAAAATTTGCTCGTGCTCTTAGTTTTGATCTATCTTCCTCCTCAATTTGGTCCTTTTGAAGTGACCTATAAATGTCAAAAGAAAAGTGGAATATTAATGGATTATTTTCACATATGACATTAGAGGAAGATAGGATGAAATATCTTAAATTAGAAAGTACTCACTCAGCATTTACTTCTTCTCGTGGGATTAAGAGAAGAGGGAAGGAAATTGCGGTTGCAAGTAAGAAGCATAAGGAATCATTTAAGGATCATAAAGTCAAGAAATGCTTCTTTTGCAAGGACCTTACTCGCATGAAGAACGACTACCATAAGTATCGCAAATGGCGAATTCAGGATGGTATGTCATTTGGTCTTGTTTGTACTAAGGCAAATTTGGTTTCAATTCCTTAATATACATAGTGGTTGTATTTGGTGCAACAACTCACATTAGTTCATGTATGCAGGGTTGCCTGAATTACCGAATCCCCAGTGAAGATGAGAAATACATCTATATGAAAGCTGGAAATCCGGTTGAAGTTATAGGCATAGGGATTTTTGTTAAGTACTGGCTATTATTTTGTATTAAATAATACATTTATTGTACCGTCATTTAGGCGGAATTTGATATCGATCACGTATTAGATCGGGAAGGTTATTCCTGTTCATTTGGCAATAATAAATGTGATCTTATTTTCAATTCCGAGGTTGTCGGTATTAGTACTTTATCTTAACAATGACAATTTTATTTACTTCAAACAGTAAATACTATTAATGAGTCCCATAATAATGAAACCAAAACTAAAGGCACTAAGCAAAAGTTATCAAGTGAAAATTCTTGTATTCTATGGCATAGGCGTTTGGGTCATATCTCCAAAGGGAGAATTGATAAAGCTTATGTCGGAGGGAATTCTAAAAACAACTTGATACTCCGGATAAAACTTTTGCATTAAAGTGTTTTAAAGAATAAATTTACAAACATTAAAGGAAATAGAATTTTGAGAGTATCAAACGTCTTGGAACTAATTCATATGGACATTTGTGGACCATTCATTAACCCTTCATGGAATGGTCAACAATATTTCATTACGTTCATGGATAATTACTCGTTATGGATACATTATTTTCTTCATGTAAAGTTTCAATCATTAGACGTTTTCAAGTCTTTTAAGGCATAAGAAAGACTATTAAGAACGTTAAATCCAATCATGGTAGTGAAAACTACGGACGGTATAACGTATTGGGTGAATAACGTCCGGGTTTTTATACTCGCTATTTTTTTTGAAGAGTGTAGGATTGTCCCTCACTACACCATGCCAGGCAAACCTAGCATAGTATATTGGAGAAACATAATAGAATCCTTAAAGATATGGTAAGAAGTATGTTTTCTTGTACTTCTTTACCTTACTCATTATGGGCGAAGCATTAAAAACCGCTACTTATATTCTCAATAAAGCACCTTCAAAAGCTACCAACAAAACCCCTTATGAGTTATGGATGAATAAGAAACCGTCCTTAAATCATCTTCATGTATGGGGGTGTCCCAGCGAAGCTAGACCTTATAGGCCTAATTAGGGCAAACCTGGACCTTAATACCGTTAGTAGCTATTTTGTAGGGTATCTTGAGAAGATCTAGGGGATATAAATTTTATGACCCGAAAACTAGAACATTTTTCGAGACTAACAATGTTAGGTTCCTTGAGGATGTTGAATTTAGTGGGAGAAATAGTAATGATTTTGAATTTGAAGAGTTAGAGGAACCACTATTTGTTCCTCAAACTTTAGTTCCTGTTGAAAATCAAGTAATTGTACACGAAATTCAACAAAGAACATACAATTCAAAATAATATAGAGACTCCCGTAAATAACGGACAACATGAAAATGTTGGACATAATGAAATTCAACAGCCTCAAAATGAGGATGAACCGGTGCCCTTAAGGAGATCTACTAGAAAAAGAAGAAATATTATTCCGGATATTTATGATATGTATCTTGCGGAGAATGAGGACACCTTAGGTTTAGTGGGAGATGATCTAATCACCTTCCATGAAGCCATTAATAGTTCTAATTCTCATAAGTGGATCAATGTCATTAATGAGGAGTTAAAATCAATGAAAGACGATGACATTTGGGATCTTGTCCCATTACCTGAAGGTGTAAAACCTATTGGTTATAAATTGATATTTAAAACCAAAAGGGATTAGCAAGGTAATATGGAAAGATATAAGGCACGTCTTGTTACTAAATGATTTACTCAAAAGGAAGGCATTGATTATAAAGAAATATTTTTTTCCGAAATCTTCTAAAACCTCTTTTATGATCATTATGGCATTAGTGGCACATTATGATCTTGAGCTTCATCAAATGGATGTTAAGACAGCTTTTCTCAAAGGCAACTTTGAGGAAACTATCTATATGAAGAAACCAGAAATGGTGACTAATTCGGATCAAACTAGTCAACTGGTTTGTAAACTTAAGAAATCCATTTATGGGCTTAAGCAAGCATCTCGTCAATGGTACTTAAAATTTAACCAAGTTATTCTTTCATTTGGCTTTGAAATGAATCTTGGTGAAGATTGTGTGTACCATAAGTTCAGTGGGAGTAGATTTATTATTTTGGTCTTATATGTGGATTTGGATGATATTTTTCTTGCTAGTAATGATAAGGACCTTCTAAAAGAAACTAAGAAATTTCTCAAACAAATTTGAGATGAAAGATCTTGGTAAGGTATCTTTTGTATTAGGAATCCAAATTCATCGTTATCATTCACGAGGTATTTCGGGATTATCACAAAAGAGCTATATAGAGAAGGTATTACAAAGGTTTAGCATGGGAAATTGTAAACTACATGACACCCCTATCTCTAAGGGAGATAAATTCAGTCTAAACCAATGTCCTAAAATTAATTTTGAATCCAAGTATATGGAAAATATCCCTTATGCACCGGTAGTAGGAAGCTTAATGTATGCGCAAGTCTGTACTCGTACAAACCTTGCATTTATTATTGGGATGCTTGGTCAATACCAAAGCAATTCGGAAAGAAGAACATTAAGTCGCATCCAAAAGAATGATGAAGTACCTATAAAACATTAAACTACATGCTTATGTATATAAAATCGGATCATTTTGAGATCATTAAGTATTCCGATTATGTTTTAGTGGATGCAAAGATGTCGAAAGACATCATATGGTTATGTCTCTTGTTAAAGAGAAATAAGTATAAAATGAACAAATAGATATACAACTTATAGGATCAAACTCCATGTTATTGGATCCATTTTGTAAAGCGTATTCTCTTTTGATGTTTCACGAGCATACTGCTCATATGGGTGAAACAATTTTGATAATTCTTAAATCAGTGGGAGTTTGTGTTGTTTTCTATTTCTTTGTATTGTTTTTATTTATATTGATCTCATTTGGTTAAGTAGGACTAGTTGGAGAATATATATATGCGTTCTTCATATATATTCATTAATATTCCATGCTACATATCTATACTTAATCTATGTCATTTAGTTGGATATATATATGTGATTAATGTGGGTTTAGTTGCGAATCAATTACAACGACTGCCCCTTTAGTCCCTATACTTATAAGACTAATGGACGGGATTGTGTTGGATGACAATAAACGTGCACATAAGGGTTGTCATTCATGTTATAAATGATTAAGGAATTTATTTAGTAAAAGATACATATTAATATTAATCCAAGTGGGAGATTGTTAGAACATGGATTAATTAATATGTGTTATTTAATTCCATTTGTTATAATCATTTAATAATGTTAAAGTATAGACAAAATGTGTAGAATTCCATTAGGTGTAAGTACCATTAAATGATGGGCATAATGGTAACTTCACACCATCATCTTTATGAAAGGGTGTAGTCCCTAAATGAAGTGCCCCTTGGATTCCTATATAAAGGCCTATCCATCAAGCCTATGAATCGACTAGTTACATTTTTCTCATTCAGTCAAAACACTTCCTAAGTAATTGAAGATTAAAGAGATTAAGGGCTCTTATCATTTAGAAGTACTATCTCCCTACTCTCATCTTTCATCCAAGAACAAGTATCAAGATCATACAATGGATTCTTCAGGTACACGCTTCCGTCTTCATCTTCCTCTCATTCTTAATCTAGTTGTGAGTCGGTTCATGGTTAATGGATCGTTTATGTTCCAACAGTTTTGACCAATAATTATGTTTAAATTTATTTATTTTGATGAAAATTTAAATATTGTTATTGGTTGTTTAATAATTAGACCTTTCAATTGTGCGGGTTGGACTGGGTTATATCGGGTTGTGGCGGGGATGAAACGGGTTGACCCGCTAAAACACGTTTAAGTTGACGGGAAAAATTGGTCGGATTGGTCCGTGTCGGCCAGTTTACTTTTTCGGCATGGATGCCTTATTTATTGAATCAGTCTATTTGTGTTCACGAGTTTAAACGGGTCGGGTTGATTCGGGCCGACCCGTTACACTTAGTAGGTTGTGACGGGTAACCCATTTAAACCCACAAACTTAAATGGGTTGGGTTGGGTCGGATAATTTGTGGGTTGAATCATGCGGGTTGGCGAATGACGGGTCAAAGTTGACAGGACTATATATACGCGTTCAATCAAAATTATTTTTTTTTAAAGTAAACTAGCTTTATGGACAGAGCGAGAACATGGGAGGTACACTATCACTTCTTTAAGTCGTAGTATGAATGAATTACACTTTGTAATATTAACACTAACATTAGCACTGACATTTAAGAGAGACAGGCGTTTTAAAAAAAAAACTCGCTTATCCTTATCTTTTCAAGTCGGTATCCCAAAAGACGTGTCATTCCTAAGGATTAGGAAATACGTGTTTTAAATGCATAATGGCATTTTCGTAAATAAGGAAAATTTCGTGCAAGGTGGCATCTTTGTAAATAATTGAAAATTCGAAAGCGCTTGCAATCAAGGTTGGGACTAAGTCCACGACTAACAACCTTTCTGGGTATTATACTCAAAGTTTTCTGTATATCAATATTAAAGGCTTATTAATATAAATCAATAAACACTAACACTGAACATCATTTAACATTTCATAAAAATATAAAAAAACTTTTGGATATCAGTGTCAAAGGTTCTGGATATCAACCTCAAAGAATATGGATATCAATGTCAAAGGTTCCGAAAAGAAAAGGCACCCCAACCTCCTAGTCCAAAAACCCCTACTTCTCCGGCCACTCCTATCACCCCGGAGTTAATTTTCAAAAGAAACGAAGCTCTGGTCGCGAGGGCTAAACTGGTGGCTGAGGCCATTGCCATAAACAATGCCCATTTAGAGTTGGTGGAACTAGAAGCCAATGGTGGAGTCCCCCTCCAAGAAGGTTCACAACGGTTCTCCCAATGAGTCCCCACTCACTCGCTTGCTAGTCAAGCTAGAGGGACAAAACGGGTTGAACCAACCTTTGACCGCGGTCAAGAGGATGTGGAGGAGATTGTGGAGATTGATGATGATGAGGATAGAGGAGAAGAAGCTCAATCGACTCCTCACCGCGAGAATTCTAAAGCCAGATTCATGGCTCACGCGAAGGGGAAGGCCGTGATTCCGCATTCTAAAAAATAAAAAATGGATAGCAAGAGCCCAGAATTTATCAAATTTGTGCATCAAATGTAGGAGACCCACCAGCAAACTTCTATGAAGTGTGGCCGCACCATGGATGCCTTTGCTGATAAAAATTGCTCGGGCACCAATACAAAAAGGGAACCCCCCCCCCCAGATCGAAACATATGATGGCTCTACAAAGGCCAAGTGCCATATGGGCGGTTTGATGGGCAGATGGCCCTATTCTCTTCTGATGAAGCAGTGATGTGCAAAGCTCTGGCCACTACCTTCACGGGCAAAGCCTTGTCTTGGTTGCTGGCCCTTAGGCCCAAATCTATAAAAAGCTACAACCAATTTAGGAATATCTTCTTGAATTCATTTGCTGGAGCAAACGAGCCCACGCGGCCTAAAATAGAGCTGATCAAAATCAAACAGACTGGTGCGGAGACCACGAAGTCCTACATCACTCGATTCAGGAAAATGTCCGAGTAGATAGTAGACATGTTCGAGAGTGATATCCAGCTCTGGTTTGAAGGCGGTCTCTCAATCAGCTTCCTGAAAATGAACTTTGCCTCCAACCGGCCTAAAAACGTGGAGGAAATATATGAGCGAGCTTCTGCCATTGCCTAGCAGAAGAGCCAAACGAGACCGCTGCCCGCGGACCAGCTAAAGAAATAATTAGTCAGGTCCAAGAAACGGGTCAAGGATCTGGCCGCGGCAATAATCAAGGGAAAAACCGAAGCCGCGGTACAAACAAGCTCAGAAAATAGGACGAAACAGTTTTCACCCCCCTAAACTCATCGCGGGCAACTATTCTGAAAACTATGGAAATTCCCCCTCCTCCACCAATGGGCAGAAAGTGAGTCCTTTTGAACCGTATGTTCAATATGATCATCCGGACATTACGTCACTAAACATATAGATATATCAGAATTGTATTTCTTAAACCCTCATGCCAATTATCTTTAGATTAACATAATATATTCCCAAGACTCATGAATGCTGATCACTTTATACAGAAAGTGAGTCCTGTGACCAGATGAGAAAAGTATAAAAACGGTAGGAGTGATATATCAAATACCATCTACCAACATAGCATGTCCTCGTTAGTCAAAAAACTCGTCAATGCCCCAAACGATATGATTATATCAATTTTAACACCTTTAACCCCTTATAAACGATGCTTAAACCCCAATCTGTTTACGTGATCATGATCAACCTTTTGAACGGTATGTTCAATATGATCATTCGGACATTAAATCACTAAACATAGATATATGATAATTGTATTTCTTAAACCCTCATGCTAATTATCTTTAGATTAACAGCTTTCCTAACAATGCTCCACGAGGCTGACCGTAAGTGCAAAGCCCTTTGGTCGGCATGTCAAAGTAGCATCATTAATCTTTGGATTACTGATATAGTTCTAACTCACATAGGCCATAAATGTGATCACTATAACTCACACAGTGATAAAACATGGATTATTCAATCACTTTCTGAGGTTGTATTATAGTCACATACAGTATGAAATGTATGCTACTACGAAACTCCCACTCGAAATGGGCATGTCATACGAATTTTATTCTAGATGCCCTTATGTCATCTAACCAGAGTTCTCGAAAGCAATCACTCTTATAGTGCCTCTTTATAAGGTCTCACATTCGGACTTTCATAGGGACAATCACTTACTGATCTATATAAAATAGGTCTTATCTTAACCGTTTATTAAGGCTATATATTATAATGTCATTTGTTCACCCACTTTAAGTGTCAAATACATTATTATCTCATCTTGCTCGCTGTCATATAACGACAAGGGGAATTACCCGTGTGAGAGGGTCAATTCTATCCTTTATGCATCTTTGTAATTAAAATGTATACCCCATAATTTTCAATCAGAAAACATTTCATAGACTCAATAAGGAATGAAATGAAAAGTATGTATTAAATTCAAAACAATAATGAATATAATAATATCTACAAGGTGTTAATAAATAGTCAATCAAATCCTACAAAGCCTTAAACACGTTATGTGTTTATAAAAAGTCTTTCTGGTCAAAGGATTAGTCATAGGTGACATTGGTGACATAGAGTGAACATATGCCTAAGGCTGAGATTCTTGTACACCAAATTCAGAAAATTTAATCAATATGTCAACATGAAAATTTGTTTTTTAATTAAATATTTTAATAAAATTTATATTTACATATTGCAGGTACCTACTTATACGGATCATACTAGTATAAGTCCAATACTACAAAAAAAAAAAAATCATTAACTGAGGGGGAATTGATGATTGCCGAGAAGAGCTTATGTTAATGTCGAATTCTCGTGCGAGGAATGCGTGCCACACATGGAAATGCATAGGCTTTAAGTACGTATTTCTAGCTCGTATACTATAGGATGGAGCACAAGCTGACATGTCCTAAGGTTTTCGCTGCTGGGCTGCTTCTTAACCATTACTGATTAAACTACTAGCTCCTCCGCCCACCAAATCTAAACGTCAAATATTATACTCCCCCATCTTAAGATAAGCATTTATTTTTCTCTTTGGGATATGCAGTCACTCTTGACATCAGTTGATATGTACATGAAATATTATTTTATCAGAACACAATATTATAGTTCATTGTTAAAGATTACATTTGTTAGGTTTTTTTCATTAGGTTGCTGGTTGATGGAAATGAATACAAATACAATATTGACATTGGTGACGTAGTGTGAACATTCATCCAAGGGTGAGATTCTTATATACCAAATTCATAAAATTTATTAAATAGGTCAACATATATAAAACTTTGATTAGTAATTTATATTTTAATAAAATATAAATATTGAAGGAACATAAATATTTTACAATATGGTTGAGCACAGGCTAACATGTCGAGTGGAATGCACACTTTATCTTTAGGTTTTCGCTTCTCGGCCATGATTTATTAAACTACTAACTTCTCCGCCCACCAAATCTAAATTTATACTATTATACTCCCCCGTCGAAAAAAAATAGTAATTTACTCTATATTTTATAATGGATAGAGTTGATCAAATGCAGTCACTCCTGTCATCACTTGATATGTACATGGGATATTGTTTTATCCAATTTTTTGTACTCGAGAACCAGTTGTGGTTGAGAAAAATACCTTCTATCTCATCTCTTGTCATAGATAATACACATTATTATTTTTATCCAAAGTTTATTCCTAAAAAACGAGTTGTGGTTGAGAAGAAAGAACATCTATGTCATTTCCTTGCATTAGAAAATATGTTACATAGGCAAATAGAGATGAAGTTGTATAATTTAATGACAATGGGTGCGCGTGTCAATCATGGGCATGCACAAGCCCTAAGTGTGCTTGTCTGCTCTTTTACAAGCTAAGGTAGAAAATTCCTGTACTACATGGGAGGACACTTTCGCTTGGCCGCAACAATTTAGTAAACAATTATACTCATTCATACCTTAATGATTAGCTACACTTTACTCTTGAGTTTGAGCAACATTTTAATTAATACAAATTCTAAGGTGTAATTGCAAATATACATAACTACATTAATTATCCTCCTTATATCTCTTTATAAACTTAATATAAAAGAACATGCATGTTTTGATTCTACCAAGAAAAGAGTGAGATCCACCACTTTGCTTGTCTTCGTCCACGTGGTGAATATCAGCTTGGGTTTTTCTTCCAAATGCCTGCAACACAATAATCGTGAGCTAAACCAGGGGTGTCTCAATCTAGAAGCATTCGGCGTGAAATTAAGTATTTTAGTGAATATAAACACAAAATTGTATGGTTAGAGTTTGAGTGTTAAGAAATGGCTTACTAGATAAGGAGGATGAGGGAAGTTTATGTTGTTCCATAAAGTGTAATGACATCAGCATAGTCCATTCCCAAAATTGTATGGAGAGAGTTTGAGTGTTAAGAAATGGCTAAGTAGATAAGAAGGATGAGGGAAGTTTATGTAGTGCCATAAAGTGTAATAACATCAGCATAGTACATTGGTTCAACAGGTGTCACCTTCGTATGGTTCCACCATATCTGATAGTGGAACGATTTTTTCTCAAATAATACATTTTTAAAATTATATTTACCAAATTGATTTACTGTTCAAACTTTTTCCCAAAATGTTTCACTTTTTGAAACTCGCTATACCGTGTAGCGAGTTTAACTTTGATAGGTCAAACTCGCTACACGGTGTAGCGAGTTCCAAGTAAATAAGGCCTAACTGTTTGTCATCAATTAGGGCAATTAATTTTTGATAACTCGCTACACCGTGTAGCGAGTTTGATAGGTCAAAGTCAAACTCGCTACACCGTGTAGCGAGTTCTCAAAAAACCCTTTTTCCCTTCGGACTTACTGTCTTCATTTCAAAACAACAAAAAATATTCTCAATCTCATCAGCCGCCGGGGAAGAAGAAGCCAAGAAGAAGAGGACATTTTGTCATTCAAATTCAAGCTTTTTATCATCAAAATTTCGTAATTGTAAGTTTAAATTTATGTATTTTACTTCATTTTGTGTTGATTTAGCTTTGAGATGATTATTTGTTTACTTGCAATTTAGGGATTTTTGACCTCAATTTATGATATATTTTTAACTCAATGAAGTGAAAGTTGCTAATCAGTTGCTTGAGTTATTACTGATTTTATTTTGCTTTGGACTAATATATTATTGATTTTAAATAATCAAGCGTGATTTTTGCTATTTTGAAATTATCTTAGTTCATGTGTATTGCTTTGATTAATCAACTGCTTTTTCAGTTGAATGGTGGTGTTTTAACGATTTAAGTTTACTTGGATTACTGATTTTTGCCATTGATTTTGCTTTGCAAAAGAGAATCATGAATTAGATAATTTAGGCTGTAAACTAGTTCGAGTCAAGCTGAGTTTGGATCGTTTGAGCTCAGTTCTTTGGTTATCACTTAGTATAGCATCATTCTTTGCAATACTTTGCTAGTATGTTTTAGCTTATTGTCATACCTCTTAACAACCTAAGTTCATATGTTACAACCACCTAGATGGATAGCTAATGTTGAAAAAGTAGAAAAAAAGGAACAATTTACTTATTTCAAAAGAAGTACTTATAAGGTATATAGGTTGGAAACCAGCACAGCCGAGGTGATTCGTATTCAACCACGTAATCACTTTCACGTATGAATTAAACATACGAGGCAGCTGTATGAGTTGATATACAGTGTGGCGGGTAGAACAATAACCACGTACCTATAAAGTATTTAGTCAACCTTACTATTCAAAAAAGTCAAATTTTACTTACGTAGCAATACTTGTACTAGCATTATTTATCAGGATCAAAACCTGTTGAAAATATTTATAACATAATATCTAGACTTCCTTTGTAGAAAATATTGAATATAGAAGAAACACAGTTTACAAAAAAATGATTATTAATTACCAACCTTGATATTGAAATAAACAGATGAATTCCTTTATTAATCCCGGGCATATCGATAGCTTTGTTCTGACCCATATTGAGAACCATAGAGCTCGGTTTATTTGGACCGATGTAGAGGTTGCTAGCCCATTGTCATTTCGTCGTGGTGCCTCCTTACCGGACGTATTAGCTCCTAGGATATTGTCCAGATTAGCCGAGTGCAGCTTTAGTGGAGTTCACTACATAGGGAGAGTTCAGTACGATTATGGGTTGCTGGAGGTTTTGATCGAGAGATGGCGTCCAGAGACCCATACATTCCACCTCTCGGTTGGTGAGATGACGATCACCCTAGAGGATATTGACATGATTTTCGTGTTTCCGATTAATGGGGATGTTGTTATTGATGTTGGTATCCCAGCACATTTAGAATGGCCGGCTGTCTGTCAGCAGCTTTTAGGGGCTGTCCCTAATCCTGGAGATATAGATGGGAGTAGTCTGAAACTCAGGTGGATTACGAGCCACTTTCCACACTTTCATGACCTCGCTAATGATACTGCTCTTGAGATTGTGGATATGTACGTATGGGCATATATCATGCTCGCCTTGGGTTCTACGGTCATGCCTGATCGTACGAACAACAAGGTTAAGTTGTGTCATCTCCCTTTGCTTGAGCGTGTTTCTAGGGTCTGCCAGTACAGTTGGGGAAGTGCGTCGCTCGCTTTCCTATATCGAGAGTTGTGTAGTGCGACTAACCCTCTGACGAAACAGTGCGGAGGATTTCTCAACGTTCTACAGGCATGTTTATCTCATTTTAATGTTCATTATGTTGTTGTTTTTAAGTTTGATTTCAAATTAGCGGCATTATTTATAGTATTTGATATATATTTAATTGATATAGATTTGGACTTGAGAGCGGTTGCTATGTGTGCAATCGCAAATTCGTAGTCAAAACAGAGATCTGGACTACGTGCTTATGCCCCTCGGATGCAGGTATACATATATCATAGGTTATTTTCTCGTCGTTTTTTTTTTTACTTTTTCTTATAATTATTTTGTTTATGAAATTCCAGGTGGACCCATTCATCACTGTATCTGAAGGAGGTTACTGCACATAACCTGCGAGGCAATCGTGATCAGCTGGCCAAGCTAATCGATGATCAGGTTATGTGGCAGCCTTATGCAGAGAGATACGCCCCGACCTACTGCACTCAGGGTCAGGACGTATGGTTGGCGCGGGTCCCCCTTATATGATTTGAGAGGATCGAGTGGCATCTTCCGGATCCCGTTATGAGGCAGTTTGTCCTGCTGCAGGGGCCTCAGAACCGTGCAACACTGGTCCGGACTCATAAAGATCTGATAGGCGGGGAAACAATAGCGTGATTTGGAGCAACTGCCATCAACAATATATTGCACTATGGGATCAGCGGTGACAATTTCTAGTTTTTGGGGTCTCAGGCATTCAGGATATGCATTGCACCGATCCATATATGATATGGTATCGGAGCATAACGTGTATGTTTGTGCAGAACCTCACTCATATAGAAGAGGTTGGATACCGGTTGGTTGCCCCTTGCCTAGAGTTTGTGGTAAGTTTTACATTTTCCAAGTTATTATTTCTATTTTTTTTTTAACAAAACTTCAATTTATTAACTTTTGTCTCTCATACATATATTTATTTTTGATATAAAAACAGGTGCAGACCCTTCAGCACTTGCATGTCGACAATGAGGCGGAGGAGCATCCAAGACAAGCTTCCACTACTACATTTCTGACCTAATGTAACGCCACGAGCTAATGTAACGCATCTAATGCAACGCCAGAGCTAATGTAACGCATCTAATGCAACACCAGAGCTAATGTAACGGCTAATGCAACGCCAGAGCTAATGTAACGCATCTAATGCAATGCCAGAGCTAATGTAACGCATCTAATGCAACGCCAGAGCTAATGTAACGAGTCTAATGCAACGCCAAAATCCTAATGTAACGCCTAAATTACTAATGCAACGCCAAAATCCTAAACCCTAATCCCTAAACCCTAAACCATAAACCTATATCCTATACCCTATACCCTATACCCTATACACTATACATTATACCCGATACCCAATAGCGTATACTATATATACTATATCCTATACCATATACCATATACCCTATACCCTATACCCTACACTATAACCTATATCCTATATCCTATACCCTATACCCTATACCCTATACCCTATACCCTATACCCTATACCCTATACCCTATACCCTATGCCCTATGCCCTATGCCCTATGCCCTATACCCTATAACCTATAACCTATATCCTATACCCTATACCCTATACCCTATACCCTATACCCTATACCATATACCCTATACCATATACCATATACCCTATATCCTATATCCTATACCCTATACCCTATACCCTATACCCTATACACTATACCCTATACCCTATACCCTATACCCTATACACTATACACTATATCCTATACCCTATATCATATACCCTATACCCTATGCTCTATACACTATACCCTATAACCTATATCCTATAGGGTATAGGGCATATGGTAAAGGGTATACCCTATAATATAGGGTATAGGGTATAAGGTATAGGGCTAGGATATAGGACATATGGTATAGGGTATACCATATAGGGTATAGGGTATACCCTATAGGATATAGGGTATAGGATATAGGGTATAGGGTATAAGGTATAGGGCATAGGGCATATGGTATAGGATATACCCTATAGGGTATAGGGTATAAGGTATAGGGCATAGGGTATAGGGCATATGATATAGGGTATACCCTATAGGGTATAGGGTATACCATATAGGGTATAGGGTATATCCTATAGGGTATACCCTATACCCTATAGGGTATACCCTATACTATATGCCTTATACCTTGTACCTATAGGGTATACCCTATAAGGTATAGGGTATAGGGTATACCCTATATGGTATAGGGTATAAGGTATAGGGCATATGGTATAGGGTATACCCTATATCCTTATACCCTATAGGGTAAACCCTGTACCCTATACCCTATAGGGTATACCCTATACCCTTATTTTATTTAAATTTATTTTTGAATTGAGATAAATATTTTAGACATTTTTGGTAAGGAAGTTTTTTATTAAAAAAATTATATAAAATAAGTTAGAAATTAACTAAATATTTCTATCAATTATTACTTAGGTATATTAATATTTCTTAGAAGTTTAAATTATTAAATTAATGAGTATTATTATTAATTAATAAAATTATTATTATTAATTATATAATAATAATTATTAATATATTCAATTATTTCTTAAGTATATAATATAAAAATATTTACTTTTTTGATATTATGTATTATTACTAGTTATTATTAATATTATTATTAAGTATTATTATTAATAAATTTAAAATGATTAAATTAATGAGTATTATTATTAATTAATAACATTATTATTTTTGATATTATGTATTATTACTGGTTATTTTAATATAGTTATTATTAATATTATTATTAAGTATTATTATAAATAAATTTAAAATGATTAAATTAATGAGTATTATTATTAATTAATAACATTATTATTTTTGATATTATGTATTATTACTAGTTATTTTAATATTTTTGATATTATGTATTATTATTAATTATATAATTATAATTATTAATATATTCAATTATATGATTGAATAATTAACAATAGCATCATTATTAGTAATATTATTAATATTATACTGTTTATATAATTAATATTACTATTAATTAATTAATCAAATATATAATTAATAATTCATTAATAATAAATATTGATAATAAATATTATTATTCTTGATGTTAGGCATAAATATTTTAGTTAGCATATAGTATAGTGTGAAACAAATATAAATATGTGTTGTGCAATTTTTTGATTGGATCCAAAAATTTCACGCGGATCATGAATAAAACAACATCTAACCATTCAATACATTCGATCCAACGGTTGATACTGATTCAAACAAAACCACTTCATTTCTCTCTCTTTCTCGGTTCTCTCTCCATTTCTCTCACTCAAACAAAATGAAACAGCCTCCATTTCCAGTTCTCTCTCCATTTCTCTCCCTCAATCAGCCTCCCCATTTCCCAGTTCTCTCTCCGTTTCTCTCCATATCCTTAAACAAAATCAAACAGCCTCCCCATTTCCCAGTTCTCTCTCCATTTCTCTCCTTCAATGTCTCTGATTGCCATTGTTCTTTTTGCCACCGGAGTTGTGATGGCGCCGGTAATGAGGCTCAACCACTAGATCCGCCGTCGCATATTCCATCGTCGCCGTCTCATTCTTCTCTCTCATTCTTCATAGTCTCCGGCGAGGCTCTGTCTTCTTCTCTCTCTCCCGCAACGCCGTCTTCTTCTCTCCCCTTCATCGTCTCCGGCGAGGCTCAACCACTAAATCTACATGGATTTCGACGAATCCAAACTTATTCCATGGATTTCGACGAGCCCAAACATATTCCATGGGTTTCCTTTCGATTTGTTGTTGTATTTTGTGTTTTATTTCGATTTGTACAAACTTTTGTTTGATTTGTGGATGGTTGTGGACGGTGGTGGACAGTGGTGGACGGTGGTGGACGGTGGTGGATGGTGGTGGATGGTGGTGGAGCAAAGTGTTACTTTTGAAAAATGCAAGAATTGTTTTGAATATAAAAAAAGTGAAGGGACTAATTTGAGAATAAAAAACATTAAGGGACTGATTTGAGAAAAAAAAAGTTAAGGGATTGATTTGAGAATAAATATATTTATATTTTTTAAAATATATTTATATATATATATATATATATATATATATATATATATATATATATATATATATATATATATATATATATATATATATATATATATATATATATATATATATATATATTGAAAAAAGAAAATTAAAAAAAATTAATAAAATTGTGAAATCATGTAATAAATTTTAGGGACTCATCTAATTTTTGGCATTACATTAGGTATTCAACCACTTTTTAAATTGGCGTTGCATTAGATTCTTTTTGGCGTTGCATTAGGTGTTCATATAGTTTTAAAATTGGCGTTGCATCAGGTATTTACCTGATGCAACGCCAAAGCTCTGGCGTTACATTAGCTTACTATGTCGTTGCATTAGACCTAATGCAACGCAAGAGAATGCAACGGCCATTTGACGTTACATTAGGCCTAATGTAACGGTTTTTGGTCCCTAATGCAACGAAAATTGGTGTTACATTAGGTCAGAAATGTAGTAGTGTTCTATGCGGGCGACTATTACACACGGGCTCAGGGGAGTTAGGGAGCAACAACGTCTTCAGTCTGCTGCAGAACCTCCCCTACTGGTAGATCGCGCACAGGGGGTAGAACCAAGATAGCGTCGGGTTAGATGTCGTGTACAAGCACAGCCACAACCCCAAATGGACTTGCACGACGAGCCAGCGCCCGAACCTCAAGCCCAGGCCCAGACCCAGGATGATGGACAATATGAATGGCAGTCACAGTCACAGTGGACTCAGACTCAGAGTTAATTTTTTAGTAGTGGGAGTGGGGGTGGGAATGGGTGGGGGATGGGAGTGGCTGGGGGGATAGGAGTGGCTGGGGAAGTGGGAGTGGGTGGGGGAGTGGGAGTGGGAGTGGGTGGAGTGCTCAGCCAGACCCTTCCCCTAGATCCACTATGAGATTCGAATTATATTCGGGAAGTGGAAGTGGATTTAGGCTTCCTCCTTCTACATCACAAGCAGGGCTCCGCCCCTTCTCCGATCCGGCTGCGACTTCATCTAGTGGGGAACGACTTACCCCTGCTCAACGGGAGGAGTTGATTAGAAGAGGGTCTCGGTGTAAGTGCCCCAATCTGGGTTGTTAGTGTTCCGTCGGCCCAATTTAATGATTTATAATCATTTAGGGGCATTTCAAGCATTATTTAGACAATTTGAATGAGGAAGGACATCTTAGGAATAAAAAATGGGCAATGGTCTCGCTGGAAAACATCATTTCCAAAGTAAAAATGCTTTTTGACTAAATAGAAGCTGCCAAAATACCTTTCTGCAAAAACAAGGCACGTCGACAAAAACTCACCTCGCGGATGACTTTGTACCTACGAAATCATCCACACGGATGACTTTGTACCCCCAGCCAACTTATAAATTGAGCCCTTCTCCTTCAGTTTCAGGGAGCAACAAGCTTATCCCCTACTGTTACTCTGCCAAAATATACACTCAAAACAACCTTAAACACTCCCACCACTCAAATCCAACACCAAATTCAACACTAAATCCTTCTTAAGCCTTGAAACCACTCAAAGCCTAAACACCAACCCAAGAAACATTGGTCCCTTACTCAAATCTCCTTCATTCATACATACGTTTATACATAAATGATGTAGTATTGTTGGTTTACTTATTGTTCACCTCCCTTCCCCCTTTGTCCCAAGAACCCAAGAGGATCTCCATGGATGATTCTCTACAAGTGGTCCATATTTTTACCCATGTCTCTTTACATTACTAGTTGTTACTTGCTCTTTTGACCTAAGATATGATTATCTTGGAGTTCATCTCCATAGATGATCACTTCAAATGGTCCATAGTCTTTACTTTCTTGCAAATGTCCCCCCTTAGTCTAAGATGTTCACCTTGGAACCATTTCCATGGATGAACATCCTTAAGGATTCCATATTTAGGTCACACAAGATGTAGGAAATACACTTGAGTATAGATCTCAAGGATGGTCCTTCTTGTGACCATCTTAGAGATCTTCCTCTAAAGTTGATACATCCTGACCTAATTTTCTTGTTAATTTACTTTTCATGTAAAAATCCCCCTTTTCCTTGCAAATGACAATATATACTTGAATATAATATTATGATATTATATTCCTAATATGCTCCCGCAAGATGGACGATCCTTGGATAAGTCCAATCTTGAAGAATGATGAGATGAATCGGGTTCGATGTAGCGGGTGGAGACGGATGTGTTCCTGAACGTGTATGTGTTGTAGGGTTGTGACAAAAAAAATGGTCCATACGACCGTGGTTGGAGGCCAGTTTTGAACATGGCAACTCGGGTTGGTTGTGGGGCGGTTTGGGTTTTGCCATCGGACCAAAGGAAAGTGGTCCGTACGTCCGTGGTTGGAGGCCAGTTTTGAACATGGCAACTTGGTTTGGTTGTGGTGCGGTTTGGGTTTTTCCATCGCACCCAAGGAAAGAGGTCTGTACGTCCGTGGTTGGAGTCTAGTTTTGAACATGGCAACTCGGTTTGGTTGTGGTGCGGTTTGGGTTTTGCCATCGCACCCAAGGAAAGTGGTCCGTACGTCCGTGGTTGGAGTTCAGTTTTGAACATGGCAACTCGGGTTGGTTGTGGGGCGGTTTGGTTTTTGCCATCGCACCCAAGAAAAGTGGTCCGTACGTCCGTGGTTGGAGGCCGGTTTTGAACATGGAAACTCGGTTTGGTTGTGGGGCGGTTTGGGTTTTTCCATCGCACCCAAGGAATGTGGTCCGTACGTGCATGGTTGGAGGCCAGTTTTGAACATGGAAACTCGGTTTGGTTGTGGGGAGATTTGGGTTTTGCGGTCCACATCCGAACTAGGTTGCTGTAGGAAGTATCGCGGTTGACATGATTTCACTTAAGAGAGAAAGATGATCCGACTTGGGGTGATGGGTTTGGGAGGATTTGAATAGCCAACAGATATTTCGAGGAGGGAATCGGAGGAAGAAGGAAGGCTTGTGACAGAAAAAAAAGGTTATGGAATTGGCTAAATCTGCATTGAACTTGGTTGCTTGTAATGTGGACAAGGGCAAAAGACTTCGGCGTGAAATTAAGTATTTTAGTAAATATAAACACAAAATTGTATGGTTAGAGTTTGAGTGTTAAGAAATGGCTTACTAAATAAGGAGGATGAGCGAAGTTTATGTTGTTCCATAAAGTGTAATCACATCAGCATAGTCCATTCCCAAAATTGTATGGAGAGAGTTTGAGTGTTAATGGCTAACTAGCTAAGAAGGATGAGGGAAGTTTACGTAGTGCCATAGAGTGTAATAACATCAGCATAGTACATTGGTTCAACAGGTGTCACCTTATGATTGGCCTCTCAGTCCTTCGTATGGTTCCACCATATCTGATAGTGGAACGCCCAAAGTAGGATGTGTCCTTTCTCGGATATGTGATTTGTATGTCAGAGTTTGTTGGTCAATTGTCCATAACCATCACGCCAAGTTGGATGTCAATGTGGAATGATGTATAAAGGGGGAAGTCACCGGGTGTTGGCATTGTTCTATGTGTCCACGCCGCGATATGAGGAATAGGTTGGGGAACCCGTCAAGTAAGCGATATGTGATCTTGTTGAACGGACAATGGGATAGCCACTAAAGAAATGGTTCTCACCTTTAGCGATCTTGCAATCGAAGGAAGTTGCAACGTGGGTGACATCTATGATATGTTGCTCATCTCATATCGTCGCCTTGTGGGAAAGCCTCTTTGAAGTTGGTGAGTCCTCGATGTTGGGATGTGGGTTCAATTATAAGAATTAGGCCTATCAAATCATATGAGTGGAGCCCAAGTATATTTAGGGCTTGGGCACATCATGTTGGGTTATGGAGTCTAAACCCGAACATGATTGGGGTGGAAGTCTAAACCAATAAAGAGTTTGAGTTGAAATCAAAGTACTCAAGAAGGAGAAAAATGTGGAGAAGGATATTGAATCGTAGAGGAGTGGCTCTGGAAGACATGCGAACGTTGTACGACTGTTGGGTTTTAGAGTATAAACGCAGCGAAAAAATTAAAAAAAAAATATTCAATTTATAGAAAATCGGTATCCGTATGTTATCGCATAAAATTTGATATATTCAAGAACGGAGTTCAAGAACTTACCAACTCGCGTAAGCCGATTCGCTTGAGGATTCCACTTGCAATCCCTCCAGACGTATCCACGCTTACAAATTGCTGGGAACGATTGATGCAAAGAAGGTACTAGCTTCCTTCACCTCTTCTCCTTTCTTTCTCTCTTGTAGCCTCCTTTTGAAAAGGGAAAAAGATTAGAGCTAGGTTTAGGGTTAGATATGTTGTTTATATATAGGGGTAATTTTGACTCACTTGTCAAACTAAGCCCCTTAACTTTCATTATGTAAGTTTTAACCTTAAACTTACACTAATTACATAATGAACCATAACTTATCCATTTACAACTTATAACCTTTTAACTATCCTAGTAACTTGTACTTATGAGTGTGACCCTCTAGGTTTCTAACACGAAGGCAGTGTATCAACACAGACTAAGGTAACCGACTAGCATCAGTTGTTAGCCACCCAACGTAATAGAAAAATGGTAGCGAACCATAAACCACTTTGAACAGTAGTAGTTAAATCTCTTCATCTTAATATCCAAATTATTATTAATACATGAAGCATCATTATCAATAATAATATTTACTTGGTTCTAGAAATATCTTAACTTGACTATATGACTAACTTGTCATACCATGGCCATGGACTTTCAAGTTACTTATATTTCAACCAAGAGGCCGAGATATAATCTTCATAAAAAAGCGACGAATCCTCTCTCGACGTTTCACTATTTCCTCTACACTTCATGTTTCATCCAATCTTTAATTATTGTAGACATATTTCAGCACTACTTTAATAAGAGTTAAAATAAAAACAATTCATGTGTGAAATAAATAAATATCTCAAATCTAGGGATTTAACACACTGCTCATATTGAGAATATTAATGACGCTAAATACACGTAGTATTCTCAATGACGGGCCAATCCAGTGAACTCAACTTACTTAGCACCCGTATTGATGACTTGGAAAACTATCCATCAGTCTATCGATCGAGAAAGACTTTAGTCAATACATATATTGGTCATAATTATCAATGTCCACTATTAATAATTACTATCTGACCAAGGATAACGCTTATAAACATATATATCATAAAATTCTCACCAATAATAGAATCCTTTATCATTTTAAGATATAATAATTTATGTTCAATGGACTTTATTATTTAAATTAAGCGAGCAGAAAAGCTAAAATTAAATAATAAATACTGCCATTAAAATAAATAATATAAAATATGTCTTGGCACATTGTGCACACACTTTCAATAACCGCATAGCAATTTGAGAGGCGGTCGCATGGTGCGTTTGCATAGCCCTAGCACCATCAATATTCATTTTCCTATTCTAATCATGATTTCGATTTAAAATAGGATTAGGACTTTCTTGTTGACCCTAAATAAACATGGGTAACTACTAGAATCATGAGTGTTTGAGGGAGAGAGCTAGATGAAGCTCTTTCAATGAATGGCATGGAGTATGTGGCAGCCCAAGGGGCCACTTGATGGAGGCATCAATGAACAGCAAAACAATTATGTGGGAGAGTGTGGCTAGTTGCGACAAGGGGAAATTATGTCATATGCACATAATAGAGAGCGAATGATAGTACAATGTGGACAAACAATAGAAAGTCCATATGTGTGGGGGCATTGCGAGGAAAATGGGTTTGGAGAGAGAAGGTGAACATGGATACATATGTACGTGGAGGAGTCTCAAGAGTGAGTGATCGACGGTACAGGGAATTCGGTGTTAAAATGTCTACGCTAGGCTTCAACTCGCCTTATTACTTGAGCATGTGTGCTTGGTGTTGCCAAGTTAATTAGATGATATAAATGAGTGGATGTCATTTTCTAATTAGAGTTTGACGGAGGTATTTACTTGGTTTGTCTGCAGATGGGAGATTGTTGAGATTGAAGTCAAACTGGAAACTAAATCGAAGAAAGAAGAAGAAAGGGGCTACTGGGGCACCTTAAGAGGCCACAAAGCAAAGGCAAGGGGGGAACATATGAGGGTGATGATGCCAAATCGCATACGATATTTTCAAACATCCTATCTGATTTGGCATCGGAACGAGGTATTCACACTATTTAAACATCTAATTTCATTTATCTATGTAGTGCCACAAATTTGATGCTAGTAAAGCTTATATATCGTATTGTGTTGTTTTGTTTTGAAGTCTAAAAAAACATGGGGAGATTGTACGTAAGAGTACTCTAACAAGTAAAAGGATTGTCCAAATAAGCAATTCTTACGAACAGTTCTTGCTCCTTTTTCCGTTCAAAAATTTGTTAATTAAATGGTGAGATGATAAATTTTACAATAGGTCGAAGGCTCGACTACTCAATCCTACAATGAACTATATAATTACTATATCAAGTGCCATATTTTTTCATATTCAGTAAGAGTACTTCATATCATTAATTTATTGGATTGAACTTTACGTAACATTAAATATCTGTATAAGATGCTCTATTGTGGATTAGGAATCCCAAAAACTAAAGAAAATGTTGTTCTTGTGTCTTCTCATACAATGACAAAAGCTTTTCCCTCATGATCTCAATATCAACTGTACGATTACCTTGCACCTGTTGGAGAAAAAGAAAAATAATTAGTATTATCAAATATTTATAGTAACCAATTAAATTGATTTGAAATTATTCAATCTAATTTATACCTGTAAATGGAGACTATTGAAGGCTCTCCCATCATTGGATTCAAAAGAAAATGCATTCAGTAAAAGAAAACCATCCTCCTCCTCTAACTGTTCCAAAGCCTCAAAACAAAAGTTCTTATCGATGACCTTAACTGAGGATAACTGAACTAGAACTTCTTTGTCATCCAGTGGACTTACTGAAAGAGCTAACAGTGGACTGCTTTTAACGGAGCATTTCTGCGCCTTGTTTTTGTGAATATCTTCTTGGCTAGAAATGCTTAACAATAGTGTGTCCCTTTTACGGATCAGTCCCTCAACTTCCTTTTGCAGCTTTGGTATATAATTTAGCACGCTTGAAACTGTTCCTGGAATGCTTAGCTTCTTCTGCTACAACATAAGATTGATTGTGAGAAATCTTTGCCATTAAAATGTATGAAAATCACACATTATCAGAGTGTCTAATTTGGACATTCATTTAGGGACGGAGGGAGTAGCAGAAATAACAAATAAAAGAGCATTTCGTACCTTTTGATCTTCTGCCGGAAGCAAAGAACGAATTGAGGAATACATATTGTTAACCCTCTTACGACGATCACGTTCGCTTGCATTATGGTGATGCTTCTTTGACGTGTTCATGAGGTTAGTAACATTGTTGTGTGCTCCAGAAGAAGTAGGAGATGGAAGAAGTGAGTCTGAAGTTTCCGTCTCTCCGGAGATGTTATTGTTAGAATAAGTACAATTATCATTTCTGGGAAGAAACTGATGGTTAATTATAAGATCCTCTAAGCTCCAGCTAGAGGTTGGAAACAAAGGAGGGGAGAGAGCTAACATTTTGGGTTTTGTATTCAATTGAAAGTGCTGAATCGGATCTTCTTGGATTGAGAAAAACTTCATTATCACAAGGATATTTATACTGATAAAAAGAAGGGCATAGATTTTATATTAAGAGAACTACATAGTTGTCTATTTAGAAATGAAATTTTTATGGCTTAGTGAATGGATGACATTTTATTTATTATTATTATTATTATTTTATTTATACATATATATATATATATATATATATATATAAATATATAAATATATATATATATATATATATATATATTTATTTATTTATTTATTATTTTTTTATTTTTTTCCAACAACCTTTTTACACGATGACATATGAGGATTCATGTTAGCCGACCCCAAATTATTTTGGGACTAAGGCTTTGTTGTTGTTGTTGTTGTTGTGAATGGATGACATCCAGTGTCTTTAATTTAGTCCTAATTGCATCAGCTCATATAAATATATATATATATATATATATATATATATATATATATATATATATATATATATATATATATATATATATATATATATATATATATATATATATATATATATATATATATATATATATATATATATATATATATATATATATATATATATATATATATATATCAGCCTCTATCGGGTACGCACCTGTTCGTACGGATTTAGGGGAAAACAAACGCAGTACAATTTCTGCTATTATTCACCGCTCGTTTTTTTCTAACATTATCCAAAAAAAATCCCTTTTATCTCTTCCCCTTTTCTCTTCACCTTCATTAACAGCAAAGTGAACCAAAAAAAATCCCTGCGATCTCTTCCCTTTTCTCTTCACCTTCATTAACAGCAAAGTGAACCTCTCACTCTATATATCTCTCTCTCTTGTCTGCGATTTCGTTTTGATCTTCCATGGTGAAATTGATATTTCTCTCTCTCTCTTCTTCGTAAACAAGTTCACGAACTTTACATGCTTCGATTATCTTTCTTTGAATATGATAAACACGATGCTTGTCGGTTTCTTTAACAAGATGGATCTTATAGTTAAGGCTGGGTTCAAATTCTTTCTCAAACTTGTAATACATATTATGCGTGTAAATATCAACCATTTGCACCAAAAAGTCATGTTTTATTCTAATTTTAGGTTTCTCAACTGAATCTTTGTGATCCGCCATCAACTCGTCTTGACGTTGTCGTAAAAGCCCCCTTCCAAACTGTATCATAAAATCTACCAATGAATTGCCTTTTGAGACAAATTTCTTGAAAAAATGAATGACCACTTTCAGCTCGTTGGCTACTTGACATATTTGCTGAAAAGATATTATTAACATATGCGAGAATCGATCTTGACCGAATTTTATACATCTCTCCCAACCTTTTATTCTCCCCTAACCCATTTTTAATAATAAGACTTTTCCATTGTAAGTCATCAAATTCTTTCGGGCTCTCAGAATTCCAAATGCAATTCGAAAACTCTTCTCTGTATTTATTATACTTGACTGCATCAATTTTTTCTGAAAACTTCATTAAAATATGCCAACTACAATACCTATGAAATGTATTTGGAAGAACAATAGGAAATGTTGTAGTCATTGCTGGGTTTTGATCAGTAATAATCATCTTCGGAGCATCACCGGGCATACTTTCCAAAAATTGATTGAATAGCCAAATGAAATCATCAACGCTCTCGTGATTCAAAAAACCACAACCAAAAATAATTGTTTGACCGTGATTATTAACCCCCATAATTGGTACAAAAATTAAACCATACATATTCGTATTATAAGCAGTATCAAATATTAAAACATTACCAAAAAACTTGTAAGCTCGCTTGATGTAGAATCAGACCAAAAACACCGGGTTATCTTTTGTTCTTCATCGGCCTCAATTTTAAAAGTAAATGATGGATTCCTGGCTACCATCGTGTCCCTTCGTATCAACACGCATGTCCCTTTGATTATTATACAAATATCTCTCTGTACACCCAATATTTTCTAAACCTCCACATTGTACTTCAAGAAAACCAAATTGTTGATGTTGTGGTATATTCGCCATAGACATCTGCTTTGCTAAAGACTTTGTTGCAGCTGAAACATTACGATGAGACCTTAAAAGGTGAACCTTACTTGGTGATGATAACCGGTGGCTATGCCCCTCTTTAAAAATTGTAAGAATATATTTATCGGAGGAGCTTGATCTTAAAACTGTAAGTTTTGCTTTACAATCCTCACCTATACTTCCCCGATGCCTTTTCTTTCCAACTTCAACAACTCTTGAAGATTTTCCTTCTTTATAACAAACAAACTCCTTCCTCCTTATCATGTCACTTTCTTTCTCTTTCTTAGTAATCCAAGCACGTATACTAAACCCAGCCGCTTTAGCATAAGCATTATAGAATGCGAAAGCATCTTCTACTGTCTCAAATTCTTGTCCTCTTTTTGGACTCAACTCATCTGATACTTGAGGAGTATAAGTACAATTATCTTCTCCAGATTCTAACTCTACATTAACATCATTATTCAAATTTTTCGAGCTTTTCCCATCTCCATTGTCCAAGTTTTCCATTTTTACACAACACTACCATGGTAAAGAAATATAAATTCTGAACACATTGATATGGACAACATATACTATCACAAATTTAGAAAAAAAAACATTTAAAGACAATTTTTGGAATTTTATATATTGGGTTAAAATGATTTTCTTTTGGAAGATGAACATTGAACAGGCATAGAAATTCATGTGATTTATGGTGAGCTGAGGTTGAAAGAGTATAACGAAAATCTCATACAATGGAAAAGAGAGTGAAAGCTTGAAGAACTTGTTGGAACATAAATGATCCATCAAACCATGAACCATCTCATAACTAGATTAAGAAGAGAAAAAGATGAAGACGGAAGCGTGTACCTGAAGAATCCATGATTGTGTTCTTGATCTTGTTCTTGAATAAATGAGAAAGTAGGGAGATAGTACTTCTAAATGATTGTGCCCACACTAGTTCTTCTTTGACAAATGAAGAGTGATTTATGACTGAATTGTATTGAAATCTAAGTGTCTCAAATGGGCTGATGGATAGCCTATATATAGATTGAGAAGGGGCACTTCATTTAGGGACTACACCCTTTCGTAATGTTGGCGGTGAGAAGTTACCATTATGCCCATCATTTAATGGTACTTTCATCTAATGGTATTCTACATATTTTGTCTACACTTTAACATTATTAAATGACTATAACATATGGAATTTAATAATACATATTATTTAATCCATGTTCTAACATAACTTACCCAACTGCGAAGGGAGAATCACACCAGAGAGAAGACGGCAAACAGAGTATTGATTTCACTGTTGTACTTCGGTGATATTGATTTCGCCCTAAATTTGCAAGCTGTTTTCGGTGATATTGATTCTTAGTATTTCAAATTGATTGAATTTGCTAACTGAATTTGTATAGAATTCGCACATTGTGAGTCATTGGGGAGGACGATATACTGAGATTCGTGGTTCAACAATTGAAAAAAATGGATAAAGGAGAGAGAGGAAGAAGGGAGAATGATGGTGAAGGGACAACCGACGGGGAAGATGAAGACGGGATGAAGGCAGAGAGAACAACGCTTTTAGTAAAAAATAAATAATAGGTTATTGATGATTACAATTTTGCCCCCATCATACATATGCTTGCTTTGAGGAATGAGGGACATTTTTGTCCAAAAATAATGGACCACTTGTTAGGATACTCCTAAGGTGGGTATCCTAACAAAACCCATATACTCCCTCCGTCCCACTTCAATAGAGATCAACTTTTTGGGTGTGGGAATTAAGGAAAAGTGATATAAGAAAGAGAAAAAGTTAAATGTTGTGAGTATGAAAAATTAAATAGGAGAGAGAATGAGTGGGAGGAATAGTTAGGAGAGAAAATGTTGTGAGTGAAAAAGTAAAATAGGAGAGAGAATGAGTGGGGTAAATAGTGAAGATTCCTTTCCATTTTGGGAAGTATCAATTGAAGTGGGACGGACCAAAAAGGAAATAAGTATCAATTGAAGTGGGACAGAGGGAGTATATATATATATATGAGTTGGTCTCCTGAGAAACGCATTTCTCCATAAGTTATGGAGAAACGCGTTTTTCCAAAACTTCTGGATATCAGTCTCAAAGGTTCTGGATATCCAGAACCCATTGATCATAATATCCAGAAGTTATGTTAGAATGGGACCAACACATACCAACTTTCTGGTCATGGCCTTCACTTGTTTCTGGATATACTTTTAACTGTTTTCTAGATATACTTTTCACTGATTTCTGGATATAGATTTGGGGTATGTGTTGGTCCCATTCTAATATAACTTCTGGATATCCTTTCAAAAGGTTCTGGATATCATGAACAAAGGGTTCTGGATATCCAGAACCTTTGAGACTGATATCCAGAAGTAACCATGGGCCAAGGTCATGGCCAATACAAAATTTCTGAATATCCTTTCAAAAGGTTCTGGATATCATGAACAAAGGGTTCTGGATATCCAGAACCTTTGAGACTGATATCCAGAAGTAATCATGGGCCAAGGTCATGGCCAATACAAAATTTCTGGATATCCTTTCAAAAGGTTTTGGATACCCGTAACCCGTTTCTCCATAACTTATAGAGAAACGCGTTTCTCCCTAGATTTTGGCTATATATATATATATATATATATATATATATATATATATATATATATATATATATATATATATATATATATATATATATATATATATATATATATATATTTATATATATGTTCCTCTTTAGATATGGAGCGGTTATAGAATTGTTTTAGGTGTAACCACCTATGACCAATTCAGCTTGTTTATGAACAAAATTTTTCGTTGGATATATGATAATTAGGTCTGATGTAATGTAAGCTCAAACTTTTATATAATTTCTTTTGGGTTTTTTTTTCTTTTTGAAAAAAACAATTGATACTCTATCCGTCCCTGAAAGATTGTCCCATTTGCCATTTTGACTTGTCCCAAAAAGTATGTCTCATTTCTAAACTTAGGTATGAATTTTAGTGCAAATCTACTAAGGTACAAGAAGATAAAGCTCTTCCTTAATAATTGCAAAATGTACAATAGAACAATCTTTTAGGGATGGAGGGAGTATTAATTTTAAATTGAAAGTGCAAGAGTACTTGTAGAAATTATGTTTCAAAACAGTGTGGTATGAGTTTTTATTTAGAATACTAGATTTTTAACTTTCTTTTTTAAAAGATTTAGATAACCAATATATTAGGGCTTTATTATGCATATCTTTTATATCTTTTATATGTAGATATATTATTAATTCTTAACTTTTAGGATCTAACAAACTTTATCTTTTTTTTGTGTCAATCTTTATTTTCTTGTAGGTTACTTCACATATTAAGCATCTTTAAAAGTCGGATCATTGATGTGAAGAAGACACGCACTTCTAAGCATCATACAGAGCAAAAACAAAGAGAGACTTCATAATTTCGAGATTTATTAAGAGTGTTGTTTAGGCTGTGTGTATAGTTGTGCCTTCAAACACACGTCTACGTTTTCTTTCAAGTTCTTGTTTGTTGTCTTTGTGTTTTACTCTCCTTAGAGAAGAGAGGTTGTTCACAAGATCAGTAGTGAGTTAGGAACTTAGTTTTTTTTTTTTTTCTTTTCTTATCTCACTAGTCAAATTTTTATTCTTTAAATCAGATCTTTTAATAGGGCAATTTGTAATTTAGGGCCCGAAGTCGAGGGGGTGTTCTCGAAATGGGGTCCCATATCTAAATTTTGTCAAATCATGGCTCAATATCTAAATTTTTCGTCAATTAAAGGCTTTTTGACGGATTTCGTTAAAAACTCAGTTAAGTGACATGTGCCACGCACATGAATAACAAATTTGGTTAGTTTCCATTGATATTTAAATTTAAGGGGCTAAGTGAAATAAATTAAAAGTGGGGGTAAAACAATAAAACTAACCCCCAAATAAAACCCCACCTCCCCTCCCCTCCCATGTCAACGTTGACCACCACCGATTCCACCCCTGCCAATGCCGAACTTCTCAAAATCGCCCTTGACCTCCTCCAACCGGAAATCAAAACCATTCTCGACCAACTCCGACCAGATTTTGTCCTTTTCGACTTCGCCCAAGACTGGCTTCCAACTCTTGCATCCGAGTTGAATATCAAGACGATTTTTTACTCTGTTTTTGCCGCAATCTCCACCGCCGTTGTCATCCTCGGCAGGCTTCACTACACACCTCGAACAACACCCACTGTCGACGAACTCAAGAAACTCCCAGATGGGTTTCCTCCAGATTTGTTTCATGCTTTTAGAAATTTAATTTTGGGTTTTTTTATGTGGGTTTTGAAATGAGATTGAATTGGTTTTGGGTTTTTAATCTTTGATTCGATTGGAATGGAGATTAAACTTGATTTTCTTTATTTGGTTGTTATTCTTTGTGATGATTTGTCGGTCGTGATTGAAAAGTGGTTCTAGGTGGTGGTTGCAGGTGGTGGTTATAGTGGTTGTAGGTGGTGGATGATGGTGTTTGGAGGATGGAAATGGGGTGGTTAGGAAATAGAAAGGGAGAGAGAAATGTGTTTTGGGTTGGGAATGATTCAACGATTCAACACATATAATAAGATGCGTTGGATTGTTTTTTACTTTTTTGTGATAAATATATTTAATTTATATATTTTTTTAATTTATAATGTGATCAATATAATTTTTTAAAAAAATAAAAACAAAGTTGTATATTTAAAAAAAAAATACACAATTTATGTGAACAAATTATATTTTAGAAAAAAATACATAAATCATAAACAATTTATGTTAAAAAAATTAGTTAAAACGGTATTTTACAAGAATTTTTTCATTTCTTAAATTTTCAATAAAAATTTATTACATTTTTTAAAATAAAATTATCTTTTTAAAATAAAATTATCTTTATTAAATAAAAATTGGCAATTTTTTAAATAAAATTTTCTAAATCTAAAAGATTTAAGTGACATGTCACTTACTTTTATTTTTCAAAAAAAATATTAAAAGATTTACATTAAAAAATTAATTAATTTTTTTTTGAAAAAATACTTTTTTGCTTTAAAAAATAATTTTTTTTATATATTTATAACATTTATTTTACAAGATTTACGTTAAAATTTAATTAATTTTAAAAAATAATAATTTTTTTTATATTTATAACATTTATTTTAACATATTTTAAAAATTATAAAAAAAATAATGCTTTCCACAATATATATATATATATATTTTCAAAAAATATTTTTAAAAAAAATATTTTGTAACGGTCATCAATTTTTAAAAGTTTACATTTTTTTTTCACTACTAACACACACACACACACACACACACAAGCGCTTAGAAAATTCTAGGGAGAGAAAGTCTTCCCTCTAACTTCTGAGGGGGAGATCGAACCCATTACATTTCACTCCTTAATAACTAATTTGCATTTCAATTTAGTCCAACTTATCCAGCACATGCGTGGCACATGTCACTTAACTAACTTTTCTAACAAAATTTGTCAAAAGCCCTTAATTGACGAAAATTTTATATTTTGAGCCCTGATTTGACAAAATTTAGATATGGGGCCCGTTTCGAAAATACCCCCCTCGACTTCAGGCCCTAAATTGCAATTTGCCCCTTTTAATATTGAAATTATTTTTTAGGTTTAATGCCTTTTTTAGCTGATGTTGGACCAGTAAACGTTTAATACTTTGTTTTAGATATTTTTCGATGCGTATTATCGGTTGTGTGTCACATTTGTACATACACAACTGACTCTTTGAGTTGTTTGAATATCACATTCCTAGCTATGTAAAACTTTCAATTGGCATCAGAGCCAACACTCGAGTTCACTGTCTGTAGATCCCGAAGTTGTAGTCATCATGGAATGTCAGAATCACCAGAATCGACCTCCTGTTTTGGATGGAAATAATTACTATTTTTGGAAGTTCAAAATGTGCAACTACATCAAATCAATTGATGAAATGGTATGGATGTGTATCCTTGCTGCATGGCAACCACACACGGTAGAAAAGAAGTCTGCATCAGATAGTGGTGAGTAGTCTTTGAAAGAAAACCTGAGGCAAACTGAACTCTTACTGAAATTAGCTATGCAAATTACGATTCTATGGCTATTGGTGCAATATATATATATATATATATATATATATATATATATATATAAGACGCAATTACAATCCTTGAAACAAGTTAGAACCTAAAATGTCACTTAAACTACTTGATACAATGAAACCATACCTAATGACTGCTTTAATTTTCACACACAAAAGTACATGGCCAGAGTATATCGGTGCACCTACTAGCGCACATGGTTTTGCACAAATGACACCCCTACTTGCAAGATGTCAAATAATGTTTTCTCATTGGAATCACTTGTGGCAAAAGCTGGGTCAAACTATAGTCTTATTCATTTTTACTGTTTTACTGCATTGTTTTTGGATTTTGACATGAGTTTCCATTTTAATGTCAAAGAGTAAGAAAACTAGCAATTGCTCCATGGATACGTGTATAAGTGTAGGTTTATTTTTTGTCATTATTAATTATTATTTTTATATATATTGGACAGGAAATATATTTGAGGCGTGCTCGTGAAGAGGCTATTGCGGAAGGAATTATCGAGATTGAATGCACTGGACTGCCTCCATTTCGAGCAGGACTTTGAAAGGCCATTACTATTGAGGAAGGAATTATCGATTGTCCGGATTTAGAAACTATGGAGCTGCTTTCTTTGATTTGACATTAATCGGCCGTTCTTCGCAATCTTTTTTCTTCATCCAGTATTCAGAGTGTGGACTGTGATGCTCAAATGAGACAAAAGGATGAGATTATAGCAAGCCTGATTGAGACACTAAACACTCAAGTTCACACTCGTGTAAACACCCAGGTTAAGGAAATGGAAGAGTGAATGGAGGAACGATTGCGGCAAGAAAAGGAACAAATGTGGCAAGAAAAGGAACAAATGCGGCAAGAGATGAAGCAAAAGATGCAGCAACAAATGCAAGAAATGATGAGATCTATGCTCCAACAGCATCAAGAACAATCTCCTAGTGGTAATAACTCTAACTCTTCTATTGGACCATAACTAAATTCGAATGGAACTTTGAGTGGAAGTGGGCGTAGGGGTGGTCGTTGTGGTAACAACACCCAGAGTCGTAAAAGTTGAATTTGACTTGTTTTTATTTGGTTTGGAGTAGTAACTTAACTACTAGACTTTATTTTTTTTTGTTTGTAATATGATATATTGTTTAGAGATTTGTACATTAATGTTTTATTTGGTTTGGAAGAAATTGTTTTAAGATTGTTTAAGAATTGTGTATATTTTTTATTTGGATGGTGTGAATGCTATATATTATGGGATTGGATTTTCGAATTTTACAGATGGCCGTTTGGCTTTTACCGGTGGTTTTTTGAATTTTAAAATATTTTTTTTCAATTTTGATAAAATTACTCACGGAAAATTTTGTGGATAAAAATTCCATGAAACACTGTTAAATTACTTACCCACAGAATATTTCGTAGGTAAAATTCTTCATAAAATAATATTAAGATTTACCCACGGAAAATTCCGTGGGTATATAAAAATTTTATTTTTTATAAGAATATTAATACTACCCACGGAATATTTTGTGGGTAATTTTCGGCTAGTTTTCGTTGGATAAATTTTCCGTGGGAATTTTTCCTTATTTTCAGACGGAAATATTTGACTTTCGACGGATATTCTGTGAGTAATATCCATGAAATATTCCGTGGGTATTACTCACAAAAACTTATCGACGGACTTTCTACGGACATTTTTCGTGGGTGAATTATTTTCCGTTGGTAAATACCCAGTTTCTAGTAATAAGGGTATACCTATTGTTAAATCCACTAGACTTAAAATTTTAATGGATAAGTTTGAAATCTTAAGGATGGAAGAGGCAGAGGATATTGTCTCTTGCTGCTAATGTTTAGGAAATCTCCAATGATGCACTAGTATAGGTGAGTCCATTTCAAATGCTAGACTAGTCAGCAAAATCTTAAGGACTTTGCCCAAAAGATTTAATATCAAGGTTATTATGATTGAAGAAACTCATGACACCAACATTGTAGGTTTGGACAAAATTGTTGGAGTCTTAACTTTGTTTAGCTTAATCTTGAAGCTCAACAAAAAAACAAGGCAATAAGTGTTGCCCTTAAATGTCCTGCAGCTATTCCAAAGTAAATAGTTGACTTTTTCTCCAAAATTGATAAGTGTAATCTTGAGGAAAATGATATGAATGCAATCACAAAAAAATTTAACTCCATCCCGAATAACAAAAGAAGAAACAAGTTTACTAGAAAAGCCTCTCAGGACTTAGAGAAACAAGAAAATAATCATGATGGGGGTTCAAAAAGAAAACTTTTTGTCTGTGAAACTGAAAATGCTAGGCTTTCAAAAGAAATTGGTGATCAAAGGGATTTCAATGCTAAACTTTAGGTTCTAGTAACTAAGAAAGAAGTTAGACTTGAAAGGTTAAAACTGATTTTTAAAAAGCTGAGAGTAATCTAACCAAGTTGAACACTTGAAAAATGAAAATTGATGAAGCTTTGTCTCTTAATAATATCGGAAAATCAGTTCGAGGTTTTGGAAATTCTAAATTTGTTAAAGAGGTTGGTGAGGTTTCAAAATCTGAAGAGAACCCAATTTTGAGTCATAGAAAACCTACGAGAAGGCATTATGTTTGTCATTATTGCCTTGCCCTGTACACATTCGTCTCTTTTATTACAAGTTGAAAGTTGATAAGAAAGCAGGATGTATGAACCAATCTTAGATGTATGAAAATTTTTGCACTCAGGTGTATAGACATCCTCTCACACATCCGAGAGAACACTGACAAGGTCATCATGTTAAGATTGTTAAAACCAAGTGGGTTAAAAATCATAGTGCCACTTGTAATGTCATTTACTCTTGCATCTAGAGTAGTGTCTCTTGATCTGGATTTTTTGATAGTGGGTGATCTAGGCACATGAAAGGTAACAAAGATGTGTTGACAGAATACATATTTGCCAATGGTGGTAAGTAAAAATTGGTGGTGAGGCACATGGAAAGATAGTTGGTAAGGGAACCTTAGTTGCTAAAGGTCTCCCAAATTTTCACAATGTGTATCTTGTAGAGGGTATTAGGACTAATATAATTAGTATAAGTTAGTTATGTGATGATGACTTATATGTGAAATTTGATAAGATGATATGTGAGGTGTTTAATGAGCCTAACACATTTGTCCTTACTGGTCCGAGATCATCTGACAATTGTTACAAGGTTTGTGACAATTTGTCATGTTTAAGTTCTTCTGATGTTGTATTTGATGAAACACTTAATCTTAACCTCAAAACGGTTGAGGGTGATGTTTCAAGTTACCTACTAGCGTGAAAATTTGTTGATAGAAAAGTTGGAGATAAGGAAAGTACTACAAAGGAAAAATAAGCATATATGAGTCCAGATGTGCAGAAGAATGTGTCTGCAGATGCGAACACAACCGTTCCCACATCTGAACACACATCCACTCAAAGAAATGAGCATGAAGACAGTTCTTCAAATTCAAAGGGAAGAAAAGTTATTGCAGGAACATACCATGTTGGGTTTGTTGTTGAGAGAACAAAGGTCAATTTGGCCAGAATCAAAGAGATCACCCTACTTTCCAAGTGGTAGGTAAAGTACATGATCAAAGAAAAACCAGAAAGAATGAGAAAGTAAATCATATATCTTTGTATTCCAAGGTATGTTGCTCTTATTTTGTATCTAATCTAGTGGGATATGGTAGCATAGTCTAGGCAGAAAATTTTGATGATAAAAGCACCACTGGTGGGTGTTCCTACCTTAGTAACATCCCTGCTTATTTGTATAGTTTGACACAAAATTGTGTGTCCTTGTCCATAGTCGAAGCTGAATATATTGTATTTGAAAGTTGTTGCACTCAATTACTATGGATAAATCAGATGTTGAAAGATTATGAATTAAATAGCAAAATTCCTACTGCTTTCCATGATAACAAAATTACCCTAGACATATCAAAGAACCTTGTCCAATACTACAAAATCAATCATATAGATATTAGACATCACTTCATCAGGGATCTTATTGAACAAAAAATTGTGTGTATAGAATTTATTAGTACTGAAATTCAATTAGCTGATATATTTACCAAGGCAGTAGATCATGAGAAAAATTTTGTTTTAAGGAAATCTCTTGGTTTATGTGTTATTTGAGGATGTGGGCACACATCCATTTGCACTTCTGTATATTAACAAACTTTATATATATATATATATATATATATATATATATATATATATATATATATATATATATATATATATATATATATATATATATATATATATATATATATATATATATATATATATATATATATATATATATATATATATATATATACAGAAAATCCAAAATTATCATGAATCAGCACGGTCAATCTCAGTGTGGTCACTTGTTTGTTTACATATTTAACATGACTTGTTTACTTGATTGTGAGCACTTTCTATTCATGTTGTCTTTTGATAACTTGATATAATCTTTCAGTAGTTGTCTTATTGGCAAGAGAAACAACTGCTTCACCTATCTGAATGAAGTCAATCCAGTATGATCAAGTGATCCTCAAGATAATAGTTTGAAAAGATCACTAGACAAAGGGATATCTTTGGGTAATAGAAAAGTAAAAGCTACTCCAATTGTGTATTTTCTCCACGTTAAAAAATGGTGGATGCATTATAGAGGTTGTGCAGATAGGATTATTGCTCATTGACTTTTGTGGCATGTTGTGTCCCCAAATGTGAATTACATCATATGCCACATTTGTACTGAGATTTGACCTATCACTTGTGTGTATAGTATTATTCTAGTCATTCTGCATGTTTAGGTCATTCTTAGGTGACCGATAAATATATACTCCCTCCGTCCCACAAATATATAGAGTTTTTGGCCCGACACGGAGATTAAGGTAAAAAGTGATAAAGGTAATGTGTTGTGAGTGTAAAAGTAAAATAGGAGAGAGAATGAGTGGAGAGAATAGTAAATTTAAAAAGTGTTGTGAGTAGAGAGAAGTGGGTCCCATTTCCATTTTGAGAAATTATAGATTATTGTGGGACGCCCAAAAGAGAAATTTTTTTGTATATTTGTGGGACGGAGGGAGTATATGTTTGTTTATTTTCTTTATTTATAAATTTTTGATTTAACATGTTTTGTATTAACAATATCCCTCATAAAGTATTTTTTAGGTCAAGCATTTAGAGGAGAATAGTTGTCGACTGCTTTAAATGGTAAATGTGGAAATGATATCTCACAGATATCTTATTGTTATTATGGGATGTAAATTGAATTTTGATTGTGATTTAATCCCTAATTATTTGTTGATTATCCATACGAACTACAAGGATCAAGGATTTGAATTGCTTCTCATCATTGTTTGGCCGCTCAGGCTAAGGTATGTATCCTTCTAGGTCTGTATCTCATTACATGTTAAGGAAAGGGGGAGTTGATTGTTCAATTGGAAATCTTATCCATCTCATCATTCTCTATCTCTCTCCTTGTTCTGCGACACACACATACACATCCACATTTTTCCTCTCTCTCTCTCTAATCCTATATACCAAAATTCTTCAATGGCTTACCCATCCTCCTGCTCAAAGATTCCAGTTGAGACTTTGGATGTGAGTACAGATGACCGAACATCTGCACCTACATCTGAGGCTCCAATTTTATTTGCTACCGTGGCCAACAAACTTCTCAGGCTTTTCAGCATGAGAGGTCGGGATATGGATTGTTGGAGGATTAGTCACAATTGTCGAGCCAATTCCGTTTCCAGTTTGGGGATTAGTTTGGGGTCCAATTTGGGTCTCCACGGTGTTGGTATTAGTCGCCATCTGAAACACAACAACTTAGTTAGTATCAACAGTTTAAAATGATCTGTAATCGAATCCCTCGATTAGGGAATACTCCCTCCGTGTCGGGTCAATGGAAACCAAAAAATTGGACACAATAACTAAGAAAAAGGAAAGAATCTTCACTATTCCTTCCACTCATTCTCTCTCCTACATTATTTTAATACTCACAACACCATTATAATTTACTATTCCCTCCACTCATTCTCTCTCCTATTTTACTATTACACTCACAACATTCTTTCCATTTTGGGCAGTCTCCAATCATGTGAGACGACCCAAAAAGGAAATAAGTCTCCATTCACCCGACACGGAGGGAGTATGTCTTAAGATTGTTACAAGGGTGCCGAGGAAAACAATTACAGAAAATAAAATACAATAAAGAAACTGAAAATACAAAGAGAAAGTTGTTGATGATGATGCACGAGCCCAATGAAATTCACTGTCTCCTTAAGACATATTCGTCCCCTCACCGAGTGTGCTTGAGTTTGTTAGGACGCCAGGATAGAACGTGCGGACCGGGGGAACTTTGCACCTAAGTATCCCGGCGAGCTGAACTGAGCTTGGACTAAATCACCTTTTGATGTTACTATGCAAGCTAGGAGGCCAAAGAATGATTGACAAGATGCAGCAAACGAGAATGGAGGAGGATTATGGAAGCTAGGTGTTTTTCTCTGCTGTGTTTTTCTTCTGCAAAATCTTCTCCAACTGTTGTTGACAAACAACAATATATACATGTTCAAAACCAAGATCAAAATTGAATTATATGATTTAATTCAGTAATAAACAACATTATTACGAATTTAATCAACCATTAATCCGAAAATATTAACCATAATGATTTTCGATTTCAGTTTTTCACATTTAAAAAATATTAGCAAAAGGTGGGCTTGTCTACGTAGGCAATTTCGGTGCTACATTCGTGTCCACGGGACACGCACATGTACGAGTACGCACCTCGCAAGCCAAATTGAAACTTGATTTGCACCCCCCTTGCGCACTTGTGCGAGAGAGAGGGCATCTATGCTACATAATCTTGAACACTACTCTAATGTTCAAGACTTATACTAGCACCAAGTTCAATTCCTTTTCAATGTGGGATAACATCACTTTCCTTTTAACTTCATTTCCTTAGCAATATGGGATAATTCCCTTTCGAACTCACTTACTTTAAGCATTCATATCTTATTAATCCAAAAACCATTTTGGACAAATAAATATTTGATTTCTTGTTCTCATGGAGTAGAACACAAACACATAAATAATTAAGTAATTTGACAAAATTACCCTTTAGAAAATAACCCATTAATTTCCTTTAAAACACACTATTTTTCCAACAATTTATACTAATTGCCGGTCTATTCTTCCATCCAACAAAAGTCAGACATCGAAATTTTTTTGTTAAAAGCGTGTCGGTGGTAGCCTTAGAGAGTGCAATAGTGTTAAAAGAGTGTAAGCGGTAGTATTGAACAATGTTTAACAGGGTCAGTAATAGTGTTAGCGATAGTGATTACCATGACATTATCAGAACACAATATTATAGTTCATTGTTAAAGAATACATTTGTTAGGTTTTTTTCATCAGGTTGCTGGTTGGTGGAAATGAATACAAATACAATATTGACATTGGTGACGTAGTGTGAACATTCATCCAAGGGTGCGATTCTTATATACCAAATTCATAAAATTTATTAAATAGGTCAACATATATAAAACTTTGATTAGTAATTTATATTTTAATAAAATATAAATATTGAAGGAACATAAATATTTTAATATTCAGATCATACTATTATGAGTAACTCTTATGAAAAAATAGTTTTTTCGTAACGTTATGAAAAAAATAGTTTTTTCATAACGTTATGAAAAAACTAGTTGTTACAGCATTGCAAACGACTACTTGATCATCTAGATGTTGTAAAAACTAGTTATTTGTGTTACGCATAAAACTAGTTTTTAATAAGACTTACATTATTATTATAAGTTGAATATAGCAAAATGTGAATTTTGAAACAAGAATCTTTTGAAAATAGACAAGTGTTTGATTACACCCAAAATAAAAGTCCAACTCAAAGGAAAAAAAATTGGAAGGTAACCGGGCTGAGAAAAGCTTATGTCAATGTTGAATTCCCGTGTGAAACGCGTGTCTTACATGTATATCCACAGGCTTTAAGTATGCATTTTTAGCTCCTTTATAATATGGTTGAGCACAGGCTAACATGTCGAGTGGAATGCACACTTTATCTTTAGGTTTTCGCTTCTCGGCCATGATTTATTAAACTACTAACTTCTCCGCCCACCAAATCTAAATTTATAATAGAGTAGGTCTTCGGAGAAATGCGTTTCTCCATAAATTATGGAGAAACGTGTTTTTTCAAAGGTTCTGGATATCCAGAACTCTTTGATCATGATATCCAGAAGTTATGTTAGAATGGGATCAACACATACCAACTTTCTGGATATCAACTTAAGAAGATTTTGTATATCACTTTCAAAGAGTTCTGGATATCCAGAACATTTAATATTGATATCCAGAAGCCTTTCAAAAGGTTCTGGATATCTAATACAAAAATTTCTGAATATCCTTTCAAAAGGTTCTAGATATCCAGAAACTTTCAAAATGAATAACCAAAAATTTAGAATTGCCCAAGTCAAGGCCATGGGTCAAGGTCATGGCCAATACAAAATTTCTGGATATCATTTCAAAAGGTTCTGGATACCCGTTTCTCCATAACTTATGGAGAAACTTTCTCCCTAGATTTTGGCTTTATAATATTATACTCCCCCGTCGAAGAAAAATAGTAATTCACTCTATATTTTATAATGGATAGAGTTGATCAAATGCAGTCACTCTTGTCATCACTTGATATGTACATGGGATATTGTTTATCCAACTTTTAGTACTCAAGAACCAGTTGTGGTTGAGAAAAATACCTTCTATCTCATCTATTGTCATAGATAATACACATTATTATTTTTATCCAAAGTTTATTTTTTTTAAAACGAGTTGCGGTTGATGAGAAGAAAGAACGTCTATGTCATTTCCTTGCATTATAAAATATGTTACATAGGCAAATAGAGATGAAGTTGTATAATTTAATGACAATGGGTGCGCGTGTCAATCATCGGCATGCACAAGCCCTAAGTGTGCTTGTCTGCTCTTTTACAAGCTAAGGTAGAAAATTCCTGTACTACATGGGAGGATCACTTTAACTTGGCCGCAACAATTTAGTAAACAATTATACTCATTCATACCTTAATAATTAGCTACTCTTGAGTTTGAGCAACATTTTAATTAAGACAAAATCTAGGGTGTAATTGCAAATATACATAAGTACATTAATTATCCTCCTTATATCTCTTTATAAACTTAATGAACGGTATAAACCTAAGTACGAATATGGGTTGGTCAGGACAAGGCCCAAGTGGATTGGGCCCTAAACATAATCCATCAAGACTCAACTACGAGGGAAGACCTGGGCTTCCTCATCTCCCTCTGTCTCGGCATTACCTGGGCCGATCAAAGCCTTAGTAGGTGCAATGACCAAGGCCCAAATCAAGGGCCGAGGAGACCCCCCTCCAAGGACGAGATGCCCTCCTTTAGCGACGAGGAGGCCTCCTCGACTATCCCGTCATAGCTCCTTGGCTATACAATTACTAGGAATTGAGCGTCCCCCATTCTTTCATATTTCCTCCTCGGCTCATCATAAACTGACCAAGTGACGATGACGAGGAGGGACCTCCCCGGCTTACCGGCAGAATTACGACTTATGCAGTCCTATCCCAACAAGGATACCAAGCAGTTGTATTCTTATCAACATTGTAACCACCTCCTATATCAATTCATGTCAAATAAGGACTCTCCAACAGATATAATCCTCCTAGGATTATACCTTATCTCTTTATAGTCCAAATTCAATATGGATTCTACACATCCATCCCTATAAATACAAGCCATTATTTTCATATTTTGGTACGTTATCTCTTTGAATCGAAGCTCTGTCAATTTGATTACTCTTTATACAAACCGTGAACTTACTCTCACACCGGAGGGCCTTCGCCGGTGAAGCCCCGGCTTAGTTTACGTTTCTTGTCTTATTTTCAGGCTATTCAATCACCGGAGTACAACATATCTCTTGGATTTGGGCTGATTTGACTTTTGGGCTGCATTAGTTTGGTTCCATTGCTGGGAATCGTTTCAAACGCCCATCGTTTAGCCTGAAAATCCGCTCACTTGAGCCTTACTTTCGGCCGGAAATTTCTTGTTTTGGCGAGAAAATCTCTGTTCCGTTTTTGATTTGTTTTGTTTTCGGACGGATTCTTCAAAACTCGCCTGAAAATTTTGTTGGACTCTTCGCCTGGAAAATTAGTTTGGCCAGAAATTCATTGTTTTGGCCGGAATTGTCTTTTTGCCAGATTCCGTTGACTGAAAAAAAGTGTTCCATTGGAAAAATTGAGCTGTTTTCAATTCTGGTCAGTTAAGAATTTTACAGAAATCACATTCTTGCTTTTCAATGGAAGACGGAACTTTTGCAAGTGTTACTGAGGAGCAAGCCCACGCTGACGAGATCCCTCCCACCAACGAGTTGCTTCCTCCTCCTCCGCCTCTGAATGACGGAATACCACCCCTCGGCATGACTCTCTGCTCTATGGGACAGCCAGCTACCGAGGTAAATATGGAAAACCCTCCTCGTCATACTCGTCCACGAGGGAGACGAGCCACGAGCAAGAAGAGGACGAGGAACGCCAACGTTGGACAAGCTGAGAATGCCCAGCCCGTTGACCGATTTACCTTGTTGCATCGACAAATGGAGACGTTGCAACGTATCTACGAGACTCAGGTCGCTTTATTGCAATTGGATCCAGAAAACTCAATGACCGAGAAATGGAGCCGAGTAAGGATAAGACACCTTCCAGACGAGGAGATATTCACCATAATGATGAGGAACACAGTAGGGTGAATGGTCACCCAAGAAGAAGTTCCCATCGTAGTTCCCACCGAAGCACTCATTCCAGCACTGAGAATGGGATTGATGCTAAAGAACTCTTACTCTTAAAAAAGAGAATCGACGATATAGAGCTGAAGAAAGAGGACGAGGAAGATGATGACACCAGTGTAACCCGTCCTTTTTCCCAAGAGACCAATGATGTCCCACCTAACCCTGCCTTTAAGGTCCCAAACTTTGACAAATATGCGGGAACCACCGTCGCAAAGGACCATGTGCAATGTTTTGAATCCACTATTGCCCTCCTTACCAAGGCAGATGACATCCTCTGTAAAGTTTTTGCGAGTACCTTCTCCGGAACAGCATTGACCTGGTTCCGTAAGCTGAAAAAGGGAAGCATTAACAGCTGGAGGAATATGAGGACGAAGTTCCTGGATCACTTTGCCACGGCAGGGAAAAGGAAGAAGAGACTAACCGACCCTGCTAACATTGAGCAAGGAAAGAATGAAACCACTCTGAGCTATTACAACAGGTTTAGAGATATGTCAGACCAAGTTGAAGAAAGCCTGACTGACAGGGAGTTGATCGTCTTCTTCAACTTCGGACTTAGATCCGGACAACTGATATACGAACTCTCCGCCAGAGAGCCTAAGTCTAAGTCAGACTTATTCAATGTGGTATATGCCATCGCCATGGCGGAAGAGAAAAGCAAGAAGAAGGCTGATAAGACAGAGACTGAAGAAAATGTTAACCATCCATCCTCCAACGGAAACAGCTACAAGGGCAAAAATAGGACGCGAGGAATTGAAAAGACTGAGATCTGCACTCCCCTCACCAAGCCAATCACTGAAATTATGCAATTGGTGAATCTTCTGAACCCCCATCCGCTCAGTGACCAACCAAAGTACCCACGTGACCCATCCAAGCACTGTGATTTCCACAAAGACTATGGTCAAAACACTGAGAACTATTTTGCCCTCAAAAAGATGATCCGGAAATGGGTTGATGAAGGCAAGCTTGATCGCTATGTCTTGAAGAAGGACGGTAAGTGAAAAAGGCGAGAAGCCAGTGAAGACAAGGATACGAATGAAGAAGAGGACAGTCCTTCTAGGGCCAAACTCCATTAGTTCTCCTAAGCACAGTTCTGTCTGTCCTATATATAGCCCCTCATCTCGTCAAACGGCCAGAACTCAGAGGCCAGCTATGACTTGAGACAAGGAGAGCTGCAGGACGTAGACGAACCAGTTGGAAGGGAGATACTAGATGGTCATAAAGACAACAATAAAATTCAAATTCAAATTTTAGCAAGAGCAGAGCACTTTCCTTAATTCTAGTTTTAGTCTATTTTTTATGTAATAGGTTATCATTGTTAGTTTTTACTTTTTTAGCAAGGTAGAATTACAATTCGATGTAATCGCTTCAATTTATGAAATTTACTTCGTCAACATGCAAGTCAACTACCAAGACTAACACTTGAAGACGGGGAACCCTCCTCGACCTTCGAAGGGGCATGCTCCCTCCATTAATCACACAAGACCCATGACCAAGCGAGTTTCTCCTCGTCATGAATAGGTAAGACCAAAACCATCTACGACCTATGTATGAGTCATCTTTCTAGTTATAGAGAGATGAAAAAGAAGAAGCCCAACATCACGACGAGGAAACCCCTCGGCCTAACGACTAACACGGTAAAACCGTCTACGACCTTTGTATGAGTCATCTTTCTCATCATAAGATGAAAAAGAAGAAGCCCAACGTCACGACGAGGAAACCCCTCGGCTATAAAGATTAATGCGGCAAAACAATCGACGACCTATGAACGAGTCATCTTCCTCATCATAGAGAGATGAAAAAGAAGAAGCCCAACGTCACAATAAGGAAACCCCTCGGCCTAACGACTAACGCGGAAAAATCGTCTACGACCTATGTATGAGTCATCTTCCTCGTCATAGGATGAAAAAGAAGAAGCCCAACGTCACGACGAGGAAACCCCACGGCTCTAACGACTAACGCGGCAAAACCATCTACGACCTATGTACGAGTCATCTTCCTCATCATAGAAAGATGAAAAAGAAGAAAGCCCAACGTCTGGATGAGGAAACACCTCGGCTCTAACGACTAACACGGCAAAAACATCTACGACCTAAGAACGAGTTATCTTCCTTATCATAGAAAGATGAAAAAGAAGAAAGCCCAACGTCTGGACGAGGAAACACCTCAGCTCTAATGACTAACGAGGCAAAAACATCTACGACCTATAAGCGAGTCATCTTCCTCATCATAGAAAGATGAAAAAGAAGAAAGCCCAACGTCACGACGAGGAAACCCCTCGGCTCTAACGACTAACGCGGCACATCGGTCAAGACCAAGGAATCTTCCTCGGCCTGATGACCTAAAGCAGGCAAAATTGCCAAAACATCTAAGACCGAGCTAGCTCCCTCGATCTAAATAATCAAAGGTACGAGGAGACCTTCCCCGGCTACCATAGATCCTGCGTACTTGTTCAAGTACACGACACATTCAAACAATTCATACACAGAAAGTGAAAGACGACGTGAATTGGAGGAAAGGGGAATTTCGTTAAATAGTCATAATAAATTACAAGTGCCCTATTATATTACAAACAAAATAAGAGAAAATACTAAGTACGATTGCCGGTGAAAGGTTCCTCGAAGAACTCCATTGTCCCGGCATCAGCATTTATCTCGGCTTCAATATTTGGGAGGATGACTTGCTAAGTTTGAGCATTGACTTGAGTATCCTCATTGATCGGCTCCTCAGCATGGACATCTCCCTCTTCCTCGGTGCTAAGATCTTCATCCTCATCCCTTGCAAGGATGGCGTTAAGGTTTTGGAGATCGACGGGAGGAGGAACCCAGACAGGATGGCCAGCCTCCTCATCAGCTTCAGAAATCAAGCCCAAGGCATACTCCGAATACGGAACAAGGTAATGGAGGGCCCTAGCCACCTCATCATAGGAATCTTGAGTTATAAGCCTGGCAAGCTTCTCTAGATCCATGTCGAGTGACGTATCGGCCATGATACTTCGGGCTAAATGCAAATTGCCATCGAAAAACATAGTAGCCGTCTCCTTGGCAACGATATCTCGAAAGGTCGGGCTTGCCTTGTACTCAGAAAGAGCTTCCTCGATTTGTAGGGGCACGCCGGCCTCCACCTCCTTAAGTCGGGCTCCAGTCACCTCGGCTTCATCAGACATAACTTTTAGCTCAGCCTGGAGCCCCTCGATAATGGCCTGCCTAGCCCTGGCATCCTCCTCGGCCTTGACACAAGCCTCCTCAGCTTCCTTTTCAGCTTTGACCTTGGTCGCCTGCACCGCTTTAAGATCTTCCATCAACGCCTTTACCAAGTTTGCTGCCTTGGCTTACTCGGCCTCGTTCTTCCTCACTTGGCCCTCAAGTTCTTTCATCTTGGCATCTATGGCCTTATTCTAGATAGCCTCATAGGCAGTAATTGTGCAAAGCTACAGAAAAAGGTAAGGAATGTCAGTAACACAACGACAACACATAAAAAACAAGTTATGAGAAAGCATACCTCGACAGCAAGAAGGCCCTTCCTATTGGAAATATTCTCCTTGTTAGGCTGAGTGATTTGATCAAGGGTGTCCTCGTCTATAGCTCGATGGACCACCACCTGGCCAAATCTGAGCTTGGCCCAATACGGGCTAGCAAATCTAACCCCCTTATCGTGGGATAAAGGGCCAGCTTCCACTACAAGAAAACTGGTCTTTCGCGATTGCTTTAGGCGATGGCAAAAAAAGCAGTCACGTTTGAGTATATAAGGAGACGGCCTTTGTGACTGCATTTAGTGCAGTCACAGTAGGCTAGCGTGATGGCAAAGCAGTCACGGATGCCATCACATTATATGTTTTTCCCTCTAGCACCTACAACGTAGTCCGGGCGAGAGTGGGAAATTCTAATTTTTATCAAAGGCGATGACTTTAGCAATCGCTTTTTACAAAAATATTAAATTAAATAATTTTAAAATTAAATTTTTAATTTTTTTTTAAAGGTGACTGCTTTGCCATCGCGAAATAGGTAATATTAAAAAAAAATATTAAATTAACCATTTAGAAAACCATTCACTTTCCTCTCTCTCATTCCACGACTGAAACCCTTCTTTTCCTCGCTCATTCATTCACACAGCCACGGTTCCTCTTCCTCTTCGTCTTCCTTCAGCGCCGCCGATCTAGGGTTCCTGCCGCTCCATCCTTACAGACGGCGAACGGTAAGCTCCTCCCTCAATTGTTTCCTTCTCCGTTCCTCCCCTCTATCTCCGTCTCCCTCCCCTCTATCTCCGTCGTTGTCGCCGGCGGTACCCTAATTTACTACCATCTTTGTTGCAGCTTCTAGCCCTAGTTGTCGTCTCTGGTGGTTGGGCTTGCACCCACGCCACATCTGCTCTCCTCAATCTCTATCCAATCTTGAGGTATTTGACTTCTTTTCCTTCTTAAACAATGGTTTGTTGGTACAAGCTGATTTATGTTGTCTGATTTTTCGATTTTAGGGTTTTTAATTTGGGGGATTTTGTGTGTGTTTTTTTTAAAGATTTTTTTTCTTGTTTATTTCGTATTTATGTTAATTCAATTAGCTTAGACTTATGTTCTGTTATGATTTTATTTTTTTATCTGAATTTCTATGTTTGAATTGTAGTCATTGATGAACTTTCAACTACCACAACAAGATGAGGAGTTTGATTATTATGGGAATAGTAGTCAGGATGAGAGCAGAGGTAGCCAAGGTAATCACTTTATTCAATTATTTTGCCGTTTTTCAATTGTTTCCCATGACTAGTTTTTGATCAATCACACATTTGATAGCTTCTGATAATTGGTTTAGCCCTAAAGGGGCGTGGTAATTGAAGGCATTGAACTTAATTCCTCACATTTCCTAAAACTCCAGCTCTACTACTTAACTACCGTTTAGGGTTACAGAAGCTTGATCACTATTTACTTGACAGATTACTATCTCACCCCCTCCCCCTTCAAAGAATCCACTTTTAAATTCAAGCTGCTAAAGAGTATCTTTAACATCCATGTATACTCGTTAATTGGAAATTTCATTTTTCACATATCTGGTCTGTAGGTTCTTCCGCCAGCTAGTTCTACTTTTTGCTATGCACTTGATGTCATTATCCATGTTTCGGTTCTTGGCGTCAATCTTTTGGACAATTGTTGCTTCGGCAACAACTGGTAGTTTGTCGATATTGTTTCTCTTAACATTTGGTGGCTTCATTATACCACATCGTAAGTTTTCTGTAACGCTTATTCAGGTGCTTGAATTCTAGAATGTGTTTCACTAGTCTCTGGTGGTTCGTCTGATGCTAGCACAGAAGGTCCTGCAAAAGTGTTCTTGGCGGAGCACTTACTTCTCTCGTGCTTTCTTTTTAATTCCCGTTGTCACATCCAATTTTGCAATGTCTAGTCTAGTCTCGAGGAGCCTCTTCGTCTGATGCTAGCACAGTAGTCTGATGTATTTTCTTGACAAACCTAGTTTCTAGGAACAAGTGTAAGTTGATTGTTTTTTTTAGATTAACTTGGTAGGATGATACATTTTCTTGATAAACCTAGTAGGTTGATTATTTTTTGGACTTTGTAACGATGATTATGATTCATAATACAGTGTTAAATGCAATAATTTTTTTAATTTTCATGTTATGCTAATCAACCTTTCTTTAATTTTTATTCAATTATTAATTATAAATAGGGCCAGTGAAATGGAAAAAAAAATTTAAAGTACCTAAGGCGATTGCATTTGCCGTCTCCTTTTTCAAAACCTAAGGCGATTGCATTTGCCGTCTCCTTTTTCAAAACCTAAGGCGATTGCATTTGCCGTCTCCTTTGCTGAGCTAAGGCGATTGCAAATGTAATTAATATAATTAAATAAATAAAATTAAAAAAAACTCTTACGCGATGGCAAAAGCAATCGCGAAAAATAATTGACAAAGGCGACGGCTTTTTTCAGTCACCTTATTCTTTTCGCGACAAGGCTTTACGCGATTGCCATTGCGACGGCTTGTCCCGTCGCGTTAGCCTTCCGCGACGGCTTTAAGCGTTTACGCGACGGCTTTTGGCCGTCGCGAAAGACCAATTTTCTTGTAGTGTTCCTCACCACTTTATCAGCATCAGAGTTGGTCTTCACCGTATGGGCAGTGAGCTCTGGAGGAGGGGCCACGTCGGCAACCCTCTTGGAAAAAGGCTCTTCGGAGAATGGTTCAATGACGGGGAACTTTTGGCCTGCTCGCCTGACCAAGTTGGTCTCTTCGGCTGAGGTCTGGCCGGCCTCCATACCTCCCTCTTCGGCATCGTCAGTTTGAACTTGGAGGCTATGCCCCTCTTTAGTCTGGCTTAGTTTTTGGCCGGATTTAGTCTCCTCGTCCCCTCCCCCAGTGGATCAATGGGTAGTGCAGAGGCTCCTTTGTCGGAGAGGATCACCTGGCGCCTAGTAGCCTCCTCTTGCCTCTTTGAAATGGCCGAGGAATGAAGGGTCTTCCTCCTCTGCTTCAACAAAATCATAGGGTCAAGCTTTTTCTGAGACATCTCTCTCTCTCATGCTCGGAGGTCAGATCTGCAACATGACGAGGAAGGATTACCACACATTACGAGGAAGGAAAAGACACAAAATAGGACAAGTAATAAGGACGGGAATCATTATAGCCGAGGACGCCATCATCGGCTAAACAATGGTCATTGTTCTATCTGCAGAAGTCACAATCATCATGGAAGACAAAGCTGGGATGTACCCTCCAGTCGGGAAACCGGTTGTCCCTAGTGACGGGGATGAGATGGACTATATTGCCGATAGGCCCTGGCATGATGCCGGCCTGGGCGTAGTATCGGAAACTCCCAGCCCTGTCGGCTTTCAACTCGGATGACGGGGTGGTTCCACCCAGCCACTTTGCTCGACATCGTAGAAATCAGGTTGGGACGGTTGGGGTTACTCCGGATCAAGATCAACCGGGTATCAGACTTATAGCTAATGGTGAAGAAATGATGAAAGGCTTCTTGGCAAGGCTCAAATCTTAGACTACGGCACAGGACGACAAAACCTACGAGAAACCTCAGCGCATTAGCACCTAGCATGGCTGGGACAGCCTGCATATCTTCCAAAAATTTGTTTATGAATGGATCTAAGGGAAGACGAAGTCCCTGTTGGAATTATTTGTAGAAGAAATTGACATGGTTAAGGATGTAGTAAAAGTCCATGGCTTCTGCTTCAGTCACAATTAGGGTCCAATGGGAATAACTTAAGTGATACTCGTCCCTCGACGCTCCATACTTGGTATAAATTTCCTCAAACATTGGCTCACCGGCCCTAGCTGGTCTCGGCCTAGGAGTTGAGGCCCTACCTCAGCCAGCTCCACCTCGGCTAGTTCTCCCTCAGCCCTCAACTTGATCGCCCTCTACAAACGCGTCTAAAATATTGGTCGAGGAAGAGGAAGGTTGCCCCTCATCGTCGTTTACAATAAGGCCGAGGAGGAAGCCTTACCCATCAACTGAGGACGACTAAGATGGTCTGACTTCAGGTAGAAGAGGACGATGTGGTCCATCATCTTGGCCCAGTCATGGAAGATTACTATATTGGGGGACATGGAATCAACTCGATCTATTCTCTTCTTGCTCGGATAGCGTACATCTTACCTCGGGCAACCATAACTCATCAACATTTTCCCTATCTCCATCAAGGTCACTAACATCCATGGCCCCCTCTCCCGTCGGTAAACCCTAAGGTTTCCCTTGTGGTAGCCATAAATTTTGCGAGGGTCATGTTCCCAAGAGCGGGTCATTGCTAACAAGGGACGAGGGGGCAAGAATGGGTTCATAAAATTGTTCAAATACAAAACTCAAGAAAAGCTTCGAAAGGACAAAAATGGTGGTTTCGAAGAAAACTTCAAGCAAAAACCTAGAAATGCAAGGTAAAGGCAGAAATCAGTAATGGGAAAGAAATTATACATGTTTCCGATGAAGATGGGTGGAAGCAAACGGCAAATCGAACGTTTCTAGCAAATCTGGGAGTACTCTCAAGAACACGAAGAACAATTTTTTGAACCTTGTTAAGTCTCAAATGCTCAAGATGATAAAAGGCTGAAATTGAAGGGGGACTTTGTTTTTATACTCATCCAAATGGGTCGAACCCAAAATGAAACGGTCCAAACGGGTATGGCGCCCCCAACATTTAATGCATTAGTGGGTTCCCAAGAGATGTGTCAGACGTCGTGCACCGTGCCCCATCATTGTACGAAGTAACTGATGGACAACTGAAGCAACACATTGCCACGTTGACGCCCCTTCATATTCGTATAGGCCGAGGTAGAGCATCACGTCCTACTCGGCATATCCGAGCTAGGAATTCGGGAGCCACTGAACGGTATAAACCTAAGTACGAATATGGGTTGGTCCGGGCAAGGCCCAAGTGGATTAGGCCCTAAACATAATCCATCAAGACTCAGCTGCGAGGGAAGACCTGGGCTTCCTCGTCTCCCTCTGTCTCGGCATTACCTAGGCTGATCAAAGCCTTAGTAGGTGCAATGACCAAGGCCCAAATCAAGGGCCGAGGAGACCCCCCTCCAAGGCCGAGATGCCCTCCCTTGGCGATGAAGAGGCCTCCTCGGCTATACAATTACCAGAAATTGAGCATCCCCCATTCCTTCATATTTCCTCCCCGGCTCATCATAAACTGACCAAGTGACGATGACGAGGAGGGACCTCCCCGGCTTACCGGCAGAATTACGAATTATGTACTCCTATCCCAATAAGGATATCAAGCAGTTGTATTCTTATTAAGATTGTAACCACCTCCTATATCAATTCAAGTCAAATAAGGACTCTCCAACAGAATATACCTTATCTCTTTAAGGTGTCACCTTGTGATTGGGTGTCACCTTGCAACTTTGCACATGTGATCCCCATACACGTACAAGCATGTTAACTCTCTATGTAAACTACTGATACTTATTACTCCCTCCGTCCCACCCGAAAGGGCAAATTTGCCTCCATGCACGGAAAATAAGAAATGAATAAATATAATGGGAAATATAGATAATGGAATTCAATTAAGGGAAAATTAAGAAAAGCTGACTCAAGGATTAAAAAGGTGGCTTTTCCCACCAAAATTTGAATTAACACAGTTACTCTATACAAACTGGAAGAGGGCACAATCCGGGTGAAAATTTAAATTTCCCACCAACAACTGAAACTGATTAGTACTTCTATCAGTTTATAAAGTGAGAGCACAGTAATTAGAACCAGGCCAAGCAGTTAACAGAGAAGCTATTTTCAGGTAGTTACAATCCTTGTGGGAAAAAAACAATTACAAATTCCCTAAACACCTTCTATAATTACACCCAACAACAACACCAACTGATTACCTGCATACCAAAAAATGCCAAACCAAAAAATGCACAAAGCCAACATGTCAACTGAGGTCAAAAACTCATTGGCTCAAATGTTGATAGAAGGCCTTGAAGGTGGAAAGCTTCCAAAGGGCAAAATCAAAGAAGTTGCTTTAAAATTTGGGTTGCATCGGAGAACTATTTACAAAATCTGGAAGCTTGTCGAGGAGCAAAGGAGGAGAGGTATGCCCGTTCATCTATCATCAAAGAAAGTAGGAGTAATAAGGAAGAAATTAGTACAGCTGGATGTTGAGAAAATGAAAACAATTGATTTTCATAATAGAAATACCATTCGAAATTTAGGACAAAGTTTGGGGGTTAGTAAAAGCACGGTTGGGAGATGGAAAAAGGAGGGTGTGATCAGAGCACATACAAATGCTATTAAACCATCCTTAACAGATGAAAATTTTTTAACAAGGCTGAAATTCTGCCTAGCTGCATTAAAATATGATGTACAAGCAGGAACAACTAAGTTCAAAAGCATGGATAATGTTATTCATGCAGATGAGAAGTGGTTTCTCATGACAAAATGTAAAACAAGGTCTTATATTTTGCCTGGTGAAATAGAGCCTTACAGATCATGCCAAAGCAAAAGATTCATCAACAAAGTCATGTTTTTTTGTTGTGTAAGTAGGCCACAATATGATAGTAATGGGGAGTTGCTATTTGATGGCAAAATAGGCATGTGGCCTTTCACAAAAACAGAGCCAGCAAGAAGAAATAGTAGGAATAGGGCAGCTGGAACACTTGTGACCAAACCATTAGAATCAATCAACAAGGAAGTCACAAAGCTAATGTTGATCAACCAAGTAAGATTTCTTTTATTCTTACATTTATTATTCAGCTTTCAGAGCCTTACAATCAGCTACTGAATGTGACCAATCCATTAATAACAATCAGCTGCTGAAATCAGCAACTGAAAGTTATTAATGGAAGCCATCAGCAAGACTGAAATTCAGCTACTGAATGTGACCAATCCATGATACAATCAGCTGCTGAAATCAGCAACTGAAAGTTATTAATGGAAGCCATCAGCAAGGCTGAAATTCAGCTATTTCCATCAGCTTTGCAAAGTCTCAGTGCTTTCCATTGCAAGAAAGCTCATCCTAGACTTGCTACTGAATGTAGGTAATCCCTGCAATCAAGGCTAGGTGGCCACCAAATGCAAGTAAAAATATTATCATTCAATGGGATAATGCACCACCCCACATCAAGAACAATGACCCAGAGTTTAGAGAAGCAGCAACTACAGATGGATTTGACATACAACTAAGATTTCAACCCCCCAACTCTCCTGATACAAACATCAATGATCTAGGATGGTTTGCTTCATTGGATGCAATTAAAACAGAGACTTATTCCAAAAGTGTTGATGACCTAGTGAAGGGAGTTTTAGAAGCCTATGCAAAATTATCTCATAAGACACTCAACAAATTATTCCTTTCATTGCAAAATGTTATGATATCAATTATGAAAGCAAGAGGGCACAACAACTTTCCATTGCCTCATATGGGCAAGGATGCATTGGAAAGAGAAGGGAGACTCGAAAGAGATTTGAATGTGGAAATTGGGCTAGTAAGAGAATGTGTTCAGTACATGTTGCAGGTAGGTGATGGAGATGGTTTTGAAGGCATAATGACAATATTTGGAAGAACAACAACTTCTTTGATTCATCAACAAAGTCAACAATCAGCACTCTCAGTTTTTGTTCATCATAGAGTATCCACTTAGCTAGTGATTTTATCACTATATTTTGATTGTAAAGTCTCAGTGCTTTCATATTAAGAAAGCTCATCCTAGACTTGGTATTTTGATTGTAAAGTCTCGATCTTTGAATGTTATTAAGAAAGCTCATCCTAGACTTGGTATTTTGATCATCCTAGACTTGGTATTTTGATTGTAAAGTCTCAGTGCTTTCATATTAAAAAAGCTCATCCTAGACTTGGTATTTTGAAGGCATAATGACTCTTGTTATTTAGCAATTCCAAAAATCATTTCACCTCTTCAAAACCACACCAAAAACCAATGATCAGGTGGTTCTCAGATTTGAATCATCATAGAACACATAAAAACGAATGCTCGGGTAGTTCTCGGTTGCATCATAATAGAACACATAAAATCCAATGCTCGAGGTGGTTCTCAGATTTGCATCATCATAGAACACATAAAATCCAATGCTCAGGTGGTTCTCAGATTTGCATCATCATAGAACACATAAAGGGACATTTCATCACAGAGTCATAAAGGGACATTTCATCAAAATTGGACCAAAGCATAGCAAACTCAGATAATATCATCACAGAGTCATAAAGGGACATTTCATCATTTCACATAATCACTCAATCACAAATCCCAACTTCAGATTATGAAATTCATAGAAAACAAGTAAAATTTGAAGGAAAACATAACCTGAGCCATGCTATTTCCAATGTCTTGAGTTTCCGAAGAGCTTTCTGAAGGGTCTAGATCGGTGACAAGCACCCACGGTAGGTACACTTCCATTAACGCACGTAAATGATGGTCATCAGCTTTCTTTGACTCCTCTGATTTAGGGTTTGGTGGTTCTTTCATCCGCTGCTCATAATCCTTCACGAAAGCCTCGTAATAACCCGGGGAAGCACATCTATCTTCTTCCTTCTTCACCTCTTCAGAAACCCCCAAATTCGTTTCCTCGACAACGGTGTCTCGATTCATTTCAGATTCACTATCGGAAGTAACTATCGCCTCCGATGACCAAACGGCATAGCAATACGCCTGATATGGGTCAAGCGGTGGCGGTGGCGGTGGCGATGGAGGCGGAGACGGCGACGGATAATCGTTCGCCAAATCAATCGATTCAGTGAATGGTAGGGATGGAAGAAGCGGAATACAAGGGTCGAGCCAAGGAGAGGACTCATCGTTAAACATGGGAGAAGAATTTTGTGGTTTTGAAGAATCCATGATAGATTGCTTCATAAATGGCGATTTAGGGTTCGCCACCAAGTGAGACAGCGTTGATGAAAACGAAGGGAGAGAGAGAGAGAGAGAGAGGACGAATCGATGGACATGGGAGTATACGGATTTTGTGTTGCCGGAGAATCCATGATAGAGAGAGGTAGAGAAATGGCGATTTAGGGTTCTTCGTCATACACTGATGAAAAAACGAAGGGGAAGAGAGAGAGAGAGTTTCCAAGGCTGATGGGGTTTTGTTTGGGTAAGTAATTAGGAGTGGGTTGGGTTAATTTTTTAATTGGGTTGGGTTAATTTATTAATTGGGTTGGATTAATTAGTGGAATGGGTAGGATTAGAATTAATTGGGTGGGGTAGGAAGAATATATTAATAATAAAAAGTTTCCTTTTTGGGGTTGTGCCCTTTTAAATGGGACGCCCAAAAAGGAAATTTGTGCCCTTTCGGGTGGGACGGAGGGAGTATAAGACTAATCGAGGTAGTTTTACCTTTGAACATGATGTGTTAGAGATTTGTAGGGGGGTCACATATCCACATAACCCATACTAGAATTATTAACATGGGGCACTACCAGAAAAACAGGTTTTAGCGACGGAAATTTCCGTCGCTAAATCCAAATTTCCGTCGCTAAAATTAAACAGCGACGGAATTTTTCCGTCGCTGGTCCGTCGCTACCAGCCCGTCGCAGTGCTCTGACGGCTCAATTTCTGTCGGTATATTTTGATTTTACCGACGGAATTAATTCCGTCGCTGATTCTTGCGACATCGGCACGGAAATTTCCGCTGAAATTAATTTAATTTAATTAATTTTTATTTTAGCGACGGAAATTTCCGTCGCTGAAATAAAAATTAATTAAATTAAATTAATTTCAGCGGCGGAAATTTCCGTCGCTAGAATAAAAATTAATTAAAATAAATTAATTTCAGCGACGGAATATTCCATCGCTGAAATAAATTTATTTTAATTAATTTTTATTCCAGCGACGGAAATTTCCGCCGCTGAAAAAAAAATTAATTAAATTAAATTAATTTCAGCGACGAAATATTCCGTCGCTGGAATAAAAATTAAATTAAATTAAATTAATTCAGCGACGGAAATTTCCGTCGCTGTATTAATTAATATTAATTTAATTTTTATTTCAGCGGCGGAATATTCCGTCACTGATTTAATTTATTTTAATTTTATTTTTATTTCAGCGACGGAATATTCCGTCGCTGATATTATTTATTTTTTATTAAATTTTTATTTCAGCGGCGGAATATTTCGTCGCTAATAATTCAATAAAAAAATTAAAAATGTCAAAAATTAAATTATTATTTTTTTTCAATATTGAATAATCATTTTCATTGTTATTTTTTATTTTTTCAAAATTATTTATGTCAAAATTATTGAGACTTCAACATGTAACTCAAACTCCTTCCCACACACAGTCTTAATGGTAATAGTTTTTAGATGGATGTTTGGGAACTACAAATTAATTTCAAAATATAATTGTATAATCAATCCATTTGCAGTTGAAGCAAACGCAACGTGAAATAGTTTGTGTGTGAGAGAGAGTGTGTGTGTGTGTGTGAGAGAGAGAGGAAGACCGCAATCGGTTTTGGGGAAGACTTCAACTGGTGAGGAATCAGTTGTCGTGCTTGGCGTTGTTGGGGGCGGCGAACGGATCGTCACCGGAGAAAGGGAATGACGGTGACCTTGGCCGGAGAAGAAGAGCTTTGATTTGGGTCGTGGTTTTGGATACGGAGAGTGAGGGTGTTGATTTGGGGCTTGGCCGGAGAAGGAGATTGGGGTTGGAAGTAGGGAAATCGATGACGGTGAACGGGAGAAGGAGAATGGTGATTTTGGGGTAGAGAAACAGAGGGGTGAGGAAGGATTCACCGGCCAATGGGTTTTAGAGATGAATGAAGGACGGGTTGGGTCTTGGGAGATCGATGATGGCAATCGGAGAAGGAGGGTGGCCTTGGGTCACCGGTGAGGGACGATCTAGTGGTCGAAGACGACGATTGGGAGGGCCTCTGTAATTTGCGGCTAGAGAGAGAGTGAGAGAGAGAAAGTGTGTGGGTGAGAGAGAGTGTGTGTCTGGGAAGAGGAAGTGTGTGTGTGTGTGTGTGTGAGAGAGAGAGAGAGTGTTTATATATATATACTCCCTCCGTCCCGGAACAATCTTCACACTTTCCCTTTTGGGCGTTCCAAAACTTACTTCACACATTTAAAACTTACCTAAAATGGAAAGGAATCTTTACTATTCCCTCCACTCATTCTCTCTCCTACATTATTTTAATACTCACAACACCATTATAATTTACTATTCTCTCCACTCATTCTCTCTCCTATTTTATTTTCACACTCACAACACTTTCAATATAATACTCCCTCCTTAAAACCAGTGCAAATAGTGTTTGTGAATTATGTTCTGGGACGGAGGGAGTATATATATATATATATATATATATATATATATATATATATATATATATATATATATATATATATATATTATATATATATATATATATATATAAGGATTAATTTGTTTGTTAAAATGTGAGTAAGGAATTTGAACCATTGATTTAATATGAATGGATGGTTGAGATGGTGATCCAAGTGAAATAGTTTGTTAAAATGTGAGCCATTGGTTTCAACTTGAATGTGTTAATATGAATGGATGGTTGAGATGGTGATCCAAGTGAAATAGTTTGTTAAAATGTGAGCCATTAGATTCAACTTAAATGTGTTATTATAAATGGCTTAGATGGAGATCCATGTGAAAAATAATGACTTAATAATAAATGATGTAATAATGATACTTAGTTTTTTTTTGAAAAAAAAATAATTCATTTAAAATCTAATTAAATTATTTAATAATAATAATTGTATAATAAATGTAAATGCTTATGAAAATGGTATACGTCTACCTCGTTTATGTTTTTTAAATTTTTTTTCTACATTCTAAATGACATTTAAAGTGTTTTTCATCTCTATGACTTTTCTCAAAATTCAAATGGAAATTGAGTTACAAATATGTGCCATTATTTAGGGTTTTTAGGGTTTTATGTGTCCCGATCTTGTGAAAATGGTATACGGATACCTCGTTTATTTTTTTTTAATTTCTTTCTACATTCTAAATGACATTTAAAGTGTTTTTCATCTCTATGACTTTCATCAAAATCCAAATGGAAATTGAGTTACAAATATGTGCCATTATTTAGGGTTTTAAGGAATGTGTCCCGATCTTGTGAAAATGGTATACGGCTACCTCGTTTATTTTTTTTTTAATTTTTTTCTACATTCTAAATGACATTTAAAGTGTTTTCATCTTTATGACTTTCCTCAAAATTCAAATGGAAATTGAGTTACAAATATGTGTCATTATTTAGGATTTTAAGGAATGTGTCCCGATCTTGTGAAAATGGTATACGGCTACCTCAATTATTATTTTGAATTTTTTTCTACATTCTAAATGACATTTAAAGTGTTTTTAATCTCTATAATTTTTCTCAAAATCCAAATGGAAATTGAGTTACAAATATGTGCCATTATTTAGGGTTTTTAGGGTTTTATGTGTCCCGATCTTGTGAAAACGGTATACAGCTACCTCGTTTTTTTTTTTTTTAATTTTTTTTCTACATTCTAAATGACATTTAAAGTGTTTTTCATCTTTATGACTTTCATCAAAATCCAAATGGAAATTGAGTTACAAATATGTGCCATTATTTAGGGTTTTAAGGAATGTGTCCCGATCTTGTGAAAATGGTATACGGCTACCTCGTTTATTTTTTTTTAATTTTTTTCTACATTCTAAATGACATTTAAAGTGTTTTCATCTTTATGACTTTCCTCAAAATCCAAATGGAAATTGAGTTACAAATATGTGCCATTATTTAGGATTTTAAGGAATGTGTCCCGATCTTGTGAACATGGTATACGGCTACCTCATTTATTTTTTTTAATTTTTTTCTACATTCTAAATGACATTTAAAGTGTTTTTAATCTCTATAATTTTTCTCAAAATCAAAATGGAAATTGAGTTACAAATATGTGCCATTATTTAGGGTTTTTAGGGTTTTATGTGTCCCGATCTTGTGAAAACGGTATACAGCTACCTCGTTTTTTTTTTTTTAATTTTTTTTCTACATTCTAAATGATATTTAAAGTGTTTTTCATCTATATGAATTTCCTCAAAATCCAAATGAAAATTGAGTTACAAATATGTGCCATTATTTAGGGTTTTTAGGTTTTATTTGTCCCGATCCTGTGAAAATGGTATACGGCTACCTCGTTTATTTTTTTAATTTTTTTCTACATTCTAAATTATATTTAAAGTGTTTTTCATCTTTATGACTTTCCTCAAAATCCAAATGGAAATTGAGTTACAAATATGTGCCATTATTTAGGATTTTAAAGAATGTGTCCCGATCTTGTGAAAATGGTATACGGCTGCCTCGTTTATTTTTTTTAATTTTTATCTACATTCTAAATGACATTTAAAGTGTTTTTCATCTCTATGACTTTCCTCAAAATCCAAATGGAAATTGAGTTACAAATATGTGTCATTATTTAGGATTTTAAGGAATATGTTCCGATCTTGTGAAAATGGTATACGGCTATCTCATTTATTTATTTTTTAATTTTTTTATACATTCTAAATGACATTTAAAGTGTTTTTCATCTCTATAATTTTTCTCAAAATCCAAATGGAAATTGAGTTACAAATATGTGCCATTATTTAGGGTTTTTAGGGTTTTATGTGTCCCGATTTTGTGAAAACGGTATACAGCTACCTCGTTTATTTTTTTTTAATTTTTTTCTACATTCTAAATGACATTTAAAGTGTTTTTCATCTTTATGACTTTCCACAAAATCCAAATGGAAATTGAGTTACAAATATGTGCCATTATTTAGGATTTTAAGGAATGTGTCCCGATCTTGTAAATGGTATACGGCTACCTCGTTTATTTTTTTTTAATTTTTTTCTACAGTTTAAATGACATTTAAAGTGTTTTTCATCTTTATGACTTTCCTCAAAATCCAAATGGAAATTGAGTTACAAATATGTACCATTATTTAGGGTTTTAAGGAATGTGTCCCGTTCTTGTGAAAATGGTATACGGCTGCCTCGTTTATTTTTTTTTAAATTTTTTTTATACATTTTAAATGACATTTAAAGTGTTTTTAGAAAAAGTTATAGAAAAAATATAGAAAAAAAAAAACTAAACAAACGAAAGTATATAGAAGAAAAGTCAAAAGAGGGACGGACTACCCTATATTTATTTTTTAATTTTTTTAAAATTTTTATTTACTAGAAAATAATATTTTAGCCTTTGTTAATTAGTGGTTTTTTTTAGAAAAAGTTATAGAAAAAAGATAGAAAAAAAAAACTAAACAAATGAAAGTATATAGAAGAAAAGCCAAAAGAGGGACGGACTACCCTATATTTATTTTTTAATTTTTTTTAAATTTTTTATTGACTAGAAAATAATATTTTAGCCTTTTTTAAATGTTGGTTTTTTTTTATAAAAAGTTATATAATAAAAGATAGAAAAAAAACTAAACAAATGAAGGTATATAGAAGAAAAGTCAAAAAGAGGAACGGACTACCCTATATTTATTTTTTAATTTATTTTAAATTTTTTATTAACTAGAAAATAATATTTTAGCCTTTGTTAATTAGTGGTTTTTTTATAAAAAGTTATAGAAAAAAAGATAGAAAAAAACTAAACAAATGAAGGTATATAGAAGAAAAGTCAAAAGAGGGACGGACTACCCTATATTTATTTTTTAATTTTTTTTAAATTTTTTATTGACTAGAAAATAATATTTTAGCCTTTGTTAATTCGTGGTTTTTTTTTATAAAAAGTTATATAAAAAAAGATAGAAAAAAACTAAACAAATGAAGGTATATAGAAGAAAAGTCAAAAGAGGGACGGACTACCCTATATTTATTTTTTAATTTTTTTTAAATTTTTTTATTAACTAGAAAATAATATTTTAGCCTTTGTTAATTAGTGGTTTTTTTTAGAAAAAGTTATAGAAAAAAAGATAGAAAAAAACTAAACAAATGAAGGTATATAGAAGAAAAGTCAAAAGAGGGACGGACTACCCTATATTTATTTTTTAATTTTTTTAAAATTTCTTATTAACTAGAAAATAATATTTTAGCCTTTGTTAATTCGTGGTTTTTTTTAGAAAAAGTTATAGGAAAAAAGATAGAAAAAAACTAAACAAATGAAGGTATATAGAAGAAAAGTCAAAAGAGGGACGGACTACCCTATATTTATTTTTTCATTTTTTTTAAATTTTTTATTTACTAAAAAATAATATTTTAGCCTTTGTTAATTAGTAGTTTTTTTTATAAAAAGTTATATAAAAAAAGATAGAAAAAAAACTAAACAAATGAAAGTATATAGAAGAAAAGTCAAAAGAGGGACGGACTACCCTATATTTATTTTTTAATTTTTTAAAGATTTTTTATTGACTAGAAAATAATATTTTAGCCTTTGTTAATTAGTGGTTTTTTTTAGAAAAAGTTATATAAAAAAAGATAGAAAAAAACTAAACAAATGAAGATATATAGAAGAAAAGTCAAAAGAGGGACGGACTACCCTATATTTATTTTTTAATTTTTTTTAAATTTTTTATTGACTAGAAAATAATATTTTAGCCTTTGTTAATTAGTGTTTTTTTTTAGAAAAAGTTATAAAAAAAAGATAGAAAAAAACTAAACAAATGAAGGTATATAGAAGAAAAGTCAAAAGAGGGACGGACTACCCTATATTTATTTTTTAATTTTTTTTAAATTTTTTATTAACTAGAATATAATATTTTAGCCTTTGTTAATTAGTAGTTTTTTTTATAAAAAGTTATAGAAAAAAAGATAGAAAAAAAAACTAAACAAATGAAAGTATATAGAAGAAAAGTCAAAAGAGGGACGGACTACCCTATATTTATTTTATAATTTTTTTTAAACTTTTTATTGACTAGAAAATAATATTTTAGCCTTTGTTAATTAGTAGTTTTTTTTAGAAAAAGTTATATAAAAAAGATAGAAAAAAAACTAAACAAATGAAAGTATATAGAAGAAAAGTCAAAAGAGGAACGGACTACCCTATATTTATTTTTTATTTTTTTTAATTTTTTATTGACTAGAAAATAATATTTTAGGCTTTGTTAATTAGTGGTTTTTTTTAGAAAAAGTTATATAAAAAAAAGATAGAAAAAAACTAAACAAATGAAGGTATATAGAAGAAAAGTCAAAAGAGGGACGGACTACCCTATATTTATTTTTTAATTTTTTTTAAATTTTTTATTAACTAGAAAATAATATTTTAGCCTTTATTAATTGGTGGTTTTTTTTAGAAAAAGTTATAGAAAAAAAGATAGAAAAAAACTAAACAAATGAAGGTATATAGAAGAAAAGTCAAAAGAGGGACGGACTATCCTATATTTATTTTTTAATTTTTTTTAAATTTTTTATTGACTAGAAAATAATATTTTAGCCTTTGTTAATTAGTGGTTTTTTTTTAGAAAAAGTTATATAAAAAATATAGAAAAAAACTAAACAAATGAAGGTATATAGAAGAAAAGTCAAAAGAGGGACGGACAACCCTATATTTATTTTTTAATTTTTTTTTAAATTTTTTATTAACTAGAAAATAATATTTTAGCCTTTGTTAATTAGTGGTTTTTTTTAGAAAAAGTTATAGAAAAAAAGATAGAAAAAAACTAAACAAATGAAGGTATATAGAAGAAAAGTCAAAAGAGGGACGGACTACCCTATATTTATTTTTTAATTTTTTTTAAATTTTTATTGACTAGAAAATAATATTTTAGCCTTTGTTAATTAGTGGTTTTTTTTTTAGAAAAAGTTATAGAAAAAAAGATAGAAAAAAAAACTAAACAAATGAAAGTATATAGAAGAAAAATTAAAAAAAAAATTCAGCGACGGAATTATTCCGTCGCTGATAATTTATCAGCTACGGAATAATTCCGTCGCTGATAAATTAAAAAAAAATAAATAAATTATCAGCGACGGAATTATTCCGTCGCTGATAATCTAATTTTTTTAAAAAAAAAATAAATTATCAGCGACAGAATAATTTCGTCGCTGATAACGTAAAAAAAAATTAAAAAATAAATAAATTATCAGCGACGGAATAATTCCGTCGCTGATAACTTTAAAAAAATTAAAAAATAAATAAATTATCAGCGACGGAATAATTCCGTCGCTGATATTTTATTTAGCGACGGAATTAAATTCCGCCGCTGAAATTCCGTCGCTAAAACGAATATTCGTCGAATATTCGTTTTTAGCGACGGAATTCAGCGGCGGAATTTAATTCCGTCGCTAAATTTGGCGCCAAATTTATTCCGTCGCTAAAGCATAATTTCCGTCGCTAAATAGCGACGGAATGCTTCCGTCGCTGTTTATTCCGTCGCTAAAACACCAGTTTCTGGTAGTGGGGATAATTAAACATCAATATATAATATGTAAGAAATAACACAAGATTTGATAGCCCAATTCGTCAACACATGACTACGTCTAAAGAGTTTCCAAGCAAGGATATACTCCCTCCGTCCCAGGAAATACTTCACCATTTTAGGTCTGGCACGCAAATTAAGGAAATAGGTGGGAAGAAAAAATGTTGTGAGTGTAATTTGAAAATAGGAGAGAGAATTAGTGGAGAAAATAGTAAATTTAAAAAGTGTTGTGAGTGTAATAGTGAATTAAGAGAGAGAATGAGTGGAGGAAATAGTTAGTGGGTATAATAGAATATTAATAAAACTTTTCCATTTTAGGAAAGGTGAAGCTTCAAACGGGACGCCATTTTGGGTAAAAGATGAAGCATTTTCTGGGACGGAGGGAGTATAGTTTAATCAATATATGATGGTGGTTAAAACTTTGCACATGCAATCACTAAGATACAAGTATGACTACTCTCCATGAATAATACAAACATATACATCTCCTCTTCTAAGAAGAACACTTATACCTCGATCATGGCCAAGGTTGTAGGAGTACTACCCCTCATGGCTCTCCTAGGCCCCCTGCCCCCTTCGACCTTGTCATTCTTTGTGGCTCACTTTTGTGTATTCAGCGGGTATAATTTTGAGGAATTTTATCCCACCCCGAAGTCAATATCAAAAGAGGTGTATGCTATCTGGTATAGCCAGTTTCGGGTAAAATTACTTAATTCTCTTTCCTTTGTAAAGTTTGTAGATTATTCCCTTGTGTATTTAACTACTTTTACTATTTTTGTAGCACATATATTCATGCCCTGGGTGTACCGACGTTCAAATCGAGGCGGCTTTCAAGAAATTGGTTGCTAAGCGGTATGCTCGGAAAGTGTACGACATGAAAAGAAAGTGGCTGAATGATGGTTTGCCTCCAGCTAATTTCTCCGCTAGTGCATGGGAGCAGTGGGAAGCCTATTGAAACAGTGAGAAATTTCAAAAAAGTTCAGAAATTGCAAAGAAGAATAGGAACTCACAAGAGGGGCGGGGGAGTGTGCACACTGGAGGATCAATTAACTTCAGCGAGAGTTGGTCCAGAATGGTAAACTTCATTTATTATCCGTTTGTAAATTAAGCAATACTCTATTTGATTCATATATTGTTATTATTTGATAGGCTTTTTAAAGTTTTAATTTTTTTATATTTTAAGCGTTTGAAACACGGAGATGATGAGGCTGATGGTGCTGCAGTATTTCTGGCTACACATACTATGGAGGCTGCTGATGTCTCAGGGCTACAATGGGTCAACCCTTATTACCAGACCCTTTATGTAAGTGTTAATAGTATTTTCTATTAGTAAATTATATATTATCTATTAGTAAATTATAAATTATTTAGTTAAATAAATATTATTTTCTACCATAGTGTATAATGTATTTTTTTTTTCAGGAAGAGTATGATAGGCGGCATCGTGAGGAGGCTATTGAAGAAGGAAGTTTGGCTCCTGAGAGCACCGAGCGGCCCGCCTTTCGTGAAAAGCTTTGGGCGGCCATTGTCCTCCGAGACAAGCAACCAAAGGGAGACCGCTTGCCTGGATTCGGAGGACATGGTGCGGGATATTTTAACATGCCATTCCGCAGCCCTACTACGCAATACTTTTCATCTTCTTCCTCCGGCGGTAGTCATCATGTGGATCAAGAAGCGTTTGATGATCGGGTCAACAGAGAGGTTGAGAGGTGAGTGGAGTTGATCCGAGCCGAGTGCGAGCCCGGGTGGATGCGCGGGTGGAGGCGCGGTGGAGGCCCATGTGCGGACCCGGATGCGAGACCCGGAGTTTCGGCCAGTGCGAGAGGCTAGTGGAGCAACAGCTTGAGCAGCGCATGCAACAATACTTGGCTACCATGAATTTGCAATCACAGCCACAGCCACAGCCACGTAATAGCGGTAACGCTTCTGATGAATCAGTTGGTCAATACCTTAGGCGAAGTGGCGGTGGTAGTGGCGGTGGTAGCGGTAGCGGTAGCGGCAGCGCTCGTGGTCGGGGTCGTGGTTGATTGACATTCATTTTATTTGGCTGGCATGTAATGTAAACAAATATATTTTGTTTCCCTTTCCCTTCTCTTTTCCCCAAACGAAACAATTTCCTTTTCCCCTTTTCCACTTTCCCCTTCCCCTTTTCCCTTTCCCATTACCCCTTATCCCTTTCCCATTACCCCTTTTCCCTTTGTTTGTAGTTTGTTTGTGTTTCTTTTATAATGGGATTTGTTTAAAACAAGTTTGACAGGTTTATCCCTTTCCCATTACCCTTTTTCCCTTTGTTTGTAGTTTATTTGTAGTTTGTTTGTAGTTTATTTGTTGTTGGGATTTGTTTAAAACAGGTTTGACAGGTTTACAGGTGGTTTAATAATAAAACAGAATTTTTTTTTTAAATCTGGCCAGATTACCGACGGAAATTTCCGTCGGTAAATTAATAAAAATAAATAAATAATACTAATTTCCGGCGGAAATATCCGTCGGAAAATAATAAAAATTAAAAAAATAAAACTCATTACCGACGGATATATCCGTCGGTTTACGGTTAAGATTTCCGACGGACATATCCGACGGTAAATTTTATGGATTCCGACGGTTATAACCGTCGGTAATGGTTTTATTTACCGACGGATTATTCCATCGGTAACCTCCGGCAATTGCTCCGGTTAACCGGCCGGCATTACTCATTTCCGACGGACGGTTCCCGGCGGAATTTCAGATTTTCCGGCGGACAATCCGCCGGTATTTCCGGCGGAATTTGTCCGTCGGTATTACCAACCAATTATTTCCGACGGAACCCGACAGACGAATTCCGTCGGTAATATCCATTTACCGTCGGAAATGTGGAATTACCGACGGAAATTTCCGTCGGTAAAAGGCCTGTTTCTAGTAGTGGATATAAATGAGTGGATTTTATTCTCTAATGAGAGTTTGACGGAGGTATTCCCTTGGTTTGTCTCCAGATGGGAGATTGTTAGGATTGAAGTCAAACTAGAAACTAAATCGAAGAAAGAAGAAGCAAGGGGCTACTGAGGCACCTTAAACGGCCGCATAGCAAAGGCTAGGGGGAAACATGTGAGAGCGATGATGCCAAATCCCATACGATATTTTCAAACATTCTATGCGATTTGGCATCGGATCGAGGTATTTACACTATTTAAACATCTAGTTTCATTTATCTATGTAGTGCCACAAATTTGATGCTAGTAAAGCTTATATATCTTTTTGTGTTGTTTTGTTTTGAAGTCTAAAAAAATATGGGGAGATTGAAAGAGTAAATGATTACTCTTGATTTTAATTTTAATGATTTGGTCCCAACAAATCTTTTAATATTTTTCTCTTAGAAGATTGTCGCTTATATTTAACTATATTTGACCCCTTTTGTTATATATGTTATTCCCAAATTTGGATTTTAACATTAAGCTTTGAAAGATGCGAAATAGAATTATAAACTAAAGATCAAAACATGGTTATATTAGATAAGAGTCTGTAATGTAGAAGATAGAAAACAAGCAACAATCACACAACAAAAGAATTTACTTGGTTCATCAACTTGCCTACGTCCACGGGCAGAGGGAGAGAATATTATTATCTTCTGGAAATCAACCGATTACAATCTATAATCTAATGCACGAACTCTTGATAAAGAATTCACAGCTGTGAAAACCCTAGATCTAGAGAAACAGATTAGCAAAAGGAGCTACAAACATGGTAGGAGTAGGCTCTATTTATATTCCCTACTTCTAACCCTGCAGGGTTTTCAACCCTAAATAGTTTTTGCTCCTTCTTCCGTTCAAAAATTGGTTATTAAACGGTGAGAAGGTAAAATTATCAATAGATCGAAGGCTCGACTACTCATCCTGAACTATATAATTACTATATCAAGTGCCATATTTTTTCATATTCAGTGAGAGTACTTCATTTCTGTTAGGACCTAACTATGTAAACCACATAGTTATACAGGGTTTTGACAAAGAAACATATCATATCCAATGTTATCTGACAGCCAAGATAACTCATGAACATTGGACAGCCAAGCTCAAACTGCACTTCCCCTTAACCATCTGGACAACAATGATCAAACAAAGTTCAATCATATAAATCAAGATCATTACATAACAACCATCCAATTCCTTGACTCCTAAACCTACAAATCAAAGAACTAAGCTTGACAGCTAAGGTTCTCAACAGCAGAGGTTTCATCCCTCTGACAGCTATGATCTTCAGCAACAACAGCAGAGATGTTTCTCTGTGATATCCAAGATGTGCCTTGCCCAAATTATCTCAACAGATGTTGCCAGCTCATCTCCATGAAGATCATATAAAATGGTTGCAGATTCCAGCCTGTCATCATCCAGTCAACAAGGCCCTAAATGCAATCACTGTTTCACCCACATGCATTTACTACCTTGTCTCCTCCAACGGCTATATTCAAGCCTATAAAAGGAAAGCTTCAAGACTGAAGACATTGCCCTTCAATATACAACCTTTACAACCTTCCCTTCAACCTTTCCACACCTGCAAAACCTGCAACCAACAATCAAACAATCTGAGACACTTGTAACTGTAATTCAGGTGTATAAACTACTTTGTAAACCACTTAAGACTGACTTTAAGTGGGTATTGTAATTTGCTTCGTAACAAGCAAATCCCTAATTGACTGTACTAATTAGGAAGAGGAGGTTCAAGGAACTTGCCTATCAACCATTGTAAATCTTAAAGGGAACTAGATTTAGTGTATTGATCTCACTAGTCAAGATTGATAGTGAGGGTGGACGTAAGAGGAGTGAACTTTGAACCACCTTAAAATTCTTGTGTTCATTTGGTATTATCACACAACACACACACACATCTACACACACATACACTAATCACTTGTCTTTATATTATTTCAACACTATTCATTCCGCTGCACATTACACTCTTGCCTTTTAAACCAGTTAATATCTGACAGCTAAGATTTCACCTCAGCTGTCAAAGCTTAACTGTCTAATCATCTATTTGTTGATTAAGCACACAGGACCTTTCAATTGGTATCAGAGCTTGTCTTCACCTACAAAAGTCTAACAACTTGTGAAGGATCAATTCTCAACCCACCATGCCTCAACCAAGGAGAAATAATGAGAAAGAAATTTCACACATTGATGACTGTGGATCCTTTGAAATCTATGCATCAAAAAACAAAACTTACCTTGATGCTAACATCATCTGGAACTGGTATGCTCTAGAAAATGAAGTCACCTGCCCTGTCACACTAGATTCAAATGGTGGGCCTAGTAAAATGAAATCCCCATAATTCTGGACTGAATCAGAAAGGCAACTAATTAGTGATAATCTTAAAGTCAAAAACATACTCCAAAAGAGTGTAAATGACTCCCTAGCACAAAAAATTGCTAAAGAACCAACTGCAAAGGCAGCATGGGAACTTATCCATACCAAATTCCAGAAACACACGAGTGTTAGAACTCAAAACTTGTACAATCTGCTTAGACAACTTGATAACTTTAAATTCTACCCTGGTGAAAAGGTGAGTGCTGCTAAACCAAGGTTTGAAGACCTAGTCAGATCCATTGCTGACCATGGAAAAACATTTGAGAACCAAGATCTATGCCTCAAAATATATTCCAACCTTCCCCAAGAATATGAGAAGGTAGCCTTGCCTATAAGAGAAGGTGCAGAATGGAGCACCATGACTGTTGAGCAATACTTTGGAAAGCTTGAGGCCTATGAACTAGAAGGAATGATAAAACTTCAACCAGTTCCCTCTATCTCACAAACCCTTACCTTGGCTGCCCAAGAAACCAATCACAAACCCATAACTCAACAAGATATTGATTCCATGGTTCTTATTTCCCTTCAGAAAGTAAACCACCCCTCAAACAACCTCTCTCAAGGAGACCTACCAAGTCTCATATCCATAGCTGTCAGAAATACCCTGAGAGCCCATAAGAAGACATTTGAGAGAAGTTATAGCCCATCCACTTCTAAACAAGAGAACCATAAAAAAAAAGTTGAACGCTTCAACTGTAAAAAGCTTGACCATTACTCATCTGAATGTCCTGAACCAAAGAAACATAAGGACAATCAGACAGCTAAGAAATTCTCCTACACCAAGGAAATCATTCACAGTTCAAGATGCAGCTGCTACAACTGCACCAAAAAGAAGAATGAGAAAAATAAGGAGCAAGTAATGATTGTTGACTCATCCAAGTTCAGTGATGGGATATTTGACTTCAGTGATTCTGAGAGTGAAGGAGAATAAGCAATGATATGCCTAATGGAAGGAGATGATGAAGATTCAGACAATGAAGAAGACCTTGAAACCTTAGCTGTTGCTGAAGAACTAAAGCAGGTACCTCAGTTTAACTCTTTAAATAATGACGAATTTAAACAATTAGTTAGCACCCTTTTAATTCAAATTAAAAGACACCAAACTAGATTTGCTTCATTGCTCACTGATAACCTATCCCAAAGTAAAACCATTGAACACCTTGAAAGAACCAACCAAGGGCTGAAAGAGCAATGCCTTATGCTTGAAAAGGCAAATAGTGAGCTGACAGCTGAGAATTCAAGATCTCTGGAAAATAACCAAAAAACCATCAACCTTGAGAAGGAAAATGAATCCCTTAGAAAGAAGATTAAGTCCTGGAACAAGTCAGGAGAAGCCTTGTCACTGTTTAGTTATAACCAGAGACATCCTAGTGATAAGTCAGGGATTGGAGCCAACAATCCCACTATGAAAACCTATACCCCTCTCACTGATGAAAGGGCTATTGACAAAATGGTTCTTGAAAGCATGAACTATGTCAAAGCCCAAGAAAATGTCTATCCCATTCAGACAAAGGAGGACTCAAAGAAAAAAGGAAAGATAGATGAAGCTAGCTCTAGTTACACTAATGAAACCTATGAGACTAGCTCTAGTGAACCTAAAGGGAAAGAAAAACAATCAAACAAAGTCAAATACATCTGGCAAAGAAAAGGAATCAAGGAGCCAGTGAAGAACAACCAGCAAAAATCCACTAGACAACAGAGATCTCCGAAACAGCCAAGATTCCCCAAACAGCTAAGATTTGATGGACAACAGAGATCTCCTAGACATCAAAGATTCTATAATCATCACTCATACTCCAAACATCAAAGACCCAACTGCCCATACTCAAATGGAAGAAGTCATGCAAGTCAAAATACCTCTCCTAGATCATCTCACTCAAACAGCTCTCAAAGCCACACTCAGTTTCACAATAACCAAAACCAATTCTTTTCTCCCAACCAAATCTTTAACCAATCCTAATCTACTGCTCCCACACCCTATATGTTGCAGATCATGGGATATTACAATGCCCTAAATCAGTATTTTGGAAAGAGGGCAATGAACAAAGCTAGGGTACCAAAGAAATTCTAATCCTTTGGACCCAAAAGAATAAAAGGGTACCATAAATTTATTTTTCTGTTTTGTAGGAACCTAGGAAAGGAATATGGTACTTGGACAGTGGATGCAGCAGACACATGACCTTCAACAAGGAGTGGTTGCAACAATATGTCCCTAAAAATGGTCCAAATGTAACTTTTGGTGATAACTCTCAAGCCAAAGTCAAAGAATCAGGAAACCTTGTTACTAAAGACATTATTTTTACTAATGTGTCTTATGTAGAAGGTCTCAAGCACAATTTGATTAGCCTTAGTCAAATTTGTGATAAGGGATATTATGTTGTATGTTCTAAAAACTACTGCACTGTCAAAGATGTCAACAACAAGCCAATTCTCTCTGGAATCAGAAAAGGAAACCTCTGCTGTCTAAACCTGGAAGTTGTGGAATCCTCAAATGCTCATTGCCTACTCTCCTATAGTCAATCTGATATGTCATGGCTATGGCACAAAAGATTGGCTCACCTCAACCTCAAAAGTATCTCCAAACTTGCCAATTCTAACCTAGTAAAAGTCCTACCCAAAATTCTCTTCAAAAAGGACAAGCTATGCAAGGCATGTCAATGTGGAAAGCAAAAGAAAACCTCCTTCACTGCCAAAACCAGATTAGATACTTCAAAACCCCTTCAATTACTCCACATGGATCTTTTTGAACCTATCAGAACCAGATCTCTTGGTAGAAAGAGATACTCTCTAGTGGTAGTTGATGACTACACTAGATTCACTTGGATCATTCTTCTTGAATCCAAAAGGGAAACCTTAGAACAACTGGTCAAACTGTTCAAAAAAATTCAAAACCAAAAGGTTTATGCATCATCAAAAACAGATTTGACCATGGTAAGGAGTTTGAAAACACTGGTGTTAAAGAATATTGTGATCAAAAAGAGATTGAGCACAACTTTTCTGCTCCTAGAACACCACAGCAAAATGGGGTTACTGAAAGAAAGAACAGAACAATATGTGAAGCAGCAAGAACTATGCTGTCAGAGAACAATCTCCCTAAATACTTTTGGGGAGAAGCAGTTACCACTGCTGTGTATGTCCAGAACAAGACTCTCATCAACAAGTTTCACACCAAGACTCCCTATGAGCTATGAAATGGTAGAACACCAACCATTTCATACTTCCATGGCTTTAGAAGTAGATGCTTCATTCATAACAATGGGAAAAACAACCTTGATAAGTTTGATTCCAAAAGTGATGAAGGAATCTTTCTTGGATACTCTAACACCAGCAAAGCCTACAGAGTTTACAACAAAAGGAGACTTATTGTAGAAGAATCAATCCATGTTGACTTGATGAAAACAATGATCAAAGCCACACTGAATTTTGTGATTTTGATGAAGCTGTTGGCAATTCAGACAATCTACCTGAGGTGTCTCCTGTGCATGACCCCTCAAACCTCATTCCTGAAGAAGATTCATCTTCCCTTCCTTATATGGTACCCAAAGAAACTAATAAACACCCTATTGTGTCTGACAGCCAAGAATCCCTTCCCAACAGCAAAGGTGCATCTGACAGCTATGATGCACCTGACAGCTTACCTTCATCCAGCCATCAAAATTCCCTTGAAAATAACCCCATCCAACCTTGAGGCAACCCCAATCATTCAATTCCTCAACCTGAAACTATTACCCACATCATTCCACCAAACAAAAACATCTTTATTGACCTTCCAATCCAAAAGATGGACATTCCTCCAAACATGCCTGTTTATGACTCTTTAATGAGTGCCTTCATCTCTCAAATTGAACCCAAGAAGATAAATGAAGCCCTTCAAGACCCTGATTGGATTGAAGCAGTTACTTTTGGGGAGAAGCAGTTACCACTGCTGTGTATGTCCAGAACTAGACTCTCATCAACAAGTTTCACACTAAGACTCCCTATGAGCTATGGAATGGTAGAACACCAACCATTTCATACTTCCATGGCTTTGGAAGTAGATGTTTCATTCATAACAATGGGAAAAACAACCTTGATAAGTTTGATTCCAAAAGTGATGAAGGAATCTTTCTTAGATACTCTAATACCAGCAAAGCCTACAGAGTTTACAACAAAGGGAGACTTGTTGTAGAAGAATCAATCCATGTTGACTTTGATGAAAACAATGATCAAAGCCATACTGAATTGTGTGATTTTGATGAAGCTGTTGGCAATTCAGATAATCTACCTGAGGTGTCTCCTGTGCATGACCCCTCAAACCTCATTTCTGAAGAAGATTCACCTTCCCTTCCTTATATGGTGCCCAAAGACACTAATAAACACCCTATTGTGTCTGACAGCCAAGAATCCCTTCCCAACAAAGAAAGGTGCATCGGCGGTATGATGCACTGACGGACTTACCTTCATCCAGCCATCAAAATTCCCTTGAAAATAACCCCATCCAACCTTGCTGCAACCCCAATCATTCAATTCCTCAACCTGAAACTATTACCCACATCATTCCACCAAACAAAAACATCTTTATTGACCTTCCAATACAAAAGATGGACATTCCTCCAAACATGCCTGTTTATGACTCTTTAATGAGTGCCTTCATCTCTCAAATTGAATCCAAGAAGATAAATGAAGCCCTTCAAGACCCTGATTGGATTGAAGCTATGGAAGAAGAACTGAAACAATTTGAAAGAAACAAAGTTTGGAAGCTTGTTCCCAAACCTAAAAACCAAACTGTCATTGGGACAAGATGGGTTTTTAGAAATAAGATGAATGAAGAAGGCATTGTCGTAAGGAACAAAGCTAGACTAGTTGCTCAAGGGTACAGACAAGAAGAGGGAATTGACTATGATGAAACATTTGCCCCTGTTGCAAGACTGGAAGCTATAAGGCTATTCCTTGCCTATGCATCATTCAAGAAGATGAAGGTGTTCCAAATGGATGTCAAAAGTGCCTTTCTGAATGGAGTCTTGAATGAAAAAGTATTTGTATCTCAACCCCCTGGTTTTGAGCATCCAAAATTTCCAGATCATGTATATAAATTAGACAAAGCCTTGTATGGGCTTAAGCAAACACCTAGAGTTTGGTATGATACTCTATCTAAATATCTCCTTGGCAAAGGATTTACCAAGGGCCATATTGATAACACTTTGTTTATCAAGAAATATGGAGAAGACCAGTTGCTCATCCAAGTCTATGTTAATGACATTATTTTTGGATCATCAAATGAAGACTTGTGTACAGAATTTGGGGAAATAATGAAGAATCAATTTGAGATGAGCATGATTGGTGAGCTCACATTCTTCTTAGGTCTTCAAGTCAAGCAAGTAAAGGAAGGGATCTTCATTAACCAAGCCAAGTATACAAGGGACATGATCAAAAAGTTTGATATGCAAACTGCTTCTCCAGCTAGAACCCCTCTGTCAACAACAACCAAACTCCATGCTGATCCTGATGGTCAGAGTGTGAATCAAACCCTATATAGGAGCTATATTGGATCACTCCTATATGTGATAGAATCCAGACCTGATATCATGTTCAGTGTTTGCCTTTGTGCAAGATTTCAAGCCAATCCTAAAGAATCTCATCTCTCTGCTGTCAAGAGAATCTTGAGATATCTAAAAGGAACACCTGATTATGGCTTGTGGTATCCCACTGAATCCCCATTCTCTCTAATTGGATTCACTGATTCAGACTATGCTGGATGCAATTTAGACAGAAAATCCACAAGTGGTGGATGCCAATTTATTGGATCAAGAATAATCTCTTGGTCAAGCAAGAAGCAAACTTCAGTAGCTACCTCAACAGCTGAGGCTGAGTATATTGCTGCTGGCTTGTGTTGCTCTCAAATTCTTTACCTCAAAAGTCAACTTCAAGACTTTGGGATAGATTTGTCTAACATCCCCATCTTCTGTGACAACTCAAGCACTATTGCCATGACAGAAAACCCAGTTCAACATTCCAAAACCAAGCATATTGAAGTTAGGCATCACTTCATTAGAGATCATGTTGAAAAAGGAAATATCAACTTAGCTAAAGTATGCACTAAAGATAATGTCTCTGACATCCTAACAAAAGCAATGGATGAAAAGAGATTTGAGATGCTTAGGACAATGCTGGGAATGATTAATTTGCCAAAATAAAGGATTTTCATTAATCAAGAACACATTACAAATGGCTGCTGTCAACAGTAGAGGATCTGACAGCTAACCATAACCTTACACAAAAGCCTTCATCATTCCTAGCCAAACACATTTCTACCAAACATCCAAGTTTTTAAAACACAAATACACATAACCAAAAGCTTCTCAACCCCTCCTTTCTCTCACAGCTAACCCTCATACAGACTCTGACAGCTAAGAATTCTATTCTTAACTGTTCCTTGGCAAATCATGGATATCCTCATCTATGAACCCATACTCATTATAGGCAACATCTGGAGCCTCATAGACATTCTCCTTGTTGTCCCCATACCTCTCTAGCCACACTGGGTGCCTCTTCATGAAAGGGTCAATGGCTGATGTTGAGAATTGTAAAGAAGGACACACCTTCCTTGGCCACCATTCCTCAACAGCATTGTAAGGAAGATATTCTCTTAGTAGAGAGACAAAGCTAAATGTCCCTGAAGTGTTTGCACTCTCTTAAGCAATGATTGCTTGATCTGACTGAGGACCCACTTCTTCCTCCTCATTCATTGATGCTGGACTCAAACACTTGAGAAACTGTGAGAACAATCTCATATAAGCCTTTGAAGGAGAACTTTGCACTCTTGCAAAGTTGTCTCCAGTTCCCTCAAGAACTGTTTGACTCAATGTAAGTGAATCCCTTGTTACTGCTATGAACTCTTTGACATCTAAGAAATCAGGTTGACCAATAGGAGTGTCAATCTTAATCCTTTCTTTGCCGTCAAGCTTCAAAAGCTCTCCCAATGTGTAGACTCTCTCTACACCTACCCCAATCTGTCTACTTGATTCACCCTCTTTCCTTTTTCCTAACAGCTTAATCTTAGCTGTCTGATCATCTTGACTCTCACAAACCAACTTAGCTTTACCCTTATCTTTAGCTATCTCCTTTAACCTATTTCTCTCACCCTCCAACAATGCTAGTCTCTCCTCCTCCCAAAACTTTTTTTCTTTTCTCTCTCTCTCTCAACTCTTCTTCCTTATGTGGATCATCATTTGACAGTTGATCCACTTCTTGTTCTAAGGCATTATCAGTTTGAATTTGATATGACAAAAACTCCCTCTCAAATCTTTCCTCCCTAGTTTCCTCTACCCTTGGACTCTTAAAAACCAGTTTCTTTGCTGTCTTAGCCATCTTACTAGGACTGGACATTGAAACAATCTTCCCATTTACTATATAACTGAAATGGATTGATTAAATCTCATCATCTGATACATTTCCTTTTATAGACAAATTTTGCTTCAGTCAACATAGTGGCAATGATCATTCAAAATAGGCTTGGCTGGTCATCAAGTCTGACAGCTATGATTTGAGTTCTTGCCAAATCGAGGATTATGGGAACCTGACACTAACAAATATTCATTTATTTTCCTGATAAACCCCTCTGAAAATTTGCCTCTCTGTACGGACTTTATTCCCATGTTTTATGGGAAGTTATGGCATGTAATGAGTGGGGGACAAAAAACACTATTCATGAACAGTCACTCTCTTAAATGCTCATTTTTAACGGAATAATTACCAAGGAGGATAATGTACTTAAGGTTCATTTTCAAATAAGGTAACGTACTAACTAGTTACTAACCTAGGTATCGTACTTTCAAAACTAATTTCATATAAGGTATCCCACCAAATTTTTAACTAACGTCGTTAAAAAATCTAACGGGCTTGTCAACATCGTTACCCCCTACCCCCCCTGTCCCCACCCCCTGCCCCCACCCCCGCCCTACCCCCTACCCAACCCCTACCCCAACCCCCCCACCCCCCGCCCTACCCACCCCCAACCCACCCACCCACCCCCTACCCACCCCACCCGCCCTACCCCCTACCTACCCACCCACCCCCTTAAAAGGAAAGAAATGCACCCTATCCACCCCCCACCCCGCCCTACCCCTACCCCCACCCTACCCCCTACCCACCCATCACCCCCACCCACCCTACCCCCTACCCACCCACCCACCCCCCTCGCCCTACCCCCTACCCACCCACCCATCCCTACCCCCCGCCCTCCCCCTACCCACCACCCACCCCGCCCTACCCCTCCCCCCCTGCCCTATCCCTTACCCACCCACCCCCCCCACCCTACCCCTCACCCCTACCCCTTACCCACCCACCCACCCCACCGCCCTACCCCCACCCCCGCCCTACCCCCTACCCACCCATCCCACCCTGCCCTACCCCCACCCACCCCCTACCCCTACCCCCGCCCTACCCCTACCCACCCACCCACCACCCCCGCCCCCACCCCTAAACGAGGTTGACAAGCCCGTTAGATTTTTTAACGACGTTAGTTAAAAATTTGGTGAGATACCTTATTTGAAATTAATTTTGGAAGTACGATACCTAAGTTAGTAACTAGTTAGTACGTTACCTTATTTGAAAAAAAAGCGAAAGTACGTTGCCCTAGTTGGTTGATTGCCCCATTTTTAACTATTGCACTAACCCACGTTTTAGCCGTTTGAACTACACAAATTCCCTCCTCATTAACATTTAACCTTGCGAAATTAACCCTTCTTCAAACAAACATTCTCCACCCTCCTAATTCCCTTCTCTGATTCTCTCTGTTATTCAAAACCATAACTCTCTGTTTTATTCAACAATGTCTTACACTGAAGCTCATGGGTATTTTATCAAGCCTGATTTCTATGAGCATGAAGTTGGAGCTCTCATCAAAACCCTTCTTGAGTCCAACAATCTTTGCAACATGATGGAAGCTCAACCCCCCATGTACGAGAAATTGTGCAGAGAGATTTACATGGCTGGACAGAGACTTGTAGATGGATCCATTAGAATCAACATTGAGGGAACTGAAATTCATGTATCTGCCAAGGTGGTCTCTGAAGTCTATAGCATTCCAATTAAGAATGGAACCAGAAGCAACATCTGGGATAGGAAATATTATGCCTTGGAAATATTCTACAAGAGATTCTTTGATGAACCTAACTGCAATTACCAAGTGGCACAGAACAAACCCATTAAAAAGGGGACCCTGGATTTGTTTAAATCAACCCTAATGGATGTTATCATCAAGGGGCTTGATGGAAATCAATCATCTTTGGATCAAATCAGTCCCAATGAATGGAAGCAAGGCTTGAGTCTGATAGCTAAGTGTTGGTCCTAAAGGTGGCAACAAGGGTGAAAATACAGCTAGAGGGGGGGGGGGTGAATAGCTGTTACAAATTTTTCGCCCTCGATTTAAAAGTAATCCTCTATACTTACAAAACCTCTTGCAGTTGATAATAAACTGCAAGTGAAGATGTAAAATGCACAGCGGAATATTTAGAGTTACAAAGCGGTTTTGATAGAGGGGGTTTGTAAAGCGGTTTTAATTAAGTAGTTGGTAAGTGCAGTTTACAAACAAGTGTGGTTTTGACAATGTTAACTCCAAACACTATTTCACAATAATGGATATCTAAATAAAGATCAAACAGAGACAGAGATAAATAATTAGTAAGCACAAGAAATATAAAAGCAGAAAGTAAGAACACGCTATTTGGAGTGGTTCAATCGATAAACGATCTACGTCCACTACCAAGATGGTTAGTCTTGGATTTCTAAGAGAGATTTTATATTAAGTATTGTGAGATTACAAAGTACAATAAAATCTTTACTATTAAGAACAAATCCAAAACTATAACCGGTGTATCTCAAGTGTTTAATCTATGTGATTAAAACAAGTGAGGTGTGTGTGTGAGAACATGATCAAGGCTCTTTAAATCTGTGAGATGTAGAGCTCAATGATTCTTGAATGTGTTAAGGCTTGATTTAAGAGTGGGGAATATTTCTTGAAGTATGAAGATGAAGATTCAAAGGACTAAGAATTTCTGGGCAGAGCTTCAACTTCTTATGAACACAGCAATTTCTCAATTTTTCAAGCAATCTTCAAATGGAGAAGATTAGGGGTATTTATACCCAAGCATCTCAAATATAGCCGTTGGACACAGCTGTTTGAAGGACAGTACTTGATGCTTTCTCATTGGTCCATAGCAACCACTTTTGTCCTTTGGTACAGTAGTTGCAGATAAAGCTGATAATGCTCCAGCTGCAAGCAATGGGGTTTGGACATCTGTCACCTTTTTCAAGATCCTTGCAGATCTTCTCTGACATTGAATCACGTGACAAGATAAGGTGGTTGACATTGGATATTGCTGATGTGGATTACAATGGCAAAAGGTGGTTCTCTTCAAGTTTCAATCATTGGGGCGGTTCTGGAGTAGGCGGTTTGACATGAGCGGTTGATAACTCCAGTGAGGTTGCAAAGAGCGGTAAATGTTGAACTGCAAGGGTGCGGTTCATCATAGGGCAGTTGCACAGAAATGGTTCAAAGGAAGTTTCAAACAAAGAGTTCCACCAAGCAAGTGCTAGAAGCGGTTTTGCTAAGGCGATTGGAAGGGCGGTTTGAATCTTCTGAACTGCAACTCTCAATTCCAATGAGTCTTGTGCCAGTCTTCAAAGCCTAAATTAACCTATTCTATAAAATGGACTTAGTTAAAAATTGAAGTCTAAGCTTCATTACATAGGGTCCTAAAGTCCTTAAAATAGACAGGAGGTTATGGTATCAATCAAATCTAATACAAAATAGGAGGGTTAAAACATGCATACCCAACAATCTCCCCCTATTTGATTGATGTCATTACCTACTATAACTAAAGCAAACATTGTACTTGGTAAAAACATGTCCATAAGGATTAACATGGTAATTCATGTCCCAAGTCAATGCACACACTTAGCTTAAGCTATAGATTTCTATACTTTCTAAAAGATAAAAACTTACAATATGGAAAGTAGAGAAATGCATTCAGTGCACTTAAGAAATATGAGTTTAAGTTTAAAGTGCGGTTTAAACTGAATCTTTAAACTTCAATTCAAAAAATATGATTTTAAGTTAAAAAAATATTTGAATGAGGTTTAAAACCATAAGAGGTTTCATTGTTCTACAAACAAGCAGTTTGATATGAACAAGGTTTTTGGAACCATGATGCAATTTCCATTAATTCCTCAAGTGATTACAAAACAGGAATGAAAGAAAATTACAGGGTTACAAAAAGGAGCAAAAGTAAGTTGGACAAAAGAAAATACATTGAGAGTGCGGTCCAACAAACAAAAGAGTTTACCAAAAAAAATACAAAGCAAAAGCGGTTTAAGGTTGATGCGGTTCTTGTCCTTGCTGCTGCTGCTGCTGCGGTTGATTGATTTCAGGATTCCTTGCAAGATTTGATGCAGAGGTTTCAGTCTTCAGAGCTCTCCTAATCTTCCTGACTTCATCAGCGGTCCTTCCTTGGGCGGTCACCAATCTCTCTAAGATATTTGCTTGAGAATCAATTTTGAGATTGGCATCACTAACTGCCTTGGAGTTTTCAGATACCTTAGCAGTTAGATCTTCAATTAAGGCATGGAAGGAGGCGTTCAAAGAATTGAACATGATGTGAATCTCCCCCTGAACTGCTGCGGTTTGAGTAAAAATTGCTTCAGACATGGGATCAAGATCAACTGTAACCTTAATGGAGGATTTCAACTCATTAACTGTGGCTTCCAGTTTAGAGGTGAATCCTAACTTGATATTTTCAAGGCGGTCATTGAATTCATCCTTGACCTCATTCAACTTGGCCATCAAGGCATCATCAAGAGAGTTTGTTTTGACCTCCAGTTGAGCTTTAACATTATCAACTTCCAAGAGGACATTAGCTTCAACCGCATTCAAGGCGGTTTGAAAGTCTTGAGATGGAGGCAGTTGGGAGTTGATGACTTTGAGGATTTCAGCTTGGAGGTTGTCAAAGGCAATTTTGGAGGAGTTGGAAAGTTGAGAAATCATTTCCTTAAGATCAGAATCTCCAAATGATTGTATTTGAACGACACCTTCAGCTAAATCCTTCTTGAATCCTTCAAAGCAGGACTCAGCTGAGGATTTGACAATGTTTGCTAGATCCTTCTCCCCCTTAATGGCATCAAGTCTCTGAGCAAAACTCTTCAAGGAGTTCTTATGATCAGCCATTTGAAGGGTTTGAGAGGCAATCAAATGAGATTGAGATTCAGCTAACTTCTGAAGGGAGCGGTTAGAAGATTCAAGGGAGGAATTGGAAGCGGTCAATTTGATGATGTGGCCTTGGTTAATGAGAAGTTGGGACTGAACGGTTGATGATGATGGAATATAGGTGAATGCAGGAGGCGGTTCAGAGAATGTAGGAGGAGCAGTTGGAGGGATTTGGGAAAAGAGGGTTTGGAAAATACGTGAGGCAGGAATTGTATAAGGTGAGGAGGTTTGAGTTGAAATGGGTAGAGTTGGAGGTAAGGTAGATGGGGCGGTTGATATAGGGGCGGTTGGGATAGGGGCGGTTGGGATAGGGGCGGTTGGGATTGGTGTGGTTGTAGTTTTAGAGATTTCATGAGGTGAATGAGAAGGAGATTTTTGAGGTGAAGGTGTAGGGGATTTAGAAGGGGAATTTTGGTTGCTGTTTAAGTTATGAGGGGATGATTGGTTTATGGGTGAATTTTGTGGTGAAGGGGTTGGAGTTCTGAGTCTAGAGGTGGAATGAGCTGGGCCTGCTGATGGCTTGGATGTCCATTCATTAAAGGCACGAGGATTTGAGGTGGCTTGGTTTAAAGGGGTTTGAAATTCAGACTGGGAAGATGATTGAGAATGGTATTGAGATGAGGAGGATTTATCAAAGTAGGAGGAGGTTTCACCAGGAATTTTGATATTGGATTTGGCAATATTGTGAAGGTAATGGGTTTGTTTCTTTGTAGGAGTTGCTTTCTTGGCCATTTGCTTAAACCTCCTCTTCTTGGGATTCTCCCCCTGAGTGGTTGCAATTTTGGGAGGAGGAGAGGGAGAGAGTAGTTTAGGAGATAGAGATTTAGAAGGAGAAAGCTGTTGGTCAATGAATGGTGAAGAGGTTTGAGGTTGGATAGGTGAGGTAGGAGGAGTTGGAGGAGGTTGGGTTTGAGAAGGAGGTTGCGGTTGGGGTTGCGGTCGAACAGGTGGTTGAGCTTGCGGTTGAGAAGTAGCAAGCGGTTCAGCAGAGGATTTCTTTCCCTTAGCAGCCTTCCTCAACTCTGCCTTTCTCTCCAACTTGTCAAGCTTTGCTTTGTAGAAAGCAGCCTTATTTTCCTCGGTCAGTTAGCGATTCTTGACTTCACACTTTTAGCCTTCTTGATAAGAGGGGCTATTCCAGCATCCTCTTCTTCTTCCTCATCTTCATCAGGTTCATCTCTCAGAACCATCTTCTCCTTAGCCTTAGCACTTGGACCAGCACCTGTGGTCTGAGATGGTGCGGTTTTAGATTTCTTAGGCTGCGGTTCTAGGACAATATTTTTCTTCCTTGAGGCCTTTTTAATTGCCTTTCCTAGAGCAGTGACCGCGGTTGCAGGAGACATCTCAACATAGAATTCCTTGGGATTAAGAGTATCGGCATAATATAGGAACTTGTCTTTGGGTATCTCCAAATGAGTATACGAAGTTGTGACAAACCACGGTTCCAAGAGAGTCTCCATCACCCATTGGCACGAGAAAGTTCGGGAGTTGAGAGTACGAGTTCCTCTAAATGTTGGTAGCTTGTAAACAAAGCGGTTAGGAGCACAACGAAGGTCTCCATCTCTGATGCTCATTCTTGATCTTCGATTGGTAGGTATCAATAGAGCTAGCCATTTCTTTCATCAGGATCTTGGGCCAATTAACTTTATCCCATTGTAAATGGCACAGCAGTAAATCCATTGCTGAGAAGTGAAGTTGTTGTGGTTACCAGTTTTACCACACACAGACAACCCTACCAAATAGCCCAAGTGGCTCATTAATTCACCAAATTCTCTTCTTGCCCTCTTCTTGCAGTAACTAGATAAAGAGGTCAGATTTACAGTAGAAAGAGCGGTTGCATCTAAGACTTCCTGATCAACCTCCATGGGGCATCCAGAAACATGGAATCCAAAAGTGCTTCGAATATCCAAATGATCAATAGATATCCTGAAACCTTCAACATCAGCAACCAGGCATTTGATCATGGTTCCATCAGACAATTTTCTATCTCCTAATACAGCGGTGGCATAAAACTGATCCACGAATGATGGAATTATATAAGATTGCTTTTTGTTGAAGAGAGGGAGGTTTCCAGATGCACTGAGTCTTCTAATCATCTCTCTACCAAGAGCATCACCTTGGATCTCAGGCTCATTAATTTCATATCCTGGAATAAAGAATTTAGGATCCTACAAAATGAAACAAAGAGTTTAGATCCATAAAGTGATTCACAATGCACAGGCGGTTTGGGCATCCATGCGGTTGGCAATGATGCGGTTGAAAAAGTGAAGAACTCCAAACCTCAAGTGAATTATGAATACAACAAAATACTTAGAAAATATGTAAGAGATTATACTAGTACGTGGCATTGTAATCCAAGTTTATCCCACACTGCAAGCAGTTGCTTAGAGAGGAAATTTATGGTGTCCAGCCTATATACTTAGTAAATTCTTAAACATATTAAGCATGCAGTTGAAAGGATTAACTTAAGTAACAAACAGACATGCGGTTCATAGAGAGCATGCGGTTCTAATTTGAATGCGGTTTGGAATCAACATGCGGTTAGAATCAAGGGTTTGCATGAAGGCGGTTCCAAACAAAGAGCATGCGGTTGATAATCACAACAGTAAAAATTACTTGAAAAATTTTCTAAGTACAAAAACATGTGTGAAAATCAAATGAACCAAAACATGTGATTATTTTCAAGGCATATGAACAGTCATGTTGAAAGGATGATGAACACGAAGAACACTTAGAACACTAAGAACAGAGATTCAACAAAAGTTCACCAAAATCAACAAATAACATGTCAAAATGATCACATTGAGCAGTAGATTAACAATATAGCATTAAAAATTCATACTTTGCTCAGAATCAACTTGAAAAAGCAAGAACACTTAAATGGGTTTTAGAATGGCATATACCAAAAAAAAAAAAATCAGTGTTCAAGACATTAATGGATCATGAAATAGATTACAAATAAAGAATCTATGAGTGAAACCGAGCAAAACCCAACAAGAATCATTCAAAATGATCAACACAAAAGACAGTTATGAACAAAAATCCATTTGAGGGTTTTCGAAGCCTTCAAGGTCTAACAATGGCTGATTCACATGGTATTTTGCAGAAATGAAGAAAGATGAAGTTAAGAAGATCATACCATATCAGTGAAGGGAGCCTTGGGTGCCATTGAAATTTGAAGAAATAAGGTTTGAGGTTTATGAAGATTTTAGAGAGAGAAGATGAGTTGGTAGAAAAAGGACACGGTGCAGAGGGTGACGGAGTTGGAAAGGTTGAAATGTTGGTGATAGGTTTTTATTTATAGGAAAATTTTCAGAACAAGGACAGTTGAAAAGACTTTTTGATTTTCCCATAAAAGAAATCATTTCTTTGTTGCACCCTTTCATCTTCTTCCCTTTTGCCAATGACGGCTAACAAGAAAGCTTTAAATGCTAATGTTCCCTTTGCATTAAATACATTTAAATTTTGAAATAACGTGGGAAAACATTTGCAAAAATGTCCTTATGTCAAAATGTGGACTAAAATGAAAATAAAGAACTTACCTTGGGTCCACGTGGCAGTGCGGTTGAAAAAAAATTTAAACCGCATAGCTTCTTTAAAGCTAAGAAAAAAAATTAAAACATTTTGAAGATACCAATTGTTGAAGGCGGTTGAAGATAGAGCGGTCATAAGCAGCATGTGGTTTGGAAATACGCGGTTGGCTACAGAGGCGGTTGACCACTTATGCGGTTTGAATAAACGCGGTTCAACAATGGTGAGGTTGAGATTCTCAATAAGAAGTACAACCTAAACTCAATACACAAGTTAGTCAATAAAAGGAATGGATTTATTTAAGTTCAAGCATACCCATTTCTCCTCTGAGGAAAGAAAATCTCTTGGAGTCAAGAGCCTTAGTGAGGATGTCAGCAATCTGATTTTCTGTCCTCACATACTCTAAATGGATATTCCTCTTCTCCACATGGTCTTTGAGGAGATGATACTTGATATCAATATGCTTGGTCTTGGAATGCATGACAGGATTGTTGGAGACTGAAATTGTTGAAGTGTTGTCGCACATGATCGGGCAATTTCCTTCTTCAATTCCATAGTCCACCAACTGCTGCTTCATCCAAAGGATTTGACAGCAACAACTACCAGCAGCAATATACTCAGCCTCTGTGGTTGACACTGAAACTGAAGCTTGCTTCTTGCTGGCCCAAGCAACTAGTCTATTTCTAAGGAAATGACAAGTACCACTAGTGCTTTTCCTGTCAATAGTTCAAGCTGCATAATCTGTATCTGAATAACCTACAAGATCGAAGTTCGAATCTTTGGAATACCAAAGTCCAAGGTTAGTGGTTCCAGATAAATAGCGGATTATACGCTTGACTGCAATAAGATGTGCTTCTCTAGGATCTGCTTGATAGCGAGCACATACACAGACACTAAACATGATATCTGGCCTACTAGCAGTTAAGTAAAGTAATGAGCCGATAATACCTCGATATAAAGTTTGATCAACTTTCTTACCTTTGATATCCTTATCTAGCTTATTGCCGGTGGCCATAGGAGTATCATATGCTTTAGCATTTTCTAATCCAAACTTCTTTATCAACTCCTTGGTGTATTTGGCTTGGCTGAGGAAAATACCTTCTTCGCATTGCTTGATTTGAAGCCCGAGGAAGAATGTTAATTCTCCCATCATGCTCATCTCAAACTTGCTTTTCATTAGCTTTTCGAAACGCTTACAAAGTAACTCATTAGTAGAACCAAAAATAATATCATCGACATATATTTGAACAAGTAAAGTATGCTCATTATATTTGGCAATAAAAAGAGTTGTATCAATTTTACCACGTTTAAATCCTTTTTCTAGTAAAAATTTAGAAAGAGTCTCATACCATGCCCTTGGAGCTTGCTTAAGTCCATACAAAGCTTTTAAGGTTTGTAGACATGATTGGGAAATTTGGAGTCTTCAAATCCAGGCGGTTGGGCAACATACACGGTCTCTTGCAGTTTGCCATTGAGGAAAGCACTCTTTACGTCCATTTGATATAACTTGAAACGCTTGAAAGAGGCGTAAGCTAAGAAGATTCTGATAGCTTCCAATCTTGCAACTGGAGCAAAGGTTTCGTCATAATCAATTCCTTCTTCTTGCCTATATCCTTGTGCAACCAACCTTGCTTTATTTCTAGTGATGCTTCCATTCTCATCCATCTTATTCCTAAATACCCACTTAGTTCCTATCACTCCTTGATCCTGAGGTCTAGGCACCAAAGTCCAGACCTTGCATCTTTCAAACTGGTTGAGTTCTTCTTGCATAGCAACGACCCAACTGGAATCTTGGAGTGCTTCATCAATCTTCTTGGGTTCAACTTGAGATAAAAGAGAAGTATGCTCGTCATAGTTCGATCTCCTTGTTTGAACACCAGAAAACAGATCACCAATCACATTTGTGAGGGGGTGACTGGCGACTTCACGAACCTCGGGGTAAGTCTGGTTGGGCGAGGTTTCTTGAAGATCTTCAATTGGAACGTCGTTAGATCCTTCAGCGAAGTCATGGAAAGTAAGTTGACGAAGAGGTTCTATAAGGCTGGATAGGGGAATTCTCAACTTCTTCTTCCCTTGGAGTTGCATCTGGAGTAGGAACTTCAGGTGCGGTTTCAAAGGTGCGGTTTGAGGGAATTTCAGTTGAGGGTGCTGGATTTTGTGGTTGAGGTTCAGGTGCAGTTTGAAATGGTTCACCTGGTTCATTATGCTCAACAAAATCATCAGCAACATTTGGAGCCAAATGTGGCTCAAGGAGAGAATGCTCATCAAAAGTAACATGGACAGACTCAACTATTTTTAAACTAGTTTTATTGAAAACACGAAAAGCTTTTGAATGTTTAGCATACCCAACAAAAATACCTTCGTCGGCTTTAGCTCCGAATTTACCTCTATTTTCTCTTCCGTTGTAGAGGACAAAGCATTTGCAGCCAAAGATCTTGAAGAATGCAATGTTGGGGGTTCTTCCTCGCCAAAGCTCATAGGGAGTCTTGTTATAGGTTTTGTTGATGAGGGAGCGGTTCTGAGTGAAGCATGCGGTATTGATTGCTTCAGCCCAAAAATACTAAGGTAGCTTTGCTTCAGATATCATTGTCTTTCCAGCCTCAATCAAAGTCCTATTCTTCCTTTCCACAACCCTATTTTGTTGTGGAACACCAGCGGTTGAAAAATTGTGATCAATCCCATGGTCATCACAATACTGAGCAACACCGTTGTTCTTAAATTCTGTTCCATTATCTGATCGAACACTAACGATGTCATCTTCTTTTTGAGTTCGGAGCCGTCTAAAAAGTGCGGTGAGAATCTTATAACAGTCATCTTTGGAAATCATCATCTCAACCCACGTATATCATGAGTAATCATCCACCACCACTAAGGTATATCTATTTCCTCCAATGCTGGCAGTGGTTACGGGTCCAAACAGATCTATGTGAAGCAGTTGTAAGCATCTTGAAGTTGATGGAGCGGTCTTGCTGGTGAAAGACGACGCGGACTGCTTACCAAGCTGGCATGCACTGCATTTCTCTGGATGGTGGTCAGCCACTTTGGGTAAACCACGAACGAGGTTTTCCCTACCAATCTTTGCAAGATACTTGAAGTTCAAGTGGCTCAACCTCTTGTGCCATAGCCAACTATTTTCGCTCACATTCTTAGCTACAAAACAGAGATTAGTAATACTACATGCAGAATTTAGATCAATAATGTAAATATTACTCTTACGAATCCCTGTGAGTAGGGTGACGCCGGAAATGCTATCTTTGATAAAGCAATTTGATGACGTGAAGTTGCAAAGCATTCCTTTGTCGCAAAATTAAGAAATTGAAAGGAGGTTGTGCTTGAGTCCTTCAACAAGAGAAACCTTCTCAATGTTTAGGTTTCCTCTCCTTATAATACCATATCCAATGGTCTTGCCTTTGTTGTTGTCACCAAAGGTTACAGACGGACCACTTGCTTCAACGACATCTTCAAGTAATGATCTATCTCCAGTCATATGTCTTGAGCAGCCACTGTCAAGATATCATTCATTATCCTTGGAGTGACCAGCCATGAAGCAGAGGACCTGAAATGTAAACATTAAGAACGAGGTCCCCATTTATTCCTTGGGTCCTGAAGTTAGCAACCCTTTACGACCCACACCTGTTTAACAGAAGGAGGTTTACTCTTCCTGGCATTGGGTGTGAATCGCAAAAGGCATTCTGCAGCCTTATGACCTAAACCATCACACACAGAACATTTATAATAGCTACAAGCTTCATGAGGTTTTACTAAATCCTTACTCTTCTTAGGATTTGCATGCGGTTTGGGACAAGGAAGCGGTTTGGAAGGAGCGGTTCCGGCTAAGATTCCGGCTGAGATAAAGGGAACAGGCTTTGGTTTGACCACGTATTTCACAGGAACGCTATTCACTGCTTTTGAAGGCGGGAGGAGCGGTCGAAGAAGATTCGCGGTCGGACACAGGTTAGCGACACCACCTTTTCCACCGGGAGCGGTTGGAGCGGTATGCGACCAATTCCATAAGCCATTTCCTCTTGTTTGCTTCCACAGAATCCTTAGGTTTCAACACAGAATTCTTTCCATATTGCTTTCCTTTTGGGTAGACATAATTAATTTGTCGTCCTTTACCCTTTCCTTTAGCATGCTTCCCCTTAGGAATTTCTTTAGTTAGTTCCAAAATTTCCTCATCCTTTTCACTTGAGGATGCACACTTCTCCTCTTCCTCAGATCCAAAACCTAGGCCTTCCTTAATTCCAGGAGGAACTTGGGAGTCCATGATTTTATCCTCGGTGGATTGAGACTTGAGCCACGAATCAATAATCTTTTGGAGATCGTTGATTTGGGTTACCAAGTCATCATTCCGAAGTTGAAGTGCAGCAACCTTACTTTCTAGGATGCGGTTACGATCGACAAGAGGAGTCATACTTCGATTTGGTCCTTAAGATTTGAAATTTCGGACTTCATCACAGTTTTCTCCGTCTTGTACAGATTAAGTTCATCATGAGCTAAGCTTAAGGCTTTCTTAAGATTAGAGAATTGATGGATCACCGTTTCAGCTTCCTTGAACATCCTTTCATGTTCCATGGGAGAAACCTCTTCCACCACCTTTTTCAAAATTTTCTTCTTTGGAATTGTTTTTGAAAGTGGAGCATTTGTAGGAGGAAAAATGGGACGTGCATACGAGAAATTTCCTATCTTAATGCTAGGAGTAAGTTTGATATTTTCATCCAACGTAAAATTTGGAAGTTTTGTAGAAACCTCTTTTTCTTCCATATCTTGCGACTCGATTGACTCAGAATCTGACTCATCGGAAGCGTACGCAATTAAGCGAGAGATTAACCTCTTCGGTTTCATCATCACTTCCATCATCGAGAATCTGTTTCAATCCAAGTAGCCAATTCCTAAATTCTCTTCCTCCTCGCGCAACCATTCCCTTGCGACGAGAAAATTTCGCAGGAGAGGTTTTCTTTTTCATGTTTTCATATTTAGGCTGTGGACACTCAGATGCGAAGTGACCAGGTTTTCTACAATTGTAGCAAACTAGATCACTCTTTTTCTTTGTATCTCCGGCCTTAGAAAACGTTGCAGGAGGTTTGCCTTTTGAAAATGATTTTGTGAAAGGTTTTGAGGATTTTGTAAATTTTTGGAATCTTTTCACAAACATGGCAAAATCATCATCATCCATTTCGATGAGTGATGAGGTTGATATGGAAGGATCTGCAGTTTGATTGGATGTAGATGGTTTCTCCTCATGTTCCACGACGGACATGGATAGCGATTTGGTTTTCCCTTCAATCTCTTCAATATGATTTAATTTTAATTCATAGACTCTAAGATTGGCGTACAAGTTACTTAACGACCAAGTACCCAAAACTTTGGAGTCTTCTAAAGAGGTAGCCTTATTTACCCATTTAGAACCTAAAGCAGAAAGGAAAGTCATATTGATTTCCTTATCAGTTAAAGTTTTGCCAAGAGATCTACAAGCATTAACTACCTCAACATATCGGTCGTAGGTTTGACGCAAGGTTTCGTTGGATTTTCTGTTGAAGTTGTTGTATGATCTTTCAACATTATATAATTTGCTTTCCTTGCATTCGTCATCACCTTCGAGGTAGCTCTCAATGGCATCCCACATACGCTGCGGTTTTGAGGTACATCACTTTACGTAGAGTTGATACGGGGAGGGTTCCAGAAATGATGTGCCTAGCCTTGCTGTCCAAGGCAACCAATCTCTTCTCTTCATCCGACCACTCATCTTTTGGCTTTTTGACTTCTGGAGTTTCAGCATTGGTGGTTGCATCAGTGTTAGCCTTCATTGGAATTAGAGGGCCATTGATCACGCACTCCACCAGTATTTCATCTATAGTTTCCAAATGAATAAGCATTTGGCACTTCCAGATGTCAAAGTGGTCTTCGTACAAGATTGAAATGTGTGAATAGTTAACAGTAGTCATTGTCTTTGTATTTGCCATAACGAATCGGCACACAAGCTGTTAAGCTTGAAAAACAGTGGTTTTAAAATGTGTTTGCTCTGATACCACTTGTTGGTCCCAAAGGTGGCAACAAGGGTGAAAATACAGCTAGAGGGGGGTGAATAGCTGTTACAAATTTTTCGCCCTCGATTTAAAAGTAATCCTCTATACTTACAAAACCTCTTGCAGTTGATAATAAACTGCAAGTGAAGATGTAAAATGCACAGCGGAATATTTAGAGTTACAAAGCGGTTTTGATAGAGGAGGTTTGTAAAGCGGTTTTAATTAAGTAGTTGGTAAGTGCAGTTTACAAACAAGTGTGGTTTTGACAATGTTAACTCCAAACACTATTTCACAATAATGGATATCTAAATAAAGATCAAACAGAGACAGAGATAAATAATTAGTAAGCACAAGAAATATAAAAGCAGAAAGTAAGAACACGCTATTTGGAGTGGTTCAATCGATAAACGATCTGCGTCCACTACCAAGATGGTTAGTCTTGGATTTCTAAGAGAGATTTTATATTAAGTATTGTGAGATTACAAAGTACAATAAAATCTTTACTATGAAGAACAAATCCAAAACTATAACCGGTGTATCTCAAGTGTTTAATCTATGTGATTAAAACAAGTGAGGTGTGTGTGTGAGGACAAGATCAAGGCTCTTTAAATCTGTGAGATGTAGAGCTCAATGATTCTTGAATGTGTTAAGGCTTGATTTCTGGGCTGGGGAATATTTCTTGAAGTATGAAGATGAAGATTCAAAGGACTAAGAATTTACGGCGAGCTTCAACTTCTTATGAACACAGCAATTTCTCAATTTTTCAAGCAATCTTCAAATGGAGAAGATTAGGGGTATTTATACCCAAGCATCTCAAATATAGCTGTTGGACACAGCTGTTTGAAGGACAGTACTTGATGCTTTCTCATTGGTCCACAGCAACCACTTTTGTCCTTTGGTACAGTAGTTGCAGATAAAGCTGATAATGCTCCAGCTGCAAGCAATGGGGTTTGTACATCTGTCACCTTTTTCAAGATCCTTGCAGATCTTCTCTGACATTGAATCACGTGACAAGATAAGGTGGTTGACATTGGATATTGCTGATGTGGATTACAATGGCAAAAGGTGGTTCTCTTCAAGTTTCAATCATTGGGGCGGTTCTGGAGTAGGCGGTTTGACATGAGCGGTTGATAACTCCAGTGAGGTTGCAAAGAGCGGTAAATGTTGAACTGCAAGGGTGCGGTTCATCATAGGGCGGTTGCACAGAAATGGTTCAAAGGAAGTTTCAAACAAAGAGTTCCACCAAGCAAGTGCTAGAAGCGGTTTTGCTAAGGCGATTGGAAGGGCGGTTTGAATCTTCTGAACTGCAACTCTCAATTCCAATGAGTCTTGTGCCAGTCTTCAAAGCCTAAATTAACCTATTCTATAAAATGGACTTAGTTAAAAATTGAAGTCTAAGCTTCATTACATAGGGTCATAAAGTCCTTAAAATAGACAGGAGGTTATGGTATCAATCAAATCTAATTCAAAATAGGAGGGTTAAAACATGCATACCCAACACTAAGGATGTGAACTGGAGTATTGCTCTATTGCACAACTTTCAATTGGCCACATCCCCTTTACCATGGAAGTTCAAGAAACAAACCCCAAGGATGAACAACTTTAGATTCATGAGTGGGATTCTACACCATTTAATTCCAAAGCTGAACCCTCCCCTAAAAGATGATTGGCTTGAAACTACCACTCTTATACAAACCAGGAGTTTTAGCTTGAGCACATTCAGGCTCAAAGGGAAGAAAAAATTGGATTTTGGGGACAGCTCTGGAAATCTTGATGAAGCAACATAAAGATTAAGAGAGAAGACTGAGAATGAAATAAGGTTGTGGAAGTCATTGGTCCACATGGTAAATGACAAGAGATCAAAAAGAAAGCATGACAAAGGTGTAGTGATCAAAGAAAAAAAATCAAGAGACAACACCTAGCAAAATCAAGAAGAGGATTGGCAAGGCTGAGATGAAGAAAACTGGGAAAGGAAAGAAGCTTCCCAAAGAAAATAAGGTGCAAGAAATGGTTGAACAAGTGGCTGAGCAAGTGGATGCTCAAGTGACTGATAAAGGAAAGCAGATTGCTGAGGAATAACCTACTGACAGTGAAGAAACCCATTCAGATCCTATATTCAAGGATATTGATGATTTTGTTGGTGATGATGATGCTACTCAAGATGAGGAGTTTGATGAACAGATAAGGAGAGCCATTGCTGAGTCCCTAGTGGATGCAAGACACAGAACAGCTAAGACTGGGCAAACTTCTGGGACAGCTATGGATACCTCTGCTCTGACAGCTAAGGTTCCTGAGCTTGCTGAAATTTCAACTGAGGTAACTCCTACCCCCTCTCCTTCTCTAAATACATTCTCGAGGAAGAGAAAGAGTGACAAAGATGCCCCCCTCTCCAAAAAGCTGAAACCCAATACCCCTCAACCCTCTCCAATCAAAGAACAATCCAGTTCACCCCATGTCTCCATAGCCCAAGAAAAACTCAACCTAAATCCTTCCAACATAAGCCCAAATGAGCCTAGTGTTGAAAATGAAAGGGGGAACAACCCTGACTCTGAAAAAGATGATCCTCAGTTGAGGGGGAACAGTAGTCATCAATCCCCTATTCTGATAGCTGAGCCTTCCCCAGATCAATCTTCACCCATTTCCAGTCCCTCTGATCCATCACCCATTCCTGAAAATATCCTCAAAGCCTCTGAAGGATTATCCTTTGAAGGATGCCCTGATTTGCTTCCTGCTGTCATCTCCTACTTAAGAACCCTGTTGAACATGTTGAAACCCAAGAAACACCTGAACCTACCTCTGATTCTGAACCCCTTCCAACTTATGAGCCTTGGATCCTTGATTGTGACATTGATTTTTCCTTCCCCTCAATCATGGCTGCTCACCAAAGATTTAAGGAAATCACTCACTTCCCTGAGATTGCCAACCCCAACCTCATTCCCAATCCTTGGTTGTTGAGTAAGAATGCAATTATGATCCATGCCTGAAATAGAGGTGGGCTCATTATGTTTGGGCATGAGGAATGGAAGAAGTATAGAACAGCTCTCCCCACTTCCTTCTTTCATAATGCCCCCAGATTACCCAATTTCATGGACCTTGCAACCATTATTGACTGGGAAGTTTTGTTCTCCCAATTTCTTTCAAACAACATCAATGAATGCATTTACATGCCCTCATCCCTTGTCTATTCTCTCTGTGTTTGGACCAAAGAGATGTATTGGAGAATCTGCAGTAATAAAGCCAAGATCATGGCTGTTATTGCAAAGCCAAATCTGACAGCCATGTTTCCCCCTATCACTTCAGAACCTCCTTCTTTCATTCCCCTAAACACTAGATCTATCCAAGCAAAACTCCCTCCAACCTTCAACCCCTCAACATATGTGCCTCCATATCATGTGACCATCACTGATATGCAAAAATTCACAAGGACCATGATCACCAAAATGAGACACATATTAGAAGTTTCAGTTGGAGCCAAACCAGATAAGAGGACATCCAAGGGAAAGGCAATTGAATCTGATGATAAAGCCACCAATCTGGGAAAAAGAGCATCTGGTGCTGCTCCCAATGTTATTATGTCCAGTGATGATGAAGAAGATGCTCCAGTGAAGCAAATGTATCAGTCTACAACCTCTACTGTTCTCACCGTCACCACAGATCCTCCTCACCATGCATCCAGCTCAACAAACCATCTCTCTGTAGTCAAATCCTTTCTTCTCTAACCTATTTTTAGGAACCAAAGGCCAAAGTTCTAGAAGGAAGAATGCTCCCAAATGGGGTAACTTAGGGTTAAGGGATGATGAAGAACCTTTGCCCAAAGCTGTTCTCAAGGAAAGGCAAGATCAAACATTCACCTATGATGATGAGATGAGCTGGGAATGGAACAATGAAATGTACTTCAGAGGTGTAGAAGAGAAAATGAAGAAGGTGTTGCTAGCTGAAAAAGAAGAAATTCTTGCAGCAAGAAGAGAAAGAGATGAATTTTCTAATTAGAAATTTTTTGTCTTTTTGGTTAAGTCTTTTAATCCCTATTCTTTATCCCCTGTTTTAAACAATTGTTATTTTGGATAATCTGTTTGTTTTGGCTCTTGTGGTTGAATCAAGAAGATTAATTTCATCTTCATTGGTATATTCAATTCATGAGTATCTTGCAGGTCATATCTTTTATTAGATATATTACTTTGCCAAAAAGGAGGAAATTGTTAGGACCTAACTATGTAAACCACATAGTTATACAGGGTTTTGACAAAGAAACATATCATATCCAATGTTATCTGACAGCCAAGATAACTCATGAACATTGGACAGCCAAGCTCAAACTGCACTTCCCCTTAACCATCTGGACAGCAATGATCAAACAAAGTCCAATCATATAAATCAATGTATTTAAATATATAATGATCATTACATAACAACCATCCAATTCCTTGACTCCTAAACCTACAAATCAAAGAACTAAGCCTGACAGCTAAGGTTCTCAACAGCAGAGGTCTCATCACTCTGACAGCTATGATCTTTAGCAACAATAGCAGAGATGTTTCTCTGTGATATCCAAGATGTGCCTTGCCCAAATTATCTAAACAGATGTTGCCAGCTCATCTCCATGAAGATCATATAAAATGATTGCAGATTCCAGCCTGTCATCATCCAGTCAACAAGGCCCTAAATGCAATCACTGTTTCACCCACATGCATTTACTACCTTGTCTCCTCCAACTGCTATATTCAAGCCTATAAAAGGAAATCTTCAAGACTGAAGACATTGCCCTTCAATATACAACCTTTACAACCTTGCCTTCAACCTTTCCACACCTGCAAAATCTGCAACCAACAATCAAACAATCTGAGACACTTGTAACTGTAATTCAGGTGTATAAACTTCTGTGTAAACCACTTAACACTGACTTTAAGTGGGTATTGTAATTTGCTTCATAACAATCAAATCCCTAATTGACTGTACTAATTAGGAAGAGGAGGTTCAAGGAACTTGCCTATCAACCATTGTAAATCTTAAAGGGAACTAGATTTAGTGGATTGATCTCACTAGTCAAGATTGACAGTGAGGGTGGACGTAGGAGGAGTGAACTCTGAACCACCTTAAAATTCTTGTGTTCATTTGGTATTATCACACAACACACACACACATCTACACACACATACACTAATCACTTGTCTTTACATTATTTCAACACTATTCATTCCGCTGCACATTACACTCTTGCCTTTTAAACCAGTTAATATCTGACAGCTAAGATTTCACCTCAGCGGTCAAAGCTTAACTGTCTAATCATCTATTTGTTGATTAAGCACGCAGGACCTTTTAATTTCATTAATTTTGATTGAACTTTATGTAACAATAAATTTCTGTATAAGATGATCTATTGTGGATTAGGAATCCTAAAAACTAAAGAAAATGTTGTTCTTGTGTCTTCTCATACAATGAAAAAAGCTTTTCCCTCATGATCTCAATATCAACTGTACGATTACCTTGCACCTGTTGGAGAAAAAGAAAAATAATTAGTATTATCAAATATTTATCGTAAAATCTAAGGAGAAATTTCTCCTTACTGTATGGAGAAACGGGTTTTTAATATCCAGAAACCTTCAAAATGAATATCCATAAACATTTTGCTTCAAAATGTTTCTGGATATTCATTTGATGATTTCTGGATATACATTTGAAGGTTTCTGGATATCCAGAATACTTCAATAAGCAATTTCTGGATATGCACCTAACACATTTCTGGATATACATTCACATACTTCTGGATATGCACCTAACACATTTCTGGATTGCCAGTTTAAAGTTTCTGGATATTCATTTTGAAGGTTTCTGGATACTCATTTTGAATGTTTCTGGATATTCATTTGATGGTTTCTGGATATACATTTGAAGGTTTCTGGATACTCATTTTATAGTTTCTGGGCATGGTCAATTGTGTGTTTCTGGATATTCAATTTGATAGTTCTGGATATTAAAAAACACGTCTCTCCATAACTTATGGAGAAACGCGTTTCTCCGGAGACCTACTCAATATTTATAGTAACCAATTAAAATGATTTGAAATTATTCAATCAAATTTATACCTGTAAATGGAGACTATAGAAGGCTCTCCCATCAATGGATTCAAAAGAAAATGCATTCAGTAAAAGAAGACCATCCTCCTCCTCTAACTGTTCCAAAGCCTCAAAACAAAAGTTCTTATCGACGACCTTAACCGAGGATAACCGAACTAGAACTTCTTTGTCATCCAAAGTGGACTTACCGAAAGAGCTAACAGGTGGGTGCTTTTAACGGAGCATTTCTGAGCCTTATTTTTGTGAATATCTTCTTGGTTAGAAATGCTTGACAATAGTGTGTCCCTTTTACGGACCAGTCCCTCAACTTCCTTTTGCAGCTTTGGTATATAATTTAGCACACTTGAAACTGTTCCTGGAATGCTTAGCTTCTTCTGCTACAACATAAGATTGATTGCGAGAAATCTTTGCCATTAAAATGTATGAAAATCACACATTATCAGAGTGTCTAATTTGGACATTCATTTAGGGATGGAGGGGAATTTTTTCTCAAATAATCCCGTTTTACTTTTTTATTTACCAAAATGACTTACTGTTCAAAGTATTGCCCGGAATGTCCTCTTTTTTGAAACTCGCTACACCGTGTAGCGAGTTTGACTAGGGTTGGTCAAAACTCGCTACACCGTGTAGCGAATTTAGGGTAATTAATTAGGCCGTTGGGAAATTAATTACGGCATTTAATTAAACTAAACTCGCTACACGGTGTAGCGAGTTTTGACCAGATTTAAGTCAAACTCGCTACACCGTGTAGCGAGTTTAATATATTCCAAACCCCTACATAACCCCCTCCGTCAGTCCCAACAAAACATACCATTCTCTTCCTTTCTCAGTCCAGTTCTCCCTTTTCTTTCTTTCTTTCTTTCTTTCTTTCTTAGTCCATCTTTCATCTATCTCTCTCAAAATGGATCCATCAAAACCCCGCTGGTATCTTGGACGAAAACCTCTTCCAGGACATCCCGGTCAAACCTCCAATCGTCTATCTAATCTCTCTCAAATTGAACGAGAGTTTCAATCTCCACCGTCTCCACCGCCTCAAATCGAACGAGAGAGAGAATCTCCACCGCGTCATATCATACCTGGTCCCGCTGGTGAAGCACAGGCCGCCATGCGTCGGCATCGCACCGGAAAAGCTCATGTTTCTCAGGTACCCCTCCCCTCAGTCGACCCAAGAGGCCATACGTAAAAAACTTGAAGAGCCGGTGGAAGATGATGATTTTCAGGGCAAAGCTTGGCTTTCTGCGATGGACTATCTCACTGCAAAGGGTACTTATTATCCCTTGAGAATGATCAAGGAGAATTGCCAAAAATATGAGAGGGTGGAACAGGTATATTATTTTATTTTAATTATAGTTAAGGTTGAAATTTATAAATAATTGATCATTATATTTTTTTGTTCTATTAGGTTGTTGTGGTTGTGAAGGAGTTTACTCGAAGTGATCATGGCTCTGTGCATTTGGTTTTGAAGGATCCTACTGATACCATTGATGCTTATATTGCTGATAAAGTGATGAGAGATAGTGAGGGCGGAAGTCACATAGGTGTTGGTGACTAAGGTATGAAATATTTTCCTTAACATTACACTCCCTAAGATTATATTCCTTAACATTTGTTTTAAATGTTTTGTTTTGTTGATCTATTAGGATGTTGTTTGGGCCCCCTCGCGCTCATCAAAAATACTTAACATTGTTACTTCCAATGTTTTTAAGGTGTTTCCCAAGGACTGTTAATTTCTGTTATTGGACATGTAACTTGACAATATTTATTTTTTGTGATTTTATGTAAGATTTCCTATGTGGCCGGGATGTGGCCACTAACTTGAAAATATTTATTTTTTGTGATTTTATGTAAGATTTTCTATGTGGCCGGGATGTGGCCACTAACTTGACAATATTTATTTTTTGTGATTTTATGTAGATTTCCTATGTGGCCGGGATGTGGCCACTAACTCGAAAATATTTATTTTTTGTGATTTTATGTAAGATTTCCTATGTGGCCGGGATGTGGCCACTAACTTGAAAATATTTATTTTTTGTGATTTTATGTAAGATTTCCTATGTGGTCGGGATGTGGCCACTAACTTGACAACATTTATTTTTTGTGATTTTATGTAGATTTCCTATGTGGCCGGGATGTGGCCACTAACTCGAAAATATTTATGTTTTGTAATTTTATGTAAGATTTCCTATGTTATCATTTGTTTTAAAATATGAAAAATAAATATTTATAAAAAAAAAATTCAGCCACATGTCATTATTTTTTTAACACATGTAATTTTTTTTTTTGTTAGTACGAAGCTATTTTGAGCAACAATTTGGAGCTGATTTAATTATCGAAATTAAAATTTAAAAGTTGTTATTGTTACACCATTATATGTACTTCAAGTAACAATTTTTAGATATTCATTATGATATCTAAATTAACCTATAATTATTGCTCAAAATAGCTTCGCGAACGAAATTTTTTTTTTGATGTTACTACGAAGCTATTTTGAGCAAAAATTTGAAGCTGATTTAATTGTCCAAATTAAAATTTAAAAGTTGTTATTGTTACAACATTATATGTACTTCAAGTAACAATTTTTAGATATTCATTATGATACATAAATTAACCTATATTTATTGTTCAAAATGCCTTCGCGAATGAAAAAACAAAAAGAAGTAAAAAATTTTGAAATTTTGAAACGAATGTTGGGGGACAATCTCTGGCTTTAACTCGCTACACGGTGTAGCGAGTTTCAATAAAGCTGAAATCGCTACACGGTGTAGCGAGTTTAATTCAGCTTTATTGAAACTCGCTACACGGTGTAGCGAGTTTAAGTAAAACAAAACACTTTGCAGCAACAAAGTACAACACCCGTGAAGTTAAATTTTCAATGAATTCACGTGGTTCTGAGAGAATCTCACAGCTTTCTCTTTTTCTCCTCAGCTTTGTTTCTTCTCCTACCTTTCTCTCTTTCTCTCAATCAACTCTCTCAATCACCATTTTCTAAATCCCCTTAATTCAAAATAAAACTTCTTCAAGTTATTTTATTTCATCAGAATTGTTGAAGATCAACAAGAATCAAGGTAAATTAACATCATCTTAATTATTATTTTGACTTGTGTTTAGATATAAAATTTAATGATTTAACTGTGTTTTATTATATTGTAGATATACTAAATGTAAGAGTTTTGTTATGTAGGTTTTAACACTTTGATTTCGTAATATAGGGTTAAATATGAACGGGGGTCCAATCATTTTTATGTGTTATTGGGGAGGTGATGATGAACAACCGTTTGATGGTCCTCATTTCAAAAAGGGGCCAAAATGTGCAATAAGGGGTAATTGCCAATGGAAATACAATGAGTTGATTGATGAGTTATATAAAAAGGCGAACTTAGATCGGTCTCAATTTGATTTGAAAGTCATTTATAGATGTTCTCATTCTTTTGATAGCGGGATTGGTGAGTACTTTCCTTTCCGTATTGAAGATGATGCGTGTATGGATGTAATGTTCGATCAGTTTGCTAAATTTGGGGGATTGGAAATTTGCAGTTGTATGTTGTTGTAAAATTAATTGAAAATCGATCCAATCCAGTAGTTTGAAACACGGCACACGAGAGTACTTTCGTGTTTTCTCCAAGCGGTAACCGTGATGATGGGGTTGGTCCAAGTTCCCAAACTCTTGTATCAACTCAAACACCAAATTATGATGATGGGGCATTTGGCCATAATTATCATGTTCATGATGATGATCGGACATTTGGGCATAATGATCACGTTAATGATGATTATGATGTTGACTATGAAGAAGAGGAAGTGCACACTGATGTAGATGCAATGCTAGAGGATGATGATGATGAATATGAGGAGGGTAGTAGTGATTCGATGTCGATTTTGGAGCCGGTGATGATGGGCCGATTGATGATGATGTGGAAGCACCTCTTGTTCACTATGAAGTGCCGCAAAATCGAAGATATGAGAGAGCGAGTTATCCCTTTTACGGTGATATTGGTACATCTACTCGACAAGAACAAGGCTTGATTGATTACGATCATGCACATAGTTTTCCGGTTGGGATCCGGAACAACGGCCGATTGCTAAAGGGATACGCTTTCTGGCAAGAACGAGGCACAATTTGATATAAAAAGGTTCCATATTAAAAACAATCGCGAGGTTCGGGGTAAGAAAGAGCACACCAAACACATGGGTAATTGAGTGTACGGTTAAAAAATTATCCATGTCATTTTTATGTTCGTGTGAGTAGGAAGAAGTTTGGCTATTGGGAAGTGACCAAGTATAAGGCTCCTCACTGCTGCTTATATTCTGGAGCAAGTCAAGATCACCCCAATCTAGATGCCAAGTTTATCGGTCGGGAAGTCGTTGGTGTTATTAAGGCCGATTCAGATGTCAAGGTTGGAGTCATTATTGCACACATCTCTAGTAGGTTCGACAAGGTAATTACTTACAAGAAGGCATGGTGTGGAAAGCAGAAGGGCATTGCAGAGGTTTTTGGAGATTGGGAGGAATCTTATAAGAGGTTACCCCGCGTCCTAGCAGCCATTCAAAAATACAATCCGAGGACAATTGTTGAGTACTCTACACCTCCTCCTCCTGTCGGTGAAGCCTCCATGTTTCGACAGGTATTCTGGGCATTTGGGCCTTGCATTGAAGCTTTCTCTCATTGTCGGCCGAGTCATTTACGTGGATGGAACATTTATGCATGGTAGATATAAAGGGGTAATGCGGTGCCATGGGTGTTGACGCCCAAGACAGCATACTTCCGCTTGCCTTTGCCGTTGTTGAAAAGGAGGACTGGCCGAATCGGCGTTGGTTCTTATACAGTTTGCAAGCATATTATCAAGAGTCGTGAAGTATGCTTGATATCGGCCGTCATTGGGGCATTCGAAGGCTGTGGCGAAGATACGTGGTGGCCAAACGTGCATCATCGATATTGCTTGAGACATATGCGAGCAAATTTCTTGGAAAAGTATAGAGGGGAAGGGTTGAAGTATCTGTTCTGGAGAGCGGGTAGAGCAACTCAAGATTGAAAATTGAAATATATCTTAGAGAGTATCCGTGGAATTAAGCCCGAGGCAATTGCATGGTTTCAGCATTTGGATGCTAGAAAATGGACATTGGCACACGATGGTGGTTACAGTATGGCATCATGACTACCAACATGTCCGAGGTTTTCAATGGTGTGATGAAGGGAGCTCGTGGGATGCCAATCACACGGCAATTGTTGAAACCGCCTTCTATCGTTGTGTGGAGTACTTTCAAGTAAGGCATGGATTTTCAATCAATGCCTTAGGAGGTAATCCCGATAACCCTAACATCAATCCCCGACACCAATTCAGCCGTAAAGTCGGTTATCACTACTTGAAGAACACCATAAAAGCGGCAACACATCACGTCAGGAGGATCAACAATCACGAAATGGGGGTGTATCAAGTGACAACCGCACGTCAGGGTGATCACGGAGGAAATATACAGATTGTCCGACTTAATGAGCGCACCTGCACATGTAGTAAATGGGTTGCCTAGCGCATGCCTTGTTCCCATCTCCTTGCTTGTTGTTCTGCACAAAATATTGATGGTCGAGATTTCGTTTCTGAATATTACACCGTTGGGGAATACTATAAGACATGGAAGGGGACATTCGAACCAATCGAGCATGAGGACTATTGGGGCGTGGATGGTTTGGTGCCTAGTTTCTTCCCTAATCCCCTACTTCGACGTTCTGCGAAGTCCGGACGACCTAGATCAAGACGCTTTCGTAATTCTATGGACTTTCAAGCAGATAAACGGAAGAGTATGTGTTCATCATGCCATAAGGAAGGGCACAATCGTCGTAGATGCCCGAACCTTAGGGAGTAGCAGAATGTTTTTCATGTAATTTATGTTTGGCTTGAATTGGATTCAGTTTCGTTTGCAGTTTTATTTTATGTCGTTTTCATTAAACTTGAAAAGTCCAATGTAATTTATATTTGAGTTGAATGTAATTTTCCAATTTCTAAAAATGACTTTAGTTATTTTAATGAATATTTAAAAATTATAATTGATGAAATTTATTAGATTAGGGAGTAATAAAAAAAAAAGTTCATTTTTTAATTAAGTTTTAAGTTTCAATTTATGTTTGACATAATTCCAAAAAAAAGGTACATATTACATTACAGGCAGCTTGGGAGCGGACGCTCCCCCACATTGGGAGCGGACGCTCCCTTTTACAGAAACTAACGCTGGAATACAAGGAAGAATTGGAAATGTTCATTTAAAATCGCTACACCGTGAAGCGATTTTCACTAAACTCGCTACACCGTGTAGCGAGTTTAGTGAAAATCGCTTCACGGTAGCGATTTTAAAGAACTTGGGCGCCCACCCAAGCTGCCTTGCCTTGGCCGAAGAACAAGGGCGGCCACTCCAATTTTGGCCCAATGAATACAATTTTTTGATTCGTCCCGCAATAATTACACAGTAGCACATTTGAACATTTTTTTATTTGGAATTATGCTAAGCATAAATTGAACCTTAAAACTTAAATGGAAAATAAACTTTTATTTTATTACTCCCTAATCTAATAAATATCATCAATTATAATTTTTAAATATTCATTAAAATAACTATCATCAATTATAATTTTCAAATATTCATTAAAATAACTAAAATCATTTTTAGAAATTGGAAAATTACATTCAAATCAAATATAAAGCTAAACTAATAGTACAAAGTTACAAAGTTTCAATACAAATAAAAAACATTCAAATAAAAAGTAAACTAATAGTACAAAGTTTCAATACAAATAAAAAACATTCAAATAAAAACTAAACCAATACAACAAAGTTTCATTACGTAATAATAAAAAAAAAAGTGAACTCTCTACCTATTATCATAGTAAGACGGGGTGTAGGGATCGGGCGGATTCGGAGCCGAGACCCTCTTCTAAGCATCTCTGTTCATGCGATTCTTTGTTGTTCGAGGTCATCTGAGCCGGATCGACGAAACCATGGAACCCTGCATGTGATAAAGGAGTCCTCAACCTACTTCCACTCGTATAAGCGCCGAAGCCCATAGTGGATGGTCCAGGGGAAGGGTCTGCCTGGGCACTCCCACTGCCACCCCTCCAGCCACCCCCACTGCCACCCCCCCAGCCACCCCCCCCACCCACTCCCACTCCCTCCGGCACCCCCAGTCCCATCCCCCCACCCACTCCACCCACCGGCACCCCAGTCCAGTCCCGAAACCCCGCTCCAACGCTCAAAATCATACCGTGATCGTGGGCGTGGCTGTGGCAGCCCGATCATAAGATGTGTCGGTCTGGGTCTGCGCTTGAGGCTCGGGCTCGGGCTCGGGCTTGGGCTCATCGTGCAAATCCATTTGGGGTGGTGGTTCTGCCTGTCCACGACGTCGCCGACGTTGTCGAGGTTGTCCTTGTACGCGATCTGCGGTGGGGAGGTGCAGCGAGGCGAAGGCGGTGGAGCTCCCTAACTCCCCGAACCCGTGTGTCACAATCTCCCGCATTTCAGCTTGGTGGGGATGCTCATCCCTCTCATTGGCGACATGCATGCGCTGAAGGGTCTGCACCTGTTTTTATATCAAACCTATATATAAGAACGAGAGACATAAGTTAATAATTGATGTTTTCTTAAAAAAAAAAAAAATAGAAATAAAAACTTGAAAAATGTAAAAATGTAAAAACTTACCATAAACTCTATGGCAGGGGCAGACGACTGGTATCCATCCACCTCTACGTGAGTGAGCTGCTTCACAAACCTACACGTTATGTCCCTATACCATACCATATATGGGTCGGTGTAAGTCATATCGTGGAAGCCGAACACCCCGGAAACCAAATTTTCGTGGCGCTGTCCCCATAGTGTAATAAGTGGGCGATGGTGGTCACCCTATCTCGCCGTACTCCTTCCCCGCCGATCCGAACGGTGCAACTCCAGGCCAGTGTCGAACGGTGCTGGGACAAACTGTCTCAGGTCAAACTGCCTCATCACGCAATCAGGCATATGCCACTCAACCCTCTCAAAGCATATGAGAGGGACCTTCGCCAACCATATCTCCTCACCCTCAGTGCAGTAGACCGAAGCGGGTCTCCCCTCATAAGGCTGCCACTCCACGTGAGCCTCGTTCAGCCGGGCCAGCTGATCCCGATAGCCTCGCAGGCTATGTGCAGTAACCTCTCTCAGATCCAGCAAAGCCTGCGTCCACCTGAAATTTCATAAACAAAATAATTATAAGATTTTGTTCAAAAAAAATAAAAACATTAACGACGAGAAAATAAAGTATGATATATGTATACCTGCATCCGAGGGGCATGATGACGTAGTCCGGGTCTCTGAGTCGAAAACGGATCTGCGGCCTCACACATTTCAACCTCTCCCAAGCCCAAATCTATATGAAATAAATGTATATCAAAAACTAAGTAATAATGCCGCAAATTTGAAATAAAACTTAAAAACATAATGAACATTAAAATGAAATAAAATACCTGTAGAACGTTGAGAAATCCTCCGCACTGTCTCGTGTGAGGGTCTGTCGCACTACATAAATCTCGATACATGAAAGCAAGTGCAGCACTCCCCCAACTGTACTCCCTGACCCTAGAAACATCCCTAAGCAGCGGGAGATAACATAGCTTAACCTTGTTGTTCGTACAATCAGGCATGATCGTAGAACCCAAGGCAAGCAAGATATAAGCCCGTATGTACCGATCCAAAATCTCTGGAGCAGTATCATCAGAGAGGTCACTAAAGTGTGTGAAATGCCAGGTAATCCACCGGAGCTTCAGACTGCTCCCATCTATATCTGCGTCACCAGGGACGGCCCCTAAATACTCCTGACACTCAGCCCGCCAGTCTATATGTACTGGAAACCCATCATCAGTCAGCATCCCCATCAATCGACAACCCGCAAATCATGCCGATATCCTGTAGGGTGATCGTCATCTCACCAACCGGGAGATGGAACGTATGGGTCTCCGGACGCCATCTCTCGATCAAGGCCTCCAGCAATGCAAAATCGTACTGTATCTAGCCTATGTAGTGTACTCCACTGAATCCGCACTCTGCCAGTCTCAATAATATGACAGGAGCTAATACGCCTGGCAAGGCGGCACCATGACGAAAAATGAGGGGACTAGAAACCGGCCACCCGGACCAAATATACCTAGCCCTATGGTTCGCATGCCGGGTCAGAACAGATGTATCGATAGGCCCGGGATCAATGAACGCTTCCATCTATTTATTTCAATATCAAGGTTGGTTATTGTTCTATAAGGCAAGAAAATAAATAAAAAAATACAAAAAGTGTAATTACTAGTACGTGGCATTGTAATTCAAAGTTATCCCACACTTCCAAGAAGTGCCTGTGGGGAAGTTCTTGGTTTCCATCCTATATACTAAGTAATACTTCAAAAGTAATCCTCATGCGTTTTTGAAAAAAAGGATGCAGTTTTTTTTTATAAAACAAGTTTGAACAATAAATCATATTTTAAGAATTTGGGGTAGACCTATCTAATTTAGGGTTTAGGGTTTGGGAGATAAGTATATGAGATTAGGGATGTTGTTATAGGTATATTAATTTCTATCCTATTTTGCTATCTCACTAATAATTCATATCCTATTATTTATACCTACAACGTCTTAATAATGTATACTTCTTAATTTTTATTTATCTTTTTAAAAAACAAAGGAGAAGGGATCCAAATTTGGGGTAGACCTATCTTATTAATGAATGGAAATACTTACTAAAGAAGTGCTAGCAAGATTACTAATGTGAAAGTTCACCCGATAGCTTTTCTTAAAAACATATCCAAATTTGGGTTCTTAATAACGGTTTCGGTTTCGGGTGCACATTAATTGAATTTGAGTATTTTTCTAAAATGATCCTACAATTAGGTTATATATGTTGATATGCCTACTTCTTGCTCATGCCTAGTTATCATCAACCAAGATGTGTTAATCGAAATATCACTTTCAAGTGAGTTTCTTTTATTTGTTTAAGTCACATATACATTTTCTCTTATTCCATGATTCCTTTATATATCATGTTCAATCAATTGTGAAGATAGAAAAATGAACGATAGAATTATTATGGTATCTTTTAATTGCATGTTTGAATAATTATTTATTTCGTGTGTAGTTTCAACAAATTGACGTGTGATGGAAGATAAATGGTCGTTGTTCATTGCATTTCATCGTAAGGACTTTGGATCCCTTCTCCTTTGTTTTTTAAAATTCAGTATGCATTACTTTTCATGTTGATCGACTAATTACAATTTTTACAAGTAACCAAGTTAATATTTCAACAATCTGAATTGGACAAATGCTACCAAATTAGTCACATAAATAATTCATTTGATAAGCCAAACATGACACACGAATTCACTAAACAAAAATAAATTATTTTGATAGATTACAAGATTGAAAACCAAAGATATCATACATTTACAAAAAAAATCCTAAATTGCAAGTAAATTAATAAACATTGCTATCTCATATTTTCGGCACAACAAAACTAAATTTAATAACAAAAAAAAATAGAGAGTAATTAAATAAACATTCATATTTTCGGATTAACAATGTCATCAAAAAAAATCAAAAAAAATCCTAAATTGTAAGTAAATAAATAATAAAATTATAAATTATAAGTAAATAAATAATAAAAAAATTCGGATTAAAAAAACTAAATATAATAACAAATTCCTTGATTGAATTATAAATTATAAGTAAATAAATAATAAAAAAAATCAAAAAAAATTCCTTGACACTAATTTGTGTATAAACAATGTTATCAAAATGCAATTAGAACATCATATAAAAAATAAAAAAAAATTATAAATTATAAGTAAATAAATAATAAAATCAAAGTAAAAATTTAATACAATACAAAAATTTTAACTTACAATTAAAAGAAGGTTGAATTACTTGACAAATTCTTCCTTGATTGATCGGTGCTTCTTCTTCTTCTTCCCTTCTTCTCTCTCTCGGCGGCGGCGACTGACTGTAAGTTTTTTTTTTTTTGAGATGTTTGAATGAAGACGTAAACTGGTGAAAAGGGTTTTAAATAACTCGCTACACCGTGTAGCGAGTTAAGTTTAATTAAATGCCGTAATTAATTTGCCAACGGCCTAAATTAATTTCCCTAAACTCGCTACACGGTGTAGCGAGTTTTGACCAACCCTAGTCAAACTCGCTACACGATGTAGCGAGTTTCAAAAAAGAGGACATTCCGGGCAATAGTTTGAACAGTAAGTCATTTTGGTAAATAAAAAAGTAAAACGGGATTATTTGAGAAAAAATTCGGATGGAGGGAGTATCAGAAATAACAAATAAAATAGCATTTCATACCTTTTGATCTTCGGCCGGAAGAAAAGAACGAATTGAGGAATACATATTGTTAACCCTCTTACGACGATCACGTTCGCTTGCATTATGGTGATGCTTCTTTGATGTGTTCATGAGGTTAGTAACATTGTTGTGTGCTCCAGAAGAAGTAGGAGATGGAAGAAGTGAGTCTGAAGTTTCCGTCCACTACAAGGAAAACCGGATTTAGAGACAGAAATTTAGAGACGGACGAAATCTGTAGCAAATTTGGCGACAGATTAGAGACAGAACCAAAAATCAGAGACGGATTCGGATTCTGTCTCTAAATTAGAGACGGATTCAGATTCCGTCTCTAATTCAGAGACGGAATATGAATCCGTCTCTAATTCAGAAACGGAATCTGAATCCGTCTCTAATATAGAGACGGAATCCGAATCCGTCTCTAATTTAGAGACGAAATCCGATTCCGTCTCTAATTTAGAGACGGATTCATATTCCGTCTCTAAGTTTTAGAGACGGGATTTGTATCTGTCTCTAAAATAGAGACAGATTCAGAATCCGTCTCTAAATTAGAGACAGATTCAGAATCCGTCTCTAAACTTTAGAGACAGATTTTAACCTGTCTCTAATTTAGAGACAGATTTTTGAATCCGTCTCTAATTTAGTGACAGATTCAACATCTGTCTCTAAAATTTAGAGACAGATTTAGTATCCGTCTCTAAATTTGACTTTTCTTCTATATACTTTCATTTGTTTAGTTTTTTTGTATCTTTTTTTATATATCTTTTTCTAAAAAAAACCACTAATTAATAAAGGCTAAAATATTGTTTTCTAGTCAATAAAAATTTTTTAACACACTAAAAAATAAATATAGGGTAGTCCGTCCCTCTTTTGACTTTTCTTCTATATACTTTCATTTGTTTAGTTTTTTTCTATCTTTTTTTCTATAACTTTTTCTAAAAAAAACCACTGATTAACAAAGGCTAAAATATTGTTTTCTAGTCAATAAAAAAATTTAAAAAAAATAAAAATAAATATAGGGTAGTCCGTCCCTCTTTTGACTTTTCTTCTATATACTTTCATTTGTTCAATTTTTTTCTATCTTTTTTTATATAACTTTTTATAAAAAAAAAACCTGATTAACAAAGGCTAAAATATTGTTTTCTAGTTAATAAAAATTTTTTAAAAAAATAAAAAATAAATATAGGGTAGTCCGTCCCTGTTTTGACTTTTCTTCTATATACTTTCATTTGTTTAGTTTTTTTCTATCTTTTTTTCTATAACTTTTTTTAAAAAAAAACCACTGATTAACAAAGGCTAAAATATTGTTTTCTAGTCAATAATTTTTTTTTAAAATAATAAAAAATAAATATAGGGTAGTTCGTCCCTCTTTTGACTTTTATTCTATATACTTTCATTTGTTTAGTTTTTTTCTATCTTTTTTATATAACTTTTAATAAAAAAAACCACTGATTAACAAAGGCTAAAATATTGTTTTCTAGTCAATAAAAATTTTTTAAAAAAATAAAAATAAATATAGGGTAGTCCGTCCCTATTTTGACTTTTCTTCTATATACTTTCATTTGTTTAGTTTTTTTCTATCTTTTTTTCTATAACTTTTTATAAAAAAAAACACTGGTTAACAAAGGCTAAAATATTGTTTTCTAGTCAATAAAATTTTTTTAAAAAAATAAAAAATAAATATAGGGTAGTCCGTCCCTCTTTTGACTTTTCTTCTATATACTTTCATTTGTTTAGTTTTTTTCTATCTTTTTTTCTATAACTTTTTCTAAAAAAAAAAAACCACTGATTAACAAAGGCTAAAATATTGTTTTCTAGTCAATAATTTTTTTTTTAAAAAATAAAAAATAAATATAGAGTAGTCCGTCCCTCTTTTGACTTTTCTTCTATATACTTTCATTTGTTTAATTTTTTTCTATCTTTTTTTCTATAACTTTTTCTAAAAAAAACCACTGATTAACAAAGGTTAAAATATTGTTTTCTAGTCAATAAAAAATTTAAAAAAAATAAAAAATAAATATAGGGTAGTCCGTCCCTCTTTTGACTTTTCTTCTATATACTTTCATTTGTTTAGTTCTTTTCTATCTTTTTTTCTATAACTTTTTCTAAAAAAAACCACTGATTAACAATGGCTAAAATATTTTTTTCTAGTCAATAAATTTTTTTAAAAAAATAAAAAATAAATATAGGGTAGTCCGTCCCTCTTTTGACTTTTCTTCTATATACTTTCATTTGTTTAGTTTTTTTCTATCTTTTTTCTATAGGGTTTAGGGTTAGGGTTTAGCGGTTAGGGTATAGGGTTTAGGGTTTAGGGTTTAGGGGTTAGGGTTTAGGGTTTAGGGGTTAGGATATAGGGTATAGGGTATAGGGTTTAGGGTATAGGGTTTAGGGGTTAGGGTTTAGGGTATAGGGTTTAGGGGTTAGGGTTTAGGGTTTAGAGTTTAGGGGTTAGGGTTCAAGGTATAGGGTTTGGGGTTTAAACCCTAAATCCTATACCCTATACCCTAAACTCTAAACCCTAAACCCTAAATCCGAAACCCTAAACCCTAAATCCTAAATCTTATACCTTATACCCTAAACCCTGAACCCTAAACCCTAACCCTAAACCCTAAACCCTATACCCTAAACCCTAAACCCTAAACCCTAAACCCTATACCCTAACCCCTAAACCCTAAATCCTATACCCTATACCCTATACCTTATACCCTAAACCCTATACCCTAACCCCTAACCCCTAAACCCTATACCCTATACCCTAACCCCTAAACCCTAAATCCTATACCCTATACCCTATACCCTATCCCCTAAACCCTAAACCCTAAACCCTATACCCTAACCCCTAACCCCTAAACCCTAACCCCTAAACCCTAAACCCTAAACCCTATACCCTAACCCCTAAACCCTAAATCCTATACCCTAAATAAACGAGGTAGCCGTATACCATTTTCACAAGATTGGGACACATTCCTTAAAATCCTAAATAATGGTACATATTTGTAACTCAATTTCCATTTGGATTTTGAGGAATGTCATAAAGATGAAAAACACTTTAAATGTCATTTAGAATGTAGAAAAAAATTAAAAATAAAATAAACGAGGTAGCCGTATACCATTTTCACAAGATCGGGACACATAAAACCCTAAAAACCCTAAATAATGACACATATTTGTAACTCAATTTCCATTTGGATTTTGAGGAAAGCCATAGAGATGAAAAACACTTTAAATGTCATTTAGAATGTAGAAAAAAATTAAAAAAAAAATAAAAGAGGTAGCCATATACCATTTTCACAAGATCGGGACACATTCCTTAAAACCCTAAATACCCTAAATAATGGCACATATTTGTAACTCAATTTCCATTTGGATTTTGAGGAAAGTGATAGATATGAAAAACACTTTAAATGTCATTTAGAATGTAGAAAAAATTTTTAGAAAAATAAACGAGGTAGCCGTATACCATTTTGACAATAACATCATTATTAGTCTTATTATTAAGTATTATTACTAATTACTATTTTCTTTAAAGATAAAATTATTGTTATTGTTAATAAGTATTTTTTTATAATTTATTAATATCAATTATTAGTTAGGTATATTAATATTTCTTAGAAGTTTAAATTATTAAATTATTATTAATAAATTTAAAATAATTAAGTTAATGAATATTATTATTAATTAATAACATTATTATTTTTTATGTTATGTATTATTACTAGTTATTATTAATATTATTATTAATTATATAATAATATTATTATTAATTATATAATAATAATTATTAATATATTCAATTATATAATTGAATAATTAACAATAACATCATTATTAGTCTTATTATTGAGTATTATTACTAACTATATGATAATGTTATTATTCTTGATATTAGGCATATTACTATAACTAAAATTTTGAGTAAATAAAATAAAAGCATATAAATATTTTAGTTAGTGTATAATATAGTGTGAAATAAATATAAGTATGTGGCATTGTTTGATTGGATTTTAAATTTTCACGTGAATTATGGCCAAAGCAAGATCCGACCATTTATAACATTAAATCAAACGGCTCATATCTTCCCCCCACAAACCCATTTACTCACTCTCCCTATTTCAAAAGCTCATTTCTCTCTCTCTCTCTCTTCATTTTGATTTTGAAAGCCACGGTTCTCTCTCTCTCATTTACCTCACCGTCTCCTTCATTCCCTCCGCCTCCGCCGTCGCCGGCGCCATCACAGTCCGTCACTCTCTCTATTTCTCTCCCTTCAACAAACACAAACAGTCTCCCCATGACCTCAACTAAGACCAACAAAACCCTAATAGGGACGCTCACTCCCCCAATCCTTATTTGCTCCGTCTCCTTCCCTACACTCCCCTCTCACTCCACTTGTGGCAACAAATCATCTTTTCCGGTAAAAAGCTCCCTCTCTCCCTCTCGTCTTCTCCCACCCCTACCCAAATCTTGCCTCCACCATCCTGAACTCACTCCTTGTGCCGGGCCGCTGCCTGTGTCGATGGTAAATCAGTATGTAGACAAGGAGTCGGTTCCAATTAGGAAATCGACTCATGGTGCTCAAGACGTATTTGTCATCGTACATGGGAGGAAGAGGATGGGAGTGAGGTTTTCTTCTTTCTAAAATGGGTTTTCTTCTTTTTCTTCTTTGGGTCAGAGGTCACGAAGGGGGAAGAGGGTGGAGTGAGACCTAAAATGATTTTTGACAAAATCCTTGATTTTGATTTTTTTGTTGATTTTGTGATTCAAAATTTTGGAAACCTAAATGTTTAAAATATTCTGCAAAGTGTGTTTTATGATTTTTTGTTGATGTTGTTGGGTTGTTGGCTGTGAATCAATTTTGGGACTGCTAGGATTTTGTGGCCAAGGATTTTGTCAATTTTGGGGCCAAGGGTTACTGAGGTTGAGGCGCACGCCTCATTGGGTGTGATGCGGCCGCCTCAGTTTTGGTAATTGGCCGAGCTTCTGGGCCATTTGGCCGGCATGGAGGATTCCTCTTGGGGCCAAACTTGGCCTATTCTGCATTGTGAGTACTATTTGAGTATAAAAAAATTTAGGGGACTGATTTGATAATAATAAAAGTTAAGGGACTGATATGAAAATAATAAAAGTTAAGGGACTGATTTGAAAATAAAAAAAGGCAAGGTGCTGATTTAATATATATTTAAAAATATATATTAATATATATATATATATATATATATATAAATATATATATATATATATATATATATATATTTAAAATATATTAATATATATTTTTAAATATATATTTAATTTTTTTTAAAAAAATATCAATTTAGCGACGGAAATATCCGTCGCTAAAATGGTTCGAAAATAAAATGATAAATTAAATAGAGACGGAAAATTTGTCGCTAATTCGTAGACGGTCATATCTGTAGCTAATTTAGAGACGGACATATCTGTCTCTAATTTAGAGACGGACATATCTGTCTCTAATTTAGAGACGGCCATATCTGTCTCTAAATTAGAGACGGACACATCCGTCTCTAAATTAGCTACAAAACAGCGACGCCCAATTTAGCGACGAACCTGCACCCACGGAATAGCTACGGAATAAATCCGTAGCTAAACACGATTTAGCTACGGAATCTTCATTTTAGCTACGGAATTTGCCGTAGCTAAATCCGATTTTCCTTGTAGTGGTCTCTTCGGAGATGTTATTGTTAGAATAAGTACAATTATCATTTCTGGGAAGAAACTGATGGTTAATTATAAGATCCTCTAAGCTCCAGCTAGAGGTTGGAAACAAAGGAGGGGAGAGAGCTAACATTTTGGGTTTTGTATTCAATTGAAAGTGCTGAATCGGATCTTCTTGGATTGAGAAAAACTTCATTATCACAAGGATATTTATACTGATAAGAAGAAGGGCATAGATTTTATATTAAGATAACTAGATAGTTATCTATTTAGATATGAAATTTTTATGGCTTAGTGAATGGATGACATGCAGTGTCTTTAATTTAGTCCTAATTGCATCAGCTCATGAATATATATATATATATAAGCCTCTTTAGATATAAATTTTTCGGTGGATATATGATAGTTAGGTCTGATGTAAGCTCAAACTTTCATATAATTTCTTTTGGGTTTTTTTCTTTCGGTAGAAATTATGTTTCAAAACAGTGTGGTGTGAGTTTTTATTTAGAAAACTAGATTTTTGACTTTCTTTAAAAGATTTAGTACCGAATAAGTTAGAGCTTTATTATGCATATCTTTTATTATTTGTAGATATATTATTAATCCTTAAATTTTAGAATCTAATAAACTTTATCTCTTTTTTGTGTCAATCTTTGTTTTCTTGTAGGTTAATTCACATATTAAGCATTTATAAAAGTCAGATCATCGATGTGAAGAAGACACGGACTTCTAAGCATTATACGGAGCAAAATCAGAGAGAGAGAGAGAGAGAGAGAGAGAGAGAGAGAGAGAGAGAGAGAGAGAGAGAGAGAGTTCATAATTTTGAGATTTATTAAGAGTTTTGTTTTAGTTTGTGTGTATAGTTGTGCCTTGCAAATAAACACACGTCTACGTTTTCTTTCAAGTTTTTGTTTAATGTCTTCGTGTTTTAGTCTCCTTAGACAAGAGGGTTGGGAAAAAAAAACATGATCCACAATAATCAAGAGAAATTTAAGAAGAGAAAGAAAAGGGAAGGGGGTTGGTGAGTTCCATGTGAGGAGGGTGGGGTTTTTGGTTTCGATCAAGATAGATTGGCAAGAATGATAGGAGAGTTTGGGTTGGTGGGATTAGAGAGGGTTGAAGCGTGGGCGACCATTGGAGAAGATGACTGGAATAAATAAATAAATTTGATTGAGCGAAAGAGGTGGGGAGAGTTTGGATCGAAAAGCTCTGATATCATGTAAGCTTTGATAAATATTGAAGAAGATATCTTTAATTTTATTGATATTGTAAATGTCCTATTTATACATAATAAGAGGAAGTAAATAAGGTAATAACAAAACCTAATATGACTAGGATTCTAATATAGTAAATATAATTCTAATTGGAGAATACTTCTAACTAAGGTAAGTTTCCTAAGTTGGCTCAATACCAACTTAGGTAACTGAATATTTGGTGAATCTCCTTCTTTATCTCTAACATGCCCCCGCAAGATGGACGGCCGATAGGAAAGTCCAATCTTGAACATAATGAAGACTTTTTGTTGCTGCAGACTTTGTTGTTGTTGAAGATTTTGTTGTTGTTGAGGACTTTGTTGTTACTGAAGACTTTATTGTTGCTAAAGACTTTGTTGTTGTTGAAGACTTTGTTGTTGTTGTTGTTGTTGTTGTTGTTGTTGCTGTTGTTGTTGTTGTTGTTGTTTATTATGTCGTGATGACGTTAATTTTACGTACCAATGACGAGGAATTTTGTGTCCCAATGACAATTTTATGTCTCGACAATGAATTGGGTTTGGTTTTCAAAGGGAGATTGAGTGAAGAGGTGAAAAGAATACTCAACGTTAAATTGAGATAAGAAAAAAAAGTTTTATGAAGGAGATGACACAATAGCATCACCAATTTTGAAGTGGTCAAAGAAATGACCAATTTAAGAATGAGAGTTAATTTGAGATAAAAAAATATTTTTTTCTTCACTGAAAGAGAAAAAAAAACATTGATAATGAAATAAAATTATTTTAAGAGAAAAGGAAAAGAAAAAAATATTTAATGGCTTTTCTTCGGTGGAAGAAAAGACGTTGATTTAAGAGAACAATTTGAGAAAGAGAGTTAATTTTGAGATTAAAAAAATATTTTTTCTTTGTTGGAAGAGAAAAAAAACATTGATAAAGAAATAAAATGACTTTAAGAGAAAAGGAAAAAGAAAAAAGATATTTAATGGCTTTTCTTCGGTGGAGGAAAAGACATTAGTTTGAGCAAGAAGGGGTGGGGTTGAGGGTTGGGAAAAAAAAACTTGATCCACAATAACCAAGAGAAATTTAAGAAGAGAAAGAAAATGGAGGGGGGTTGGTGGGTTCCATGTGAGGAGGGTGAGGTTTTTGGTTTCGATCAAGATATATTGTCAAGAATGATAGGAGAGATTGGGTTGGTGGGGTTAGGGAGGGTTGAAGCGTGGGCGACCATTGGAGAAGATGGCTGGAAAAAATAAATAAATTTGATTGAGCGGAAGAGGTGGGGAGAGTTTGGATCGAAAAGCTCTGATACCATGTAAGCTTTGATAAATATTGAAGAAGATATATTTAGTTTTATTGATATTGTAAATGCCCTATTTATACATAACAAGAGGAAGTAAATAAGTTAATAACAAAACCTAATATGACTAGGATTCTAATATAGTAAATATAATTCTAATTGGAGAATACTTCTAACTAAGGTAATGCCAACTTAGGTAACTGAATATTTGGTGAAACTCCTTCTTTATCTCTAACACTTATCTCACTAGTTAGGTTTTTATTCTGTAAATCAAATATTTTAATATTGAAATTCTTTTTAGGTTTAAAGCCTTTTTTGCTGGTGTTGAACCAGTAAACGTTTAATACTTTGTGTTAGATATTTTCTGCTGCGTATTATCGGTTGTGTGAACAGTTGTTTGTCATATATGTACCCACATCTAATTCTCTGAGTTGTTTGAATCTCACATTCCTATCTTTGCTAAAACTTTCAATTGGCGTCAGAGCTAACACTTAAGTTCACTTCACTAGATGTAGATCCAGAAAGTGTAGCCATCATGAAATGTCAGAATCACCAGAATCGACCTTCAGTTTTGGATGGTACTAATTACTCTTTTTGGAATTTCAAAATGCACAACTACATCAAATCAATTGATGAAAATGCATGGATGTGTATCCTTGTTGCATGGCAACCAACCACGGTAGAAAAGAGGTCTGCATCAGGTATTTGTGAGTTGGTCGTAAAAAGAAAACCTGAGGCAAATTGGACTCTTAATGAAATTAGCTCTGCAAATTACGATTCTAATGCTATGGATGCAATATCCAGTAATGTCTCTGGAAATATGAATCAATTAATCACAAAGAAAGTGTGGCTAAAAAGGTATGGGGCATTCTACAAATGCAGTGTGAGGTTATACCTAGTGTTAAATCCACTAGACTTAGAATTTTAATGGATAAGTTTTAAATTTTAAGGATGGAATAGACAAAGGATATTGTCTCTTGCTGCTAAAATTCATGAAATCTCCAATGATGCACTAGTCTAGGTAAGTCCATTTCAAATGTTAGACTAGTCAGCAAAATCTTAAGGACTTTGCCCGAAAGGTTTAATATCAAGGTTGTTGTCACTGAAGAAACTCATGACATCAACATTGTAGGTTTAGACGAAATTGTTGGAGTGCTAACTGCTTTTTAGCTTAATCTTGAAGCTCAACAAAAGAACAAGTCAATAAGTGTTGCCCTTAAAAGTTCTGCAGTTATTCCAAAAGAAATAGTTTACTTTTTCTCTGAAATTGATGAGTGTAATCTTGAGGAAAATGATATGAATGCAATCACTAAAAAAATTAACTTCATCCTGAATAACAAAAGGATAAACAAGTTTACTAGAAAAATCTCTCAGGACTTAGAGAAACAAGAAAATAATCCTGATGGAGGATACAAAAAGAAAAGTTTTGATAACAAGAAAACCTCTAATTCTGTGCAATATAGGGCATGTAGTGGGTATGGTCACTTTGTTAATGAGTGTGCTAATACACTTAAGAACATGGGAATGAGTTCCATTGCTACTATGAGAGATAGTGAGGATGATGAAGTATTTTCTAACATCAATTTGTGTTTGAATCTTCATTCGTTTGTTTTAATGCCTACACTACAGGTACAAAGGAAGAAGTGTTTTCTGAAGCTGATTCAGATGTGGAGATGGATGTGTACACATCTGAGCATACCTTCCGTTGTTTCTCTATATAAGGAGATTTTGATGATGAAGATCATGACATCACCTATGAAAAACTCTTTGAGACCTACAAGGAGCTTCATGCTGATTGGATCAAACGTATGGATAAGAATGAGGTAATAGCCAATGTAAACAAAGTTCTCACTGAAAAACTTTCTTTCTGTGAAACTGAAAATGCTAGGCTTTCAAAAGAAATTGATGATCAAAAGAATTTCATTGATAAACTTGAGGTTCTAGTAACTAAGAAGAAGTTGGACTTGAAATGGTTAAAACTGATTTTTAGAAAGCTGAGAGTACTCTAACCAAGTTGAACACTTGAAAAATTAAACCTTGATGAAGCTTTGTCTCTTAATAATACTGGAAAATCAGGTCTAGATTTTGGAAATTCTAAATTTGTTAAAGAGAGTGGTGAGGTTTCAAAATCTGAAGAGAAAGCAATTTTGAGTCACAAAAAACCTAGGAAAAGGCATTACGTCTGTCATTATTGTTTTGCCCCTGGACACATCCATCCCTTTTGTTACAAGTCGAAAGTTGATAAGAAAGCAGGATATGTGAACCAATCTCAGATACATGAAAAAAATTGCACTTAGATGTATACACATCCTCTCACACATATGAGAGAAACTTCACAAGGTCAAAATGTTAAGTCTGTTAAAACCAAGTGGGTTGAAAAGCTCAGTGCCACTTATAATGTCACCTACTCTTCCATCAAAAGTAGTATCTCTAGATCTTGGTTTTATTTTTTATAGTGGGTGCTCTAGGCACATGACAGGTAACCAAGATGTGTTGAGAGAATACATATTTGTCAAGGGTGGTAAGTAAACTTTGGTGGTGAGGCACAAGGAAATATAGTTGGTAAGGGAACCTTAGTTGTTGAAGGTCTCCCAAAATTTCGTGTATCTTGTAGAGCGTCTTAGGACTAATCTAACTAGTTTAAGTCAGTTATGTGATGATGACTTCACAAGGTTAACATGTTAAGACTGTTAAAACCAGGTGGGTTGAAAAGATCAGTGCCACTTATAATGTCGTCTACTCCTCCATCAAAAGTAGTATCTCTAGATCTTGGTTTTTTTTTTACAGTGGGTGCTCTAGGCACATGACAGGTAACCAAGATGTGTTGAGAGAATACATATTTGTCATGGGTGGTAAGTAAACTTTGGTGGTGAGGCACAAGGAAAGATAGTTGGTAAGGGAACCTTAGTTATTGAAGGTCTCCTAAAATTTCGTGTATCTTGTAGAGGGTCTTAGGACTAATCTAACTAGTTTAAGTCAGTTATGTGATGATGACTTATATGTGAAGATTGATAAGAGGATATGTGATGTTTAATGAGTCTAACACATGTGTCCTCACTGGTATGAGATTATCTTGTTGGAAAAAATAGTGTGTTTTGAAGAAAATTAATGGATTAATTTCTACAGGGTAATTTTATCAAATTACTTAATTAATTATGTGTTTGTGAAATAAAATATTTAATTGTTCAAAATGGTTTTTGGATGAATTAAATATAAATGCTCAAAGGATTTGGCCCACTTGTTGCTAATAAATTTTGATTTGTAAATCAAAAAATGGCTATTAAATTTTGATTTTGTAAATCAAAAATGGCTTTGAATTTTACTGAGGTGCTCGACCGAGCAGGTTGTTGACTCGGTCGAGCAGAGTATGACAGAAAGTCCAAAGTTTATGGAAAACCATGCTCGGCCGAGGCATATGCCTTGCTCGGCCGAGCAGATCTGGGCAAAGCCTTGCTCGGCCGAGCAAGGTACATGACTCGGCCGAGCAGATCCTGTGCATTAATGACTGTTGGATTGTCAAACAATGACAGCCGTGGAAATGGGAATAACAACAGAAATTTGAGATTAAATGGATTTAATATTTTCAGTTTAATGGGTTTAATTTTGATGTTTAATTCCAAATTAAATCCTTGGATTCCTAAGGCTTTAAAAAGGACTTTTGACAAGGTTGAAAATATCCTTTGGAAAATTTGAGAAGAACACACAAAAATAAAACCACTTGCAGCCAACTTCCTCCTCCATATCTTTTGTTGCATATTGTCATCTCTTTCTTTTGGCCTCCTTTCATAGTTAGAAGAAGAGGTGATATTGTCCAAGCATAGTTCAGCTCACCGGGAACTTTAGGTGCAAAGTGCCCCCGGTTCGCACGTTCTATCCTAGTAGACAAGCGACCCAAGCAAACTCAAGCACACTCGGTGAGGGGTCGAATATGTCTTAAGGAGACAGTGGTTTCATTGGGCTCGTGCAAATTCTACAACTTATCCTTTGTATTTTTAGTTTTTGTTAATTGTATTTTTTTATATTTTCTGTAATTGTAACACCCTTGTAACAATCTTAAGACATATCCCTAATCGAGGGAGTCGATTACAGATTTTAAAAACAGAAAATACTAACTAAGTTGTTGTGTTTCAGATGGCGAGTAACAACAACACCTGGAGACCCAAATTGGATCCCAAACTGGACCCCAAACTAATCCCCAAACTGGAAACGGAAGTGGCTCGACTATTGTGAAAAATGCTCCTACGATCCATATCCCGACACCCCATGCGGAAAACCCGAGAAGTTTGTTGGCCACGACTTTAAGCGTTGGCAACAAAAGATGCTTTTCTACCTCACTACCTTGCACTTGGCAAAATAAAAGAAGATATGTCAAAGGTGAGTGAAGGAGAAACTGATGTTACAACCTTGGCTGCGGTTGAAACATGGAAGCATGGGGAATACTTATGCAGAAACAATTTCCTTAACTCACTTTCAGATTCTCTTTACAATGTGTTTAATGACGAGAAATCTGCAAAGGAATTGTGGGGGTCGTTGGACCACAAATATAAGATTGAGGATGCGGGAACAAAGAAGTTCATTGTTGCCCGTTTCCTTGATTTTAAAATGGTGGACAGCAAGAGTGTGAAATCTCAAGTTGATGAGTTTCAAACTATTTTGCACGAGATTCATGCCGAGGGTATGATCATAAGTGAAAGCTTCCAAGTGGCTGCAATCATTGAGAAATTGCCTCCATCTTGGAATGATTTCAAGAACTACCTTAAGCATAAGCGAAAGGAAATGGATGTGGAAGGAATCATCCTTCGTTTGAGTATTGAAGAGAACAATAGAGTCGCTGAGAAAAAGTTTGTTTCTAGTGTGGCTAATGCCAATGTGGTGGATCATGGTCAAAGCTCCAAAGGCAAAAGCTTTGGTAAGGGAAAAGGGAAGGTTGTGACAACTTCCAAGCGTTTCCACTTGGGACCAAAAGGTGGTGTTTCCAAGAAGAAGTTCTTAGGAACTTGTTACAATTGTGGCGGTGAAGGCCACAAGGCTCATGCTTGCAAGTTGCCAAAGAAGGCTAGTGAGGCAAACATGGTGGTAGGCATTGCTAGAGAAGTGTCCGAGATGCACCTCGCAGCTATGATTTCCGAGGTGAATTTGGTGGGTTCAAACCCAAATCAATGGTGGATTGACACCGGTGTTGCTAGACATGTTTGCTCCAACAAATACATGTTTAGTACCTTTGTTGCTAAGGATGGAGAAAAGCTATTCATGGGGAATTCAGCCACTTTCGAGATCAAAGGAGAAGGAAAAGTGGTTTTGAAGATGACATCCGGGAAGGAGTTGACTCTCAACAACGTGCTTTATGTGCCCGACATCCGGAAGAACTTGGTGTCCGGATCGCTTTTGATAAAGCATGGTTTTCGTATTGTGTTTGAGTCCAATGTAGTCACTTTGTCAAAGAGTGGAATGTTTGTCGGTAAAGGCTATGTCAATGATGGACTGTTTAAGCTAAGTGTAATGGTGGTTAAGCCGAAAGCTAATGATATGAATATCTCTTTCGTTTACTTGCTTGAGTCATCTAATTTGTGGCATGGTAGACTTGGTCATGTTAATTTTGATTCTATACGTCGTTTGACAAAAGCGAATTCTATTCCAAAGTTTAAAGTTGATTGTAAACAAAAATGTGAAATTTGTGTAGAAGCAAAATTAACAAGAAAGTCATTCCATTCAGTTGAAAGACATATTGAACCACTTGAATTGGTTCACACGGACTTATGTGACTTTAAATCAACACAATCACGGGGCAGCAATAAGTACTTCATGAGTTTTGTAGATGATGGCACAAAGTATTGCTATGTGTATCTTCTAAAAAGTAAAGATGAAGCTATAAAGAAGTTTACTCTCTATAAAAATGAAGTTGAGAATCAATTAAACCGGAAAATTAAGGTGCTAAAAAGTGATAAAGGTGGTGAATATGAATCTCCATTTGAAGTAATATGTGCTCAAAGTGGAATTAAACATATAACCTCGGCACCTTATACACCCCAACAAAACTGTGTTGCCGAAAGAAAAAATCGGACATTGAAAGAAATGATGAATGCCATGTTATTGAGTTTGGGATTACCGGATAACATGTGGGGGGGAAGCCGTGTTGTCGGCTAACTACGTGTTAAACAAAATACCCCGAAAGAAACAAGACAAAACTCCTTATGAACTATGGCATGGAAGAGTGCCAAGTTACAAACACTTGAGAGTGTGGGGGTGTCTTGCAAAGGTAGCCAAAAAACCTCCTAAAAAGGTGAAGATTGGACCTAAAACTGTTGATTGCATATTTATTGGATATGCACATAACAGTAGTGTTTAAAGATTTCTTGTGTATGAGTCAAAAATTGAAGCTATACACAAAAATACTATAATGGAATCTGTGAACGTATCTTTCTTTGAGAATATATTCCCGTGTAAGTCAAGAAATGAGGCAAGCTCATCGACTAGGGTAATAGATTCAATAGAATAAGAACACGTTCAAGATAAAAGTGAAGAAGAAGATGTGGAACCTCGACGGAGCAAAAGAGCTAAGATTGAAAAATCCTATGGTCCGGAGTTTCTAACCTATATGGTAGAAAGTGAACCACAAAGTTACAAAGAAGCCGTTAGCTCTTCGGAAGGACCTTTGAGGAAGGGAGCAATTAAATGTGAAATTGATTCCATTTTGCAAAATCACACATGGGAACTAGTGGACCTTCCTCCGGGAAGTAAAACACTAGGATATAGGTGGATTTTCAAAAAGAAAATGAAAGCGGATGGAACAATTGATAAGTACAAGGCCCGACTTGTAATTAAAGGTTACAGACAAAAAGAAGGCCTAGACTATTTTGACACATATTCTCCCGTCACGAGAATAACGTCAATAAGAGTTGTACTTGCAATTGTCGCATTTAGAAATCTTGAAATACATCAAATGGATGTAAAAACAGCCTTTCTAAACGGAGATTTAGAAGAGGAGATTTATATGGAACAACCTGAGGGGTTTGTTGCGCGTGGACAAGAAAAGAAGGTGTGCAAATTAGTAAAGTCATTATATGGCTTGAAACAAGCACCAAAACAATGGCATCAAAAATTTGATAATGCAATGATGCAAAGTGGATTTAAAATAAATGAGTGTGACAAATGTGTCTATACTAAAACCACAGAAAATGGCTATGTCATTTTGTGTCTTTATGTAAACGACATGCTTATCATAGGGAGTTGTGATAAGATGATCAAATCCACGAAAGACATGTTGAATTCGAAGTTTGACATGAAAGATATGGGACTTGCGGACGTAATCCTTGGAGTTAAAATTTCTAGACTATCCAATGGACTTGTACTAAGTCAATCTCATTATGTGGATAAAATTCTTGAGAAATTTAGCAAGGATGACAATGGAATAGCGAGTACTCCAATCGACCCGAATCTTCATCTATCAAAGAATAGAGATGAACCGGTGTCTCAATTAGAGTTTTCGAGAATTATTGGAAGTCTAATGTACTTGATGAGGTGTACTAGGCCGGATATTGCTTATACTGTTAGCAAGTTGAGCCGGTATACAAGTAATCCTGGAACAAATCATTGGAAGGGTATTGTAAGAGTACTAAGGTACTTAAGATATACTCGTGATTTTGGATTACATTACACTAGACATCCAGCTGTGATAGATGGATATAGTGATGTTAATTGGATATCGGATATCAAAGACTCAAGGTCTACAAGTGGATATTTATTCACATTAGCATGTGCAGCTATATCATGGAAATCTTCTAAGCAAACTGTTATATCCAAATCAACCATGGAATCTGAGTTTATAGCATTAGATAAATGTGGTGAAGAAGCCGAATGGCTACGCCAATTTTTAGAAGATATTCCAAGATGGGAAAACCCCGTGCCCGCAATTAGTATATATTCCGATAGCCAATCTGCGATTGGAAGGGCACAAAGTCATATGTATAATGGTAAGTCTAGACATATACGTCGAAGACATAATACCATTAAACAACTACTTGCAACTGGCACCATATCTATTGACTATGTAAGGTCAAAAGATAATTTGGCGGATCCGCTAACCAAAGGGTTAAGTAAATAAATAGTTGCAAGGTTGACATTGGGAATGGGATTAAAGCCTCTTGAGAAGTTAAACACAGCGAAAAACCCAACCTAGTTGACTGGAGATCCCAAGATCTGGGTTCAAAGGGACAACCTGACTGTTAAAAGACTTGTAGCGTCATTGTGGGGGTCAAAGCTTAACTGTCTAATCATCTATTTGTTGATTAAGCACACAGGACCTTTTAATTTCATTAATTTTGATTGAACTTTATGAACAATAAATTTCTGTATAAGATGATCTATTATGGATTAGGAATCCTAAAAACTAAAGAAAATGTTGTTCTTGTGTCTTCTCATACAATGAAAAAAGCTTTTCCCTCATGATCTCAATATCAACTGTACGATTACCTTGCACCTGTTGGAGAAAAAGAAAAATAATTACAATTATCAAATATTTATCGTAAAATCTAAGGAGAAATTTCTCCTTACTGTATGGAGAAACGGGTTTTTAATATCCAAAAACCTTCAAAATGAATATCCATAAACATTTTGCTTCAAAATGTTTCTGGATATTCATTTGATGGTTTCTGGATATACATTTGAAGGTTTCTGGATATCCAGAAACCTTCAATAAGCAATTTCTGGATATGCACCTAACACATTTCTGGATATACATTCACATACTTCTGGATATGCACCTAACACATTTCTGGATTGCCAGTTTAAAGTTTCTGGATATTCATTTTGAAGGTTTCTGGATACTCATTTTGAATGTTTCTGGATATTCATTTGATGATTTCTGGATATACATTTGAAGGTTTCTGGATACTCATTTTATAGTTTCTGGGCATGGTCAATTGTGTGTTTCTGGATATTCAATTTGATAGTTCTGGATATTAAAAAACACGTCTCTCCATAACTTATGGAGAAACGCGTTTCTCCGGAGACCTACTCAATATTTATAGTAACCAATTAAAATGATTTGAAATTATTCAATCAAATTTATACCTGTAAATGGAGACTATAGAAGGCTCTCCCATCAATGGATTCAAAAGAAAATGCATTCAGTAAAAGAAGACCATCCTCCTCCTCTAACTGTTCCAAAGCCTCAAAACAAAAGTTCTTATCGACGACCTTAACTGAGGATAACTGAACTAGAACTTCTTTGTCATCCAGTGGACTTACTGAAAGAGCTAACAGTGGACTGCTTTTAACGGAGCATTTTTGAGCCTTATTTTTGTGAATATCTTCTTGGTTAGAAATGCTTGACAATAGTGTGTCCCTTTTACGGACCAGTCCCTCAACTTCCTTTTGCAGCTTTGGTATATAATTTAGCACACTTGAAACTGTTCCTGGAATGCTTAGCTTCTTCTGCTACAACATAAGATTGATTGTGAGAAATCTTTGCCATTAAAATGTATGAAAATCACACATTATCAGAGTGTCTAATTTGGACATTCATTTAGGGATGGAGGGGAATTTTTTCTCAAATAATCCCGTTTTACTTTTTTATTTACCAAAATGACTTACTGTTCAAAGTATTGCCCGGAATGTCCTCTTTTTTGAAACTCGCTACACCGTGTAGCGAGTTTGACTAGGGTTGGTCAAAACTCGCTACACCGTGTAGCGAGTTTAGGGTAATTAATTAGGCCGTTGGGAAATTAATTACGGCATTTAATTAAACTAAACTCGCTACACGGTGTAGCGAGTTTTGACCAGATTTAAGTCAAACTCGCTACACCGTGTAGCGAGTTTAATATATTCCAAACCCCTACATAACCCCCTCCGTCAGTCCCAACAAAACATACCATTCTCTTCCTTTCTCAGTCCAGTTCTCCCTTTTCTTTCTTTCTTTCTTTCTTTCTTTCTTTCTTAATCCATCTTTCATCTATCTCTCTCAAAATGGATCCATCAAAACCCCGCTGGTATCTTGGACAAAAACCTCTTCCAGGACATCCCGGTCAAACCTCCAATCGTTTATCTAATCTCCCTCGAATTGAACGAGAGTTTCAATCTCCACCGTCTCCACCGCCTCAAATCGAACGAGAGAGAGAATCTCCACCGCTTCATATCATACCTGGTCCCGCTGGTGAAGCACAGGCCGCCATGCGTCGGCATCGCACCGGAAAAGCTCATGTTTCTCAGGGACCCCCCGCTCAGTCGACCCAAGAGGCCATACGTAAAAAACTTGAAGAGCCGGTGGAAGATGATGATTTTCAGGGCAAAGCTTGGCTTTCTGCGATGGACTATCTCACTGCAGAGGGTACTTATTATCCCTTGAGAATGATCAAGGAGAATTGCCAAAAATATGAGAGGGTGGAACAGGTATATTATTTTATTTTAATTATAGTTAAGGTTGAAATTTATAAATAATTGATCATTATATTTTTTTGTTCTATTAGGTTGTTGTGGTTGTGAAGGAGTTTACTCGAAGTGATCATGGCTCTGTGCATTTGGTTTTGAAGGATCCTACTGATACCATTGATGCTTACATTGCTGATAAAGTGATGAGAGATAGTGAGGGCGGAAGTCACATAGGTGTTGGTGCTGTTCTTATACTGACTAAGGTATGAAATATTTTCCTTAACATTACACTCCCTAAGATTATATTCCTTAACATTTTGTTTTAAATGTTTTGTTTTGTTGATCTATTAGGCTGTTGTTTGGGCCCCCTCGCGCTCATCAAAAATACTTAACATTGTTACTTCCAATGTTTTTAAGGTGTTTCCCAAGGACTGTTAATTTCTGTTATTGGACATGTAACTTGACAATATTTATTTTTTGTGATTTTATGTAAGATTTCCTATGTGGCCGGGATGTGGCCACTAACTTGAAAATATTTATTTTTTTGTGATTTTATGTAAGATTTCCTATGTGGCCGGGATGTGGCCACTAACTCGAAAATATTTATTTTTTTTTATTTTATGTAAGATTTCCTATGTGGCCGGGATGTGGCCACTAACTCAAAAATATTTATGTTTTGTAATTTTATGTAAGATTTCCTATGTTATCATTTGTTTTAAAATATGAAAAATAAATATTTATAAAAAAAAATTCAGCCACATGTCATTATTTTTTTAACACATGTAATTTTTTTTTTTGTTAGTACGAAGCTATTTTGAGCAACAATTTGGAGCTGATTTAATTATCGAAATTAAAATTTAAAAGTTGTTATTGTTACACCATTATATGTACTTCAAGTAACAATTTTTAGATATTCATTATGATATCTAAATTAACCTATAATTATTGCTCAAAATAGCTTCGCGAACGAAATTTTTTTTTTTTGATGTTACTACGAAGCTATTTTGAGCAAATATTTGAAGCTGATTTAATTGTCCAAATTAAAATTTAAAAGTTATTATTGTTACAACATTATATGTACTTCAAGTAACAATTTTTAGATATTCATTATGATACATAAATTAACCTATATTTATTGTTCAAAATGCCTTCGCGAATGAAAAAACAAAAAGAAGTAAAAAAATTTGAAATTTTGAAACGAATGTTGGGGGACAATCTCTGGCTTTAACTCGCTACACGGTGTAGCGAGTTTCAATAAAGCTGAAATCGCTACACGGTGTAGCGAGTTTAATTCAGCTTTATTGAAACTCGCTACACGGTGTAGCGAGTTTAAGTAAAACGAAACACTTTACAGCAACAAAGTACAACACCCGTGAAGTTAAATTTTCAATGAATTCACGTGGTTCTGAGAGAATCTCACAGCTTTCTCTTTTTCTCCTCAGCTTTGTTTCTTCTCCTACCTTTCTCTCTTTCTCTCAATCAACTCTCTCGATCACCATTTTCTAAATCCCCTTAATTCAAAATAAAACTTCTTCAAGTTATTTTATTTCATCAGAATTGTTGAAGATCAACAAGAATCAAGGTAAATTAACATCATCTTAATTATTATTTTGACTTGTGTTTAGATATAAAATTTAATGATTTAACTGTGTTTTATTATATTGTAGATATAATAAATGTAAGAGTTTTGTTATGTAGGTTTTAACACTTTGATTTCGTAATGTAGGGTTAAATATGAACGGGGTCCAATCATTTTTATGTGTTATTGGGGAGGTGATGATGAACAACCGTTTGATGGTCCTCATTTCAAAAAGGGGCCAAAATGTGCAATAAGGGGTAATTGCCAATGGAAATACAATGAGTTGATTGATGAGTTATATAAAAAGGCGAACTTAGATCGGTCTCAATTTGATTTGAAAGTCATTTATAGATGTCTTCATTCTTTTGATAGCGGGATTGGTGAGTACTTTCCTTTCCGTATTGAAGATGATGCGTGTATGGATGTAATGTTCGATCAGTTTGCTAAATTTGGGGGGATTGGAAATTTGCAGCTGTATGTTGTTGTAAAATTAATTGAAAATCGATCCAATCCAGAGTTTGAAACACAAAGACACAGAGAGTACTTTCAGGTTTTCTCCAACTGGTAACCGTGATGATGGGGTTGGTCCAAGTTCCCAAACTCTTGTATCAACTCAAACACCAAATTATGATGATGGGGCATTTGGCCATAATTATCATGTTCGTGATGATGATCGGGCATTTGGGCATAATGATCACGTTAATGATGATTATGATGTTGACTATGAAGAAGAGGAAGTGCACACTGATGTAGATGCAATGCTAGAGGATGATGATGATGAATATGAGGAGGGTAGTAGTGATTCTGATGTCGATTTGGGAGCCGGTGATGATGGGCCGATTGATGATGATGTGGAAGCACCTCTTGTTCACTATGAAGTGCCGCAAAATCGAAGATATGAGAGAGCGAGTTATCCCTTTTACAGTGATATTGGTACATCTACTCGACAAGAACAAGGCTTGATTGATTACGATCATGCACATAGTTTTCCGGTTGGGATCCGGAACAACAAATTGCTAAAGGGATACGCTTTCCTGGCAAGAACGAGGCACAATTTGATATAAAAAGGTTCCATATTAAAAACAATCGCAGGTTCAGGGTAAGAAAGAGCACACCGAACACATGGGTAATTGAGTGTCTGTTAAAAAATTATCCATGTCATTTTTATGTTCATGTGAGTAGGAAGAAGTTTGGCTATTGGGAAGTGACCAAGTATAAGGCTCCTCACTGCTGCTTATATTCTGGAGCAAGTCAAGATCACCCCAATCTAGATGCCAAGTTTATCGGTCGGGAAGTCGTTGGTGTTATTAAGGCCGATTCAGATGTCAAGGTTGGAGTCATTATTACACACATCTCTAGTAGGTTCGACAAGGTAATTACTTACAAGAAGGCATGGTGTGGAAAGCAGAAGGGCATTGCAGAGGTTTTTGGAGATTGGGAGGAATCTTATAAAAGGTTACCCCGCGTCCTAACAGCCATTCAAAAATACAATCCGAGGACAATTGTTGAGTACTCTACACCTCCTCCTCCTGTCGGTGAAGCCTCCATGTTTCGACAGGTATTATGGGCATTTGGGCCTTGCATTGAAGCTTTCTCTCATTGTCGGCCAGTCATTTCTGTGGATGGAACATTTATGCATGGTAGATATAAAGGGGTAATACTGATTGCCATGGGGTATTGACGCCCAAGACAAAGATACTTCCGCTTGCCTTTGCCGTTGTTGAAAAGGAGGACTGGCCGAACTGGCGTTGGTTCTTATACCTGGTTTGCAAGCATATTATCAAGAGTCGTGAAGTATGCTTGATATCTGACCGTCATTGGGGCATTCTGAAGACTGTAGCTGAAGATATGTGGTGGCCAAACGTGCATCATCGATATTGCTTGAGACATATGCGAGCAAATTTCTTGGAAAAGTATAGAGGGGAAGGGTTGAAGTATCTGTTCTGGAGAGCGGGTAGAGCAACTCAAGATAGAAAATTGAAATCTATCTTAGAGAGTATCCGTGGAATTAAGCCCGAGGCAATTGCATGGTTTCAGCATTTGGATGCTAGAAAATGGACATTGGCACACGATGGTGGTTACAGGTATGGCATCATGACTACCAACATGTCTGAGGTTTTCAATGGTGTGATGAAGGGAGCTCGTGGGATGCCAATCACAGCAATTGTTGAAACTGCCTTCTATCGTTTTGTGGAGTACTTTCAAGTAAGGCATGGATTTTCAATCAATGCCTTAGGAGGTAGTCCTAATAACCCTAACATCAATCCCCGACACCAATTCAGCCAGAAAGTCAGTTATCACTGCTTGAAGAACACCAGAAAAGCGGAAACACATCACGTCAGGAGGTTCAACAATCACGAAAAGGGGGTGTATCAAGTGACAACCGCACGTCAGGGTGATCACGGAGGAAATATACAGATTGTCCGACTTAATGAGCGCACCTGCACATGTGGTAAATGGGTTGCCTATCGCATGCCTTGTTCCCATCTCCTTGCTTGTTGTTCTGCACAAAATATTGATGGTCGAGATTTCGTTTCTGAATATTACACCGTTGGGGAATACTACAAGACATGGAAGGGGACATTCGAACCAATCGAGCATGAGGACTATTGGGGCGTGGATGGTTTGGTGCCTAGTTTCTTCCCTAATCCCCTACTTCGACGTTCTGCGAAGTCCGGACGACCTAGATCAAGACGCTTTCGTAATTCTATGGACTTTCAAGCAGATAAACGGAAGAGTATGTGTTCATCATGCCATCAGGAAGGGCACAATCGTCGTAGATGCCCGAACCTTAGGGAGTAGCAGAATGTTTTTCATGTAATTTATGTTTGGCTTGAATTGGATTCAGTTTCGTTTGCAGTTTTATTTTATGTCGTTTTCAATAAACTTGAAAAGTCCAATGTAATTTATATTTGAGTTGAATGTAATTTTCCAATTTCTAAAAATGACTTTAGTTATTTTAATGAATATTTAAAAATTATAATTGATGAAATTTATTAGATTAGGGAGTAATAAAAAAAAAGTTCATTTTTTAATTAAGTTTTAAGTTTCAATTTATGTTTGACATAATTCCAAAAAAAAGGTACATATTACATTACAGGCAGCTTGGGAGCGGACGCTCCCCCACATTGGGAGCGGACGCTCCCTTTTACAGAAACTAACGCTGGAATACAAGGAAGAATTGGAAATGTTCATTTAAAATCGCTACACCGTGAAGCGATTTTCACTAAACTCGCTACACCGTGTAGCGAGTTTAGTGAAAATCGCTTCACGGTGTAGCGATTTTAAAGAACTTGGGCGCCCACCCAAGCTGCCTTGCCTTGGCCGAAGAACAAGGGCGGCCACTCCAATTTTGGCCCAATGAATACAATTTTTTGATTCGTCCCGCAATAATTACACAGTAGCACATTTGAACATTTTTTTTTTGAAATTATGCTAAACATAAATTGAACCTTAAAACTTAAATGGAAAATAAACTTTTATTTTATTACTCCCTAATCTAATAAATATCATCAATTATAATTTTTAAATATTCATTAAAATAACTATCATCAATTATAATTTTCAAATATTCATTAAAATAACTAAAATCATTTTTAGAAATTGGAAAATTACATTCAAATCAAATATAAAGCTAAACTAATAGTACAAAGTTACAAAGTTTCAATACAAATAAAAAACATTCAAATAAAAAGTAAACTAATAGTACAAAGTTTCAATACAAATAAAAAACATTCAAATAAAAACTAAACCAATACAACAAAGTTTCATTACGTAATAATAAAAAAACAAAAGTGAACTCTCTACCTATTATCATAGTAAGACGGGGTGTAGGGATCAGGCGGATTTCGGAGCCGAGACCCTCTTCTAAGCATCTGTTCCTGCAGTTGCTGTTGTTCAGGGGTCATCTGAGCCGGATCGACGAAACCATGGAACCCTGCATGTGATAAAGGAGTCCTCAACCCACTTCCACTCGTATAAGCGCCGAAGCCCATAGTGGATGGTCCAGGGGAAGGGTCTGCCTGGGCACTCCCACTGCCACCCCTCCAGCCACCCCCACTGCCACCCCCCCCACCCACTCCTACTCCCACTCCCTCCGGCAACCCCAGTCCCACCCCCCCACCCACTCCCTCCGGCACCCCCAGTCCCAGTCCCCCCGAAACCCCCGCTCCAACGCTCAAAATCATACTGTGACTGTGGCTGTGACTGTGACAGCCAGTCATAAGATGTATCGGTCTGGGTCTGCGCTTGAGGCTCGGGCTCGGGCTCGGGCTCATCGTGCAAATCCATTTGGGGTGGTGGTTCTGCCTGTCCACGACGTCGCCGACGTTGTCGAGGTTGTCCCTGTACGCGATCTACTGGTGGGGGAGGTGCAGCAGACTGAAGGCGGTGGAGCTCCCTAACTCCCCTGAACCCGTGTGTCACAATCTCCCGCATTTCAGCTTGGTGGGGATGCTCATCCCTCTCATTGGCGACATGCATGCGCTGAAGGGTCTGCACCTGTTTTTATATCAAACCTATATATAAGAACGAGAGACATAAGTTAATAATTGATGTTTTCTTAAAAAAAAAAATTAGAAATAAAAACTTGAAAAATGTAAAAACTTACCATAAACTCTATGGCAGGGGCAGACGACTGGTATCCATCCACCTCTACGTGAGTGAGCTGCTGCACAAACCTACACGTTATGTCCCTATACCATACCATATATGGGTCAGTGTAAGTCATATCGTGGAAGCCGAACACCCCGGAAACCAAATTTTCGTGGCGCTGTCCCCATAGTGTAATAAGTGGGCGATGGTGGTCACCCCATCTCGCCGTACTCCTTCCCCGCCGATCCGAACGGTGCAACTCTAGGCCAGTGTCGAACGGGGCTGGGACAAACTGTCTCAGGTCAAACTGCCTCATCACGCGATCAGGCAGATGCCACTCAACCCTCTCAAAGCATATGAGAGGGACCTTCGCCAACCATATCTCCTCACCCTCAGTGCAGTAGACCGGAGCGGGTCTCTCCTCATAAGGTTGCCACTCCACGTGAGCCTCGTTCAGCCGGGCCAGCTGATCCCGATAGCCTCGCAGGCTATGTGCAGTAACCTCTCTCAGATCCAGTGAAGCCTGCGTCCACCTGAAATTTCATAAACAAAATAATTATAAGATTTTGTTCAAAAAAAATAAAAACATTAACGACGAGAAAATAAAGTATGATATATGTATACCTGCATCCGAGGGGCATGATGCGTAGTCCGGGTCTCTGAGTCGAAAACGGATCTGCGGCCTCACACATTTCAACCTCTCCCAAGCCCAAATTTATATGAAATAAATGTATATCAAAAACTAAGTAATAATGCCGCAAATTTGAAATAAAACTTAAAAACATAATGAACATTAAAATGAAATAAAATACCTGTAGAACGTTGAGAAATCCTCCGCACTGTCTCGTGTGAGGGTCTGTCGCACTACATAAATCTCGATACATGAAAGCAAGCGCAGCACTCCCCCAACTGTACTCCCTGACCCTAGAAACATCCCTAAGCAGCGGGAGATAACATAGCTTAACCTTGTTGTTCGTACGATCAGGCATGATCGTAGAACCCAAGGCAAGCAAGATATAAGCCCGTACGTACCGATCCACAATCTCTGAAGCAGTATCATCAAGGAGGTCACTAAAGTGTATGAAATGCCAGGTAATCCACCGGAGCTTCAGACTGCTCCCATCTATATCTGCGTCACCAGGGACGGCCCCTAAATACTCCTGATACTCAGCCCGCCAGTCTATATGTACTGGAAACCCATCATCAGTAACAGCATCCCCATCAATCGGCAACCCGCAAATCATGCCGATATCCTGTAGGGTGATCGTCATCTCACCAACCGGGAGATGGAACGTATGGGTCTCCTGACGCCATCTCGATCAAGGCCTCCAAAGAATGCAAAAATCGTACCGTATCCGGCCTATGTAGTGTACTCCACCGAATCCGCACTCGCGCCTCAATAATATGACAGGAGCTAATACGCCTGGCAAGGCGGCACCATGACGAAAAACGAGGGGACTAGAAACCGGCCACCCGGACCAAATATACCTAGCCCTATGGTCCGCATGCCGGGTCAGAACAGATGTATCGATAGGCCCGGGATCAATGAACGCTTCCATCTATTTATTTCAATATCAAGGTTGGTTATTGTTCTATAAGGCAAGAAAATAAATAAAAGAATACAAAAAGTGTAATTACTAGTACGTGGCATTGTAATCCAAAGTTATCCCACACTTCCAAGAAGTGCCTGTGGGGAAGTTCTTGGTTTCCAGCCTATATACTAAGTAATACTTCAAAAGTAATCCTCATGCGTTTTTGAAAAAAAGGATGCAGTTTTTTTTTATAAAAAAAGTTTGAACAATAAATCATATTTTAAGAATTTGGGGTAGACCTATCTAATTTAGGGTTTAGGGTTTGGGAGATAAGTATATGAGATTAGGGATGTTGTTATAGGTATATTAATTTATATCCTATTTTGCTATCTCACTAATAATTCATATCCTATTATTTATACCTACAACGTCTTAATAATGTATACTTCTTAATTTTTATTTATCTTTTTAAAAAACAAAGGAGAAGGGATCCAAATTTGGGGTAGACCTATCTTATTAATGAATGGAAATACTTACTAAAGAAGTGCTAGCAAGATTACTAATGTGAAAGTTCACCCGATAGCTTTTCTTAAAAACATATCCAAATTTGGGTTCTTAATAACGGTTTCGGTTTCGGGTGCACATTAATTGAATTTGAGTATTTTTCTAAAATGATCCTACAATTAGGTTATATATGTTGATATGCCTACTTCTTGCTCATGCCTAGTTATCATCAACCAAGATGTGTTAATCGAAATATCACTTTCAAGTGAGTTTCTTTTATTTGTTTAAGTCACATATACATTTTCTCTTATTCCATGATTCTTTTATATATCATGTTCAATCAATTGTGAAGATAGAAAAATGAACGATAGAATTATTATGGTATCTTTTAATTGCATGTTTGAATAATTATTTATTTCGTGTGTAGTTTCAACAAATTGACGTGTGATGGAAGATAAATGGTCGTTGTTCATTGCATTTCATCGTAAGGACTTTGGATCCCTTCTCCTTTGTTTTTTAAAATTCAGTATGCATTACTTTTCATGTTGATCGACTAATTACAATTTTTACAAGTAACCAAGTTAATATTTCAACAATCTGAATTGGACAAATGCTACCAAATTAGTCACATAAATAATTCATTTGATAAGCCAAACATGACACACGAATTCACTAAACAAAAATAAATTATTTTGATAGATTACAAGATTGAAAACCAAAGATATCATACATTTACAAAAAAATCCTAAATTGCAAGTAAATTAATAAACATTGCTATCTCATATTTTCGGCACAACAAAACTAAATTTAATAACAAAAAAAAATAGAGAGTAATTAAATAAACATTCATATTTTCGGATTAACAATGTCATCAAAAAAAATCAAAAAAAAATCCTAAATTGTAAGTAAATAAATAATAAAATTATAAATTATAAGTAAATAAATAATAAAAAAATTCGGATTACAAAAACTAAATATAATAACAAATTCCTTGATTGAATTATAAATTATAAGTAAATAAATAATAAAAAAAAATCAAAAAAAATTCCTTGACACTAATTTGTGTATAAACAATGTCATCAAAATGCAATTAGAACATCATATAAAAAATAAAAAAAAATTATAAATTATAAGTAAATAAATAATAAAATCAAAGTAAAAATTTAATACAATACAAAAATTTTAACTTACAATTAAAAAAAGGTTGAATTACTTGACAAATTCTTCCTTGATTGATCGGTGCTTCTTCTTCTTCTTCCCTTCTTCTCTCTCTCGGCGGCGGCGACCGACTGTAAGTTTTTTTTTTTTTTTTGAGATGTTTGAATGAAGACGTAAACTGGTGAAAAGGGTTTTAAATAACTCGCTACACGGTGTAGCGAGTTTAATACAAACTCGCTACACCGTGTAGCGAGTTAAGTTTAATTAAATGCCGTAATTAATTTGCCAACGGCCTAAATTAATTGCCCTAAACTCGCTACACGGTGTAGCGAGTTTTGACCAACCCTAGTCAAACTCGCTACACGATGTAGCGAGTTTCAAAAAAGAGGACATTCCGGGCAATAGTTTGAACAGTAAGTCATTTTGGTAAATAAAAAAGTAAAACGGGATTATTTGAGAAAAAATTCGGATGGAGGGAGTATCAGAAATAACAAATAAAATAGCATTTCATACCTTTTGATCTTCGGCCGGAAGAAAAGAACGAATTGAGGAATACATATTGTTAACCCTCTTACGACGATCACGTTCGCTTGCATTATGGTGATGCTTCTTTGATGTGTTCATGAGGTTAGTAACATTGTTGTGTGCTCCAGAAGAAGTAGGAGATGGAAGAAGTGAGTCTGAAGTTTCCGTCTCTTCGGAGATGTTATTGTTAGAATAAGTACAATTATCATTTCTGGGAAGAAACTGATGGTTAATTATAAGATCCTCTAAGCTCCAGCTAGAGGTTGGAAACAAAGGAGGGGAGAGAGCTAACATTTTGGGTTTTGTATTCAATTGAAAGTGCTGAATCGGATCTTCTTGGATTGAGAAAAACTTCATTATCACAAGGATATTTATACTGATAAGAAGAAGGGCATAGATTTTATATTAAGATAACTAGATAGTTATCTATTTAGATATGAAATTTTTATGGCTTAGTGAATGGATGACATGCAGTGTCTTTAATTTAGTCCTAATTGCATCAGCTCATGAATATATATATATATATAAGCCTCTTTAGATATAAATTTTTCGGTGGATATATGATAGTTAGGTCTGATGTAAGCTCAAACTTTCATATAATTTCTTTTGGGTTTTTTTCTTTCGGTAGAAATTATGTTTCAAAACAGTGTGGTGTGAGTTTTTATTTAGAAAACTAGATTTTTGACTTTCTTTAAAAGATTTAGTACCGAATAAGTTAGAGCTTTATTATGCATATCTTTTATTATTTGTAGATATATTATTAATCCTTAAATTTTAGAATCTAATAAACTTTATCTCTTTTTTGTGTCAATTTTTGTTTTCTTGTAGGTTAATTCACATATTAAGCATTTATAAAAGTCAGATCATCGATGTGAAGAAGACACGGACTTCTAAGCATTATACGGAGCAAAATCAGAGAGAGAGAGAGAGAGAGAGAGAGAGAGAGAGAGAGAGAGAGAGAGAGAGAGAGAGAGAGAGAGAGAGTTCATAATTTTGAGATTTATTAAGAGTTTTGTTTTAGTTTGTGTGTATAGTTGTGCCTTGCAAATAAACACACGTCTACGTTTTCTTTCAAGTTTTTGTTTAATGTCTTCGTGTTTTAGTCTCCTTAGACAAGAGGGTTGGGAAAAAAAAACATGATCCACAATAATCAAGAGAAATTTAAGAAGAGAAAGAAAAGGGAAGGGGGTTGGTGAGTTCCATGTGAGGAGGGTGGGGTTTTTGGTTTCGATCAAGATAGATCGGCAAGAATGATAGGAGAGTTTGGGTTGGTGGGATTAGAGAGGGTTGAAGCGTGGGCGACCATTGGAGAAGATGACTGGAATAAATAAATAAATTTGATTGAGCGAAAGAGGTGGGGAGAGTTTGGATCGAAAAGCTCTGATATCATGTAAGCTTTGATAAATATTGAAGAAGATATCTTTAATTTTATTGATATTGTAAATGTCCTATTTATACATAATAAGAGGAAGTAAATAAGGTAATAACAAAACCTAATATGACTAGGATTCTAATATAGTAAATATAATTCTAATTGGAGAATACTTCTAACTAAGGTAAGTTTCCTAAGTTGGCTCAATACCAACTTAGGTAACTGAATATTTGGTGAATCTCCTTCTTTATCTCTAACATGCCCCCGCAAGATGGACGGCCGATAGGAAAGTCCAATCTTGAACATAATGAAGACTTGTTGTTGCTGCAGACTTTGTTGTTGTTGAAGATTTTGTTGTTGTTGAGGACTTTGTTGTTACTGAAGACTTTATTGTTGCTAAAGACTTTGTTGTTGTTGAAGACTTTGTTGTTGTTGTTGTTGTTGCTGTTGTTGTTGTTGTTGTTGTTGTTTATTATGTCGTGATGACGTTAATTTTACGTACCAATGACGAGGAATTTTGTGTCCCAACGACAATTTTATGTCTCGACAATGAATTGGGTTTGGTTTTCAAAGGGAGATTGAGTGAAGAGGTGAAAAGAATACTCAACGTTACATTGAGATAAGAAAAAAAAGTTTTAAGAAGGAGATGACACAATAGCATCGCCAATTTTGAAGTGGTCAAAGAGATGACCAATTTAAGAATGAAAGTTAATTTGAGATAAAAAAATATTTTTTTCTTCACTGAAAGAGAAAAAAAAGCATTGATAAAGAAATAAAATTATTTTAAGAGAAAAGGAAAAGAAAAAAATATTTAATGGCTTTTCTTCGGTGGAAGAAAAGACGTTGATTTAAGAGAACAATTTGAGAAAGAGAGTTAATTTTGAGATTAAAAAAATATTTTTTCTTTGTTGAAAGAGAAAAAAAACATTGATAAAGAAATAAAATGACTTTAAGAGAAAAGGAAAAAGAAAAAAGATATTTAATGGCTTTTCTTCGGTGGAGGAAAAGACATTAGTTTGAGCAAGAAGGGGTGGGGTTGAGGGTTGGGAAAAAAAACTTGATCCACAATAACCAAGAGAAATTTAAGAAGAGAAAGAAAATGGAGGGGGGTTGGTGGGTTCCATGTGAGGAGGGTGAGGTTTTTGGTTTCGATCAAGATATATTGTCAAGAATGATAGGAGAGATTGGGTTGGTGGGGTTAGGGAGGGTTGAAGCGTGGGCGACCATTGGAGAAGATGGCTGGAAAAAATAAATAAATTTGATTGAGCGGAAGAGGTGGGGAGAGTTTGGATCGAAAAGCTCTGATACCATGTAAGCTTTGATAAATATTGAAGAAGATATATTTAGTTTTATTGATATTGTAAATGCCCTATTTATACATAACAAGAGGAAGTAAATAAGTTAATAACAAAACCTAATATGACTAGGATTCTAATATAGTAAATATAATTCTAATTGGAGAATACTTCTAACTAAGGTAATGCCAACTTAGGTAACTGAATATTTGGTGAAACTCCTTCTTTATCTCTAACACTTATCTCACTAGTTAGGTTTTTATTCTGTAAATCAAATATTTTAATATTGAAATTCTTTTTAGGTTTAAAGCCTTTTTTGCTGGTGTTGAACCAGTAAACGTTTAATACTTTGTGTTAGATATTTTCTGCTGCGTATTATCGGTTGTGTGAACAGTTGTTTGTCATATATGTACCCACATCTAATTCTCTGAGTTGTTTGAATCTCACATTCCTATCTTTGCTAAAACTTTCAATTGGCGTCAGAGCTAACACTTAAGTTCACTTCACTAGATGTAGATCCAGAAAGTGTAGCCATCATGAAATGTCAGAATCACCAGAATCGACCTTCAGTTTTGGATGGTACTAATTACTCTTTTTTGAATTTCAAAATGCACAACTACATCAAATCAATTGATGAAAATGCATGGATGTGTATCCTTGTTGCATGGCAACCAACCACGGTAGAAAAGAGGTCTGCATCAGGTATTTGTGAGTTGGTCGTAAAAAAGAAAACTCCGAGGCAAATTGACTCTTAATGAAATTAGCTCTGCAAATTACGATTCTAATGCTATGGATGCAATATCCAAGAATGTCTCCGGAAATATGAATCAATTAATCACAAAGAAAGTGTGGCTAAAGGTATGGGGCATTCTACAAATGCAAGCAGTGAGGTTATACCTAGTGTTAAATCCACTAGACTTAGAATTTTAATGGATAAGTTTTAAATTTTAAGGATGGAATAGACAAAGGATATTGTCTCTGTCAAGCTAAAATTCATGAAATCTCCAATGATGCACTAGTCTAGGTAAGTCCATTTCAAATGTTAGACTAGTCAGCAAAATCTTAAGGACTTTGCCCGAAAGGTTTAATATCAAGGTTGTTGTCACTGAAGAAACTCATGACATCAACATTGTAGGTTTAGACGAAATTGTTGGAGTGCTAACTGCTTTTTAGCTTAATCTTGAAGCTCAACAAAAGAACAAGTCAATAAGTTTTGCCCTTAAAAGTTCTGCAGTTATTCCAAAAGAAATAGTTTACTTTTTCTCTGAAATTGATGAGTGTAATCTTGAGGAAAATGATATGAATGCAATCACTAAAAAAATTAACTTCATCCTGAATAACAAAAGGATAAACAAGTTTACTAGAAAAATCTCTCAGGACTTAGAGAAACAAGAAAATAATCCTGATGGAGGATACAAAAAGAAAAGTTTTGATAACAAGAAAACCTCTAATTCTGTGCAATATAGGGCATGTAGTGGGTATGTGTAAGTGCTCCAATTTGATCTTGTTAGAATTTTCGTTAGAAAATTAATGAAAGTTATAACATTTCTAACAATTCCTAACTATCCTAACATTTCTAACAAAGTGAGGGTAAAATGGGCATTGTTATTTAAGGTTAAACCTTAAAAAGAATCTTAAAAAGAAAAACAAAAGGAATAAAACCACAAATAGCAATGGCTGGAGACACAAAACTGGCTGTTAATTTGAAATTTCAAAAAGATTATTCCTCTTGTCCAAAGCTGAAGCTGCATTTAATGAACAAAGGCACGCCGAGGGATCCATCCGCGCGGACATGTTTGTAATTTCCAGAGGGCTATAAATTGAGCCCTCCAAATACAAAAATAAGAAGGAAGAACACATTTTGCACCGAACCTCTGGCGAAATATAGAGAGAAAACAGTGAGAATTCACTTGAATTGTCACCATTTTCTCTCCAATCTTTCCCAACTCATACTCATCCACTCACTCTCATATTAAAGCCCTAAACACTCATACACTCAAGCCAAACACTCAAGAACACAAGGAAGATTGGTAAACCCTCCTCTTCCTAACCCTAAATCTCATCCATGCATGCATCTTCAAACTACAAAATGTAGTTCTTTCATCTTCTTGCTCTAGATCTAAGAAGATCACCATGGAAGACCATCTCCATGGATGATCTTCTACAAAGATCAACATTATTTTCAAAGTTTTCTTACTTTCTTACCAAGAAAATCCATTTTCAAAACCCTAAAAATCATTTTCAAGCATAAAATCTCATTTTCAAAGGATAAAAATCCCCTTTCCAAGCAAATGAAATGCTTAGTCCTAATGTACCCCAAGGATGGTTTGGTATAGTTGATTCACCACTAAAATGTCTAGTGATCACTAACCAAAACCTAGGGAAATGGGGACAAGCATGGATGCAAAACCCCCTTTAAAATCATATTTTCTTTCTTGAGAAGTTGCTGTCCAGTAGCAATTTTCTCAGACCTCAGTCCATGGTCTTAATTTTTGGACACAGATGAACTTGGAATTTGGTGTTGACTACAAAATACTTTTTGTAGCCAACATCCAGAGCTTTCCAGACATATTTTTACCTTATTTTTTGGGTGAGTAAAACTCCTCTTTTCAAATTTTCTTTCAGAGGCTAGTTCATCAGCTTCTGGGAATCCAGATCTCATATCTGAGGTTTCCAGAAGGTTTTGACCCCTCAAATCTTCTCCAAAATGGAAAATTCCTTCGCACAAACTTTATTTAAGGTGTCTAGAACAACTTTCATTCTCTGAGTTTATCCAGATTATGAAGTTTTAAGACCCTTGAATCCCTTTCAAAATCAAAGGTCCACTGCCATTTCCTTCTGGCAGAAATGGCTCTCAACTTCAAAAGGTCTTTTGAGTACCAAATCTCAATCCAAAATCTTCCAAAAATCATGGGATCAGTTTAAAGTCTTAAAAAGATATCCCAATTTTTACTTTTCTGAGTTTCAACTTATTTTGGCCAAAACACATACACACACACACACATAAATGATTTTCAGCTTGGAAGACTCGTTTTACGAGGCGCGTCGGGTGCACACTAACGTCCTTCCCGACGCGTAACATGACCTCCGAACCTAAATCGTTGATCTCGGGCTTTTTCAAAGTTTTGGCCTTCAAAATTAAAATGGCGTGGCGACTCGCTTTTCGTTGATTTTTTCAAACATAAAAATGGGAAAATTTTCTGATACACATTCATCACAAAGGGCGACTACTGGGACTAAGCTTTTTTTTTAAAAAAAAAATGGTATTTGGTATATTGGTGGAAACCACTAAATTTCCCGCTATCGCCTCCTAACACGAGTCGGGGATAAATTGTGGTCTAACAATCCCACGCACCGGTATCACCGTTTTCATACAAAAAGCTTTTGAGGGTCAAGCTTCCGTCCCGCTTTGAAAATCATTTTTGTGTGTGTGTTGATTTTTGCACGCTTTCATGTTGTTTTGGCCGCCTCGGAGAAAGTCAAAATTTTGACTGTCGGAATAATGTCCCTAACCTGTCGGAATTTTCGTGCTTACGTGCTTATGTGCTCATAAAAAAAAAAAAAAAAAAAAAAAAGGATTTTCAAAAAAAAAAGAGAAAATTTCAAAAAAATCATGCATCATATTTTTAAGACACATAAAAAAAATCTCTATTTTACTCGTAAAAGAATATAGATCGCTTGCACACTACGCGCACGTGACCGTACACCGCACACTACGCCCTTAACCCGGGAAATCCTTGTCGCGGTCCGTTTGGTCTTATTACGCTCTGATGAGCACAGACTACCCAAACATCCCATGGAGCCTCGTGTCGACCATGCACTTGTCCGTGACACACTTTGTCCGAGACCCGGTTGGTTTTTAGTCCGGTCTGTGTCATGCCCCGTCCGTGTATAGACCTTTCCTTTCAAGCCTTTGTCGGCATACCGACTCAATATCTTTCGGGTCCCTAATCGCCGAAGTTCTCGCCGGTTTTCCGCCGCAGACTTTGACCAAGATATTGACCGGCGCCTTGACTTCGGCTCGACTAGCACAAATTATACACTCGACTCCCAAAGATTGACACCGAGTCATCAAGGATTAATGACTATTCCATGCCTAATTACGGCTTAACCGACGACAAGTCAAGATCAATCGTGGACGCTTATCACTCCAAATCATGCCGACTTTTTGTCGAGCCCTGACATGATCTTGACTTTCGACGTCGCCTTGTCCGTAATTTACATCGAATGCTCGTTAAGACTCGATTACCCGCCGACTTTTAGGATCGTTTTTCTTTCGGTCGGTGGGACCCGCTTGCCCTATAGGACCCTCGCCCGGGCCGTCCACCCCGGGAGGTCGAAATACGTGGAATACGAGGGGCTTATAGACGTAGTGACGGGGCCCACCGATCCAGAATCGAGTAGTTTGCGAAAAGAAGAGCAATCTTTTCCAACCGATTAGGTTAATAAAACATGTTTTAAGTAAACGTGAACAAATAATCGCATGTTGCATGAGCCAAAAGCCCAAACACCTACCCTCCTTCCATTCCTGCACATCTCGAACCTTCGTGTCCTTTCCCCGCAGCCTCCGCACAAAGCTTGGTTTCGGCACCGGTCACCGTTTGATCGCTTGGGAAGAGTCAAGCGCATCATCGCCTTCGCCGTTTGTTCCGACTCCGGGTTTCGTAATGTCTCGCATCACGGTAATGATGGGGATAACGTTGCTCCGTCCTCCAAAATCCTCGCATGCACTCAAGATTGGATCCAGCTGGTAGAACAAATGAGACTTCGACATGAGGCTCAAATTGATGACCTACCGGGGGTAGTCGCAAGTCATGGTTTGACTATCACCTCAATTCCGATGGCACTTTTACCGCAAAGAAGGAAGAGGGTTCTCCTCCTCTTCTTAATAGTCCCGGATACACCAAGATGCTACCCCAAGATTCCTATGTTTCCACCGCCGGACTCCCGTCCGCCGACTTACAGGCAACCGGCCCCCAAACAGCTAGCCGTGACGAAAGAGTTCTGATACCGTCGCCTGTCCCCTCTCAAAGTGATGATCCCACAAATATCGCCCCGAGTGATGAAAATCAGAGACAGCTTGAAGAAATATGGTCGCCCATCAAAGCCCCGGAAGAACGCTGCAATGCATACAGCCCGGATTGAAGAGGCCACACGCCACTTCGGGACCTTAACAATATCCCAACCGATCGGGGCTACCCCGAAGGACAAACATATGCCCGTTCCCCGGACCTTAATATCTCTCATTATCCGGCGGAGTCCAATCACTCGCTACTGCATGAGCCCAAGCAGCCAGATCCCCTGACCAGCTTCCACCCAAAGTCATTCCACCGCCAACCCGAGGTCCCAAATCCGCCACCACCGTAGAACACATTTGGTGGGATATTTGTGATCGTCCCGATTGCCTTGAAAGGGACTATCAGATCGGATACACGAGGACCGTCCTCCTAAGAAAAGAAAATTTCCTCCCAAAGAAGAATTGAAGGAGAGGATTCGAGGCCGGTGATAATGCAGGGAACGCTCGGGAGCCATCTCGGGGGATTTGATTATTACGTACTCTACTCCGCCCGCCTTCCCCAAAGCAAAAAGGGGTAAAAGAGCGTAAAAGCCTTGCCAACGACGGAATTGAGACCTTCGGATACCGTAGTACCGCAACGTAAGTCCAACCCCTCGGGGTCGCCCAAGGTTCGCCTTGTCCAGCCTCCCGAGTATACACCGATGAAGAAAACCGACGCTGGGCCTGGGCGCTCCCACTCAATCAACATGTTGACTGGAGATGGCAACCGCCACAAAAGGCATCAAGCATAACCTGTGGGCTTCGGCAAAGACTCTACCTCGCAAGAAAAAGGCACGAAGCGATTGTGTTTAATGACTCTCTATCCCGAGACAAGGACCAAATCTATGATCCTCACCTATATGGGAGTATGATCACCTTCGCGATGAAGATTTGCCAAGGGATGTCTCCCAACACAATGAGGCTTTGTACATCACCATTCGGCTCAACACCATATCACTCCCCGGGGTATTAGTGGACAATGGATCATCGGTAAACGCCCTTCCCTCAAAGATGATGAGGGCCCTCCGCATAAATGAAAGGCGCGTGATCCCATCTACCCGGACCGTCAAGGCCTACGACGGTTCGTCTCGCCCCATCCTCGGGGACAAGTGACTCGAACTCGTACGAAACCCAAATGGTGCCCGCAAAGTTCCATGTAATGGATATCCTCCGAGTTCACAGCCTCTACTAGTGGCGCCCTTGGTTGCATCACATGAAAGCCATAGCCTCCACTCTCCACCAATGCGTCAAATTCATCAACCGGCAGGAGACCTTGAAGTCATAAGGGGTGACAGCTTCCTCATAGGGAACGAAGCCGAAACAATAGCCAAGAACGCCCACGCCAAACACCGGCTACATCCTTCAAGAGGCAAGTCTCGCCAAAGATCCTTTGGAATCCAAGATGCCAACTATGTCGACACACTCAAGCGAGCGTACTCCGAAGAAGTTCGATTCATCAAATTTAATTGCTATTTCCAACACTTGGAGGCGTATCGGAAGGAAACGCCGAACACCGCCATGATACAGTGCACACAAGTCCCCGGTCCTCAATCACAGCATTTGTCGCATTCTCGCAAACCCATTCTTCGCCTCGCCAGCGAGGAAATTTTCATGATAAAAGTCGACAAACACCGATGCACTCGGCTCGAATCTATGAACGTCGTGTGGGACGTCCTCCTTGCCGAACTACCCGCCAAGCCTTTCCGCTCGAGTATGGGACATGAGATTTTTCTAGCAGCTCACCGAGACGCAATGCGTCCCTACATCCGGGATTGAGCGGTCGATTGTGACGAAACGGAAATCCCTGTGATTGAGGAAGATCCCTACATCCACATGCTCGCCTTTCGACGCCAAACACAATTGATTCTCGGTTCGTACAAAGAGATGATAGCAATGATCGAGGAGGGAGCACAGAGACCATGCCTTTCCCGGGTTGTGAAGCCACCGACAAGTGATGCCGCTAAAGAATTGGGAAACTCTCTCAGCTCCGTCCGCGACCAAAGAGGAAATGATCACCAAGCTTGGATTGGTCCCCCGTCCTTTCGTGTCAACCTTGTAAAGTCCTCCGAGTCTCTCATTGTTGAAGTTCGAGTCTCTCGAGTCGTCCGATGGCCTCACGCCCGAAGACCACGAAATTGTAGCCAATGCCGTATTCCCTCTTATTCTCAATGAAATGACAAACCTTTCGAGTATCCCTTAATTGCCACTTTAACTAATGATGAATTAACTAATAATCTAAAAACAGCTTAATAACGATTCACTAGATGAAGAGGCGTACACATTAAATGAACAATATATCAAAGAAATCTTTAAGCAAAGTTGTCCTGAAAGAGGAAAATCGAGCCCAAGCCGCCGAGGAGATTTTGACAAGTGTGAATCTGGGAACCGCGGAAGAGCCTAAAGAGACGCAGATTGGTAGTTTCTTCGAAGGGACCGAAAGGGACGCCCTAATTGAGCCGCTAAAAGAATTCGTGGATGTGTTCGCGTGGTCCTATAAAGATATGCCAGCCTCGATCCTTCCATAGTTGAGCACCGAATACCGCTCGACCTTAAGTCAAGCCGCAGCGTAAGCTAAGAAGAATTAAGCCCGAATGGTCCCTACAAGTGAAAGAGGAGATAGAAAAGATGCTCGTAGTGTGGTTCATCGTGGTCATTGAATACCCAACATGGCCGTCCAACATAGTGACGGTGACCAAAGCCAACGGAAAAATCCGATGCCGCGTAGACTTCGTGGATCTCGAACAAAGCCACCCAAAAGACGATTTCCCCGCCAAACATCGACATTTTGGTAGATTCCACGGCCAACCATGAAGTCAAATCCTTCGTCGACGGTTTTGCCGGCTACAACCAAATCAAAATGGCGTAAGAAGATCAAGCCAAAACAGCCTTCACAACCCCTCGGGGACCTATCGCTACACGGTCATGCCATTCGGACTAAAGAATGCCGGGGCTACGTACCAAAGGGCGCCTACTGCTCCATGACATGATCCACAAAGAAATTGAGGTCTATGTGGACGACATGATAATACATTCCAGAGGATCGATGGCCGCACTTTGTTGATTTGAGAAAATTCTTCGGCCGCCTCCGAGACCACAAAGATGAGACCGAATCCAGCCTAAGTGCACCTTCGGTGTAAGACGAGGTAAGGTGCTAGGATATATGGTGACGTAACGGGGAATCGAAGTAGATCCCCGTAAAATCAAGGCGATAGTTGAAATGAAGCCACCCCGACACCGACGTAAGTGAAATCCTTCATGGGAAGACCGCAATACATAAGCCGCTTTGTAAATCACCGACCTCGATCCGCGAGCCGATCTTCAAGTTGATGAAGAAAAATGCCTACACGTAATGGACCCTGTAATGTCGCCTTGCCTTTGAACGTATCAAGGCATACCTTGTGAATCCTCCGATTCTCTCGCCCACCACATCGGCAAAGCCACTCTTGCTATATCTAACCTGTCACGGATACAGCAATTGGGGCTATGCTAGCTCAAGAGAAGAAAGATTCCAAAGTCGAAAACGCCATCTATTTCGTAGCGTAAAAGCTCCAAGGAAGCGAACTCAATTACTCGCTTGCGAGAAGACTTGCGCAGTTTGGTCCGGGTAGTGGGAAAGTTGAAACACTACATGCAGCCTCACCCGATACATCTTGTTTCAAGGATAGACCCCATCAAATATCTCTGTTCGACAAGCCTTCCATCTCCATGAGATTGGCAAAATGGTCGTTCTTTTTGGCCGAATATGACATCGCTTATGTTTCAAGGAAATCCGTAAAAGGACGCATAATGGCGTAACATCCGGCCGATTTCCCAAGTGATGAGTCCCGAGGACCCGAACCTCAATTTCCCGATGATGGAATCTTCGCTCTAGAAGGAGAAAATCGCTGCAACTCTTCTTCGACTGGGCGTCAAACAAAAGGGGGAACGGGATAGGAATGCTTCGGTCGATCCTACCGACGAACACACCCCCATAGCAAGCAAGGCCGAACTTCGAAGTCACCAACAACGCCGCCGAATATGAAGCTTGCATAGCCGGTTGGAAGCCGCCTTGAAAGAAATATCAAGGAATTGGAGGTGTATGGTGACTCGCCCTCATCATCAATCGTGTCTCTAACAAATGGAAGACCGTGGATCCGGTTTGCGTAAGTATCATGCTTACATGGAAGAGTTAGTAACTCAATTTAAAGAGATCACTTTCATTACCTCGCCAAGAGACCGAAACAAAGTTCGCAGATGCTCGCTACACTAGCCTCTCTTGTCGAAATACCCGAAGGAAAGTCTCGTTAAACCATTCGTAGTCCTGAGAAGAGAAAACCCCGCCTATTGCTTCGAAATTGAAGCGGAAGCCGAACCGATCAATGATCCCCGGTACACTCGTATTTACCAAGCACTAAGGATGGCGAGGCCTCTTTCAAAAATGAAGATGGGGAATATAAAGAAGGAATCAAAGCGAAAAGTCTCTCACTCGAAACGGCTCGCCTCCCATTATGTTCTTTGGGAAACATGTTATACAAAAAGCGTTATCAAGGCCCCCTCCCGCGATGTATCAAAGAAACAAGAGGCTACCGAACTCATGAAAGAAATACATGGTGGTACCTCGCGGCCCTCACATGAATGCTCGAGCTCGATGCAAATCATACCGAGAATGGGGTATTTTTGGATCTCCATGGAAGCCGACCGTATCCAGCTTTGTCAAAAGCCGCGACAAATGTCGCCGATACTCAAATCTCAATCACTTGCCTCCTCACGAGTTATACCGCATGACAACCCCTTGGCCTTTCGTCACTTGGGGAATTGATGTCATAGGCAAAATCACACCATCAGCAAGAACGGCCACGAAGTTCGTCCCGGTAGCCGTGGATTATTTCACCAAGTGGGTTGAAGCAAAGTCCTACAAAATCCTCAACTCAAAGAAAGTTGCCCTATTCATCAAAGAAAACATCATGTGCGTATACGGGTTGCCACCGAAATCATCTCGTATAATGGATCCCACTTCGAAGGGGAATGTGAAAACCGCCGGCGGAATTCCGAATAACCCGTCACAAGTCATCTCCCTACAGCCCCAAACCAACGGAGCCGTCGAAGCAAAGAAACAAGACTCGAAAATATCATCCGGAAAATGGCCGTCCAAGGCGTAGATTGGCCCGAGAAGTTACACTGCACTCGGGGCTACGTAACACGCCGAACGGCAATCGGGGAAACACCTTTTGCCCTCACATACGGAATGGAAGCCGTACTCCCAATCGAGCCGGAAATACCTCGCTCCGTATACCGTTGGAAAGCCAGATCAACGAGGTCGAATGGCTCCGCAGTCGCCATGATGAACCGGCCCTACTAGACGAACGCCGACCGAAGGCCATGGAACACATCCGGCCTACCAAGGAAGAATGGCTAGAGCCTTCGACAAGAAAGTAAAGCATCGGGAGATCCGAGAAGGTGATCTCGTTCTAAAAGAAAAGCCCCCACCCGTATCAACCCCTCGGCAAATGGGAGCCTCGTATGGGTCGGGCCATATGTCGTCCGTAAGATCTTCTCCTGAGGAGCCATGCAACTTGCGCACCTCGACGGAATCCCTTTGTACACCCAAAGGAATGGTGACAAGCCGCGCAGATACTACGCGTAAAAAAAAAAAGAAGAAAGAAGAAAAAGTGCTAAAAGAGTAATACCCAACTAGGTTAGAAACCCGAGAAGGGCGGCCTAGGTAAAAACAAATGGTTGCACCAAAAAAAAACAAAAAAAACAAAAAAACAAAAAAAAAACAAAAAAAAAAAAAAACAAAACAAAAAAGAGTTCACCAAAGTTGAACTACGAAGACCCGAGCTCCTCAAAATGAGGGGAACGTAGGCAAATGAAACGGTTCGGTCTAAAGCACAAATAAAAGCCATACTTTGGCATCAATACAACCGATCGCACCATGAAAGCTGTCTCGAAAACTCTAAAGCAATTCAAATATTCATTACAAGTTAAAAGCTCTTTGATGAGTCTAAGCCCGATTCATTCCTACAACTAGCAACCTCGCTAAAGGAAAACTAAGATACATAATCTAACTAATGTGTCTCGCCATGACAAGAAAAGGGATACTCTAAACCTCGTAGTCACTCCAAGCCACTCGCATCGGCCTCTCCCTTCTTCTTCCCCTCCGAGTCTTTCTCTTCTCGAACCGGAAAGATGTCGGCATTCCTCCTACCAAGCTCGTATAGGAACAGGTCTATCAAACCAGCCTCCGTCGTGGCCTTAGTAGCCCTAGCGTCATCCCTCATCTCCCGTAGCCTAGCCGGTAGCATAGGAGCCCTCCTCTCCCGTCTCTTGACGTAAGCCTCATAGTCGGTCACGCCGTCTCCGCTCCGGCCATGAGGGTTGGCCTCGCCTCGGCCCTCCTCCTCTCGTAAAACAGCCCGGTCCTCCGCACCCACAATGGCCTCACGCCGTCTCAAAATAGCCACCCGAGTCTCTCCTGCATGCCTCTCATACCAATCCAGGTACCAAGTGGTCGTGAACACCGGCCTCTGACGCTCGAGAATAACCCGAGAAGGAAAGGCGTCATACCTCCATACTGGAAAGAAATGGAAACACCGAGGGATCATCCATAGAAGCAGGAGTCACCACCCCGGTGGCTATATCATCAAAGCCCTCCAAAGGAACTCCGCTCCAGCCGAACCGTCTCGTAACTAAAGCCGGAATATAGAAGCCGGACCGAGAAAGCCCCGGAAGCATGACCACAGAGACCCATCCTCAAGCACTCGCGAGTCTCCACCCGCCAATGAGGCACCGACCATCTCGATATCTTCAGCCCGGCGACCCGCCATCCAACGCTCCCACGAGCCCCGATCATCAAAATCTACATCAACACCTCTCCCGGCAAAAGTCCAAGGCTCGATCATATCGTAGGTTTCCCGAAGAACCCCCAAACGCTCCATCGCCCACAGTGGTCAAGAGGAACGGGCCGCCCCCGCGCATATACCGCCGTCCGGTAGCTAATCTGCCGAGAGCATGAAAAGTCTCCCCAAGAATCAAAGGAACGACATCTCTCGCCTGTGCGACAAAGTGAACGACAACATCCAGCAGAGATCGATGACAAGATCCCAAAGGAATAGACCATGAACAGGGTGCCAAACATGCAAAGTGCAAAGGCATCCCAATAGGCATCATCTACCAAACCTAGGCCCCTAAATCTGTCTGGAAGACCGGAAATATCGAAATGATCGGGACCGCGGATCATACCTTGCGCTTTCCTCCGGAAAGATGAAGGAGGACGCACACCGTCGCCAAGAAAGAAGCCCCTCCGGCAAGGGAACCGCTATCTCTTCCACCTCCGGACCTCCAAGCAAGGCCCGAAATTCTTCGACGCCGGAACAATCTCGTTGAAGGAAAGGCAAAAGACATGCCTTCTAGTATCCCAAAACGAAGAAGAAGCTCTTAAGAGGTCATAATCCGGAACCAATTCTTTGAGAGACCACAAGCATCGTATCTTGTACCTTTCTTCAAAGAATGATCTTCTCCCGTGCATAATCTCCCTACACCACTCCTTGAACTTTTCAAAGAACAACATTTGCCTTTCTTTGGACAATTTTGGAGAATTTTTGGCCATTTCCATGGTTTTTCTCTTTCTCCCGAAAATGGTCAAGTTTGACCGGAGGTTGAAGAGGATATTTGAATTTGAAATAAAGCAAGACCAGGTCTGGACCAAAATTAAAGGACAAAGGTCGATTCCCGTCCTATCCGCGCGGATGAAGTTTGCTAAAAAAAATCTTTGCAATGTACCAAGCCGCTACACCAAAAGAGGAATATTCCGTCCCGTTGCTCGAAACTTGTGCAAAACCTCCCCAAACCACCCATATACCAAACACCCTTGCAAAAAAAATCAAGGCTCATGCAACACTGCATTCATATTGCATTGCAAACATAAATAAAATCCTAAATTATTACATTCCAAAAAAAAAGAGTGTGCATAAAAAAAAACAAGCATTCATAAATAAAATCCTAAATTATTACATTCCAAAAAAAAAATAGTGTGCATAAAAAAAAACAAGCAAACATAAATAAAATCCTAAATTATTACATTCCAAAAACAAATGTGCATAAGCCGTACAAATCTAAATCTCAATCTCAAATCTCAAAAAAATCAATCGGAGTCTCCAAAGACCCGATGTCTCCCCGGCCCTCTTGCGACTCGGGCCCGCTCCTCAGAGCCCCGAAAATCTCGGGCTCGTAATCGTCCTCGTCTCCGTAAAGAGGCTCATCAGACCAACCGGCACGCCCGATAGGGCAAGCCGAGATCTCGCGAAAAATCGTATCCGAAGGTGAAGGCGTCTGACTCCCGCACGTACGAAGACGACCCGCCATGCTGCCAAACGTGTCCCTGCCCGTGTGGATCCCCGAGAATGACGTGATCCGAAGGCGCACCGCGCGGGGATCGAGGAGAGGAGACAGAGGAGTCTCTCAAGAAGTCTCGAGCGAATAGGGGAAGCCTCCCGTCCGACAGCGCCGCCGTGGTCGCCTCGCTCTAGCTCGAGGAGCCCCCGCAAGCGACCATCCTCCTGATGAATCTCTTGGCCCCGATCACTTGCTTCGTCAGCTTCTCGACAACCACCTCCGAAAACTGCACAAAAGCAAAAGCGTCAAAAAAAAAGAAGTGATGCTAGAGATGATGAAACAAAAGAAAGAAAAGAAGGGGAAAAGGTGAAGCCATACCTTCATACTCCTGACGAGGCCGGAAAGCTCGTGGAAGTCGCCGGCCGAGGGATCTCGCACCTCAATCGGACCCCATCCTCGGATATAGGAAAATCCGTCCGAGGGTACCGCGGATCCCAAGCCCCTCCCTATCTAGACCCGAGGCATCCTCGCCTCCTCAAGACAAATGTCGCGTATGGCTCAATCGCCACGAAATCCGAGAAGTGCCGGCCGGCTCTGCAGAATCATCCCAGTCACGGACCGATCGCCGGTGCATCATATCGGCGGGAGGCTCCACCGGTGTCCTCAAAGGCGAGTTCACGCCATGCCGGCGCGTCACCCTCTCTCCCGCATAATAGGCATCGCAGTCGACCCTCAAAATCCTCCGCCGCACTGCCCAAATCTCGCCGCCCTTCACCGCGCCACCTCAAAGCGATCCTGTGGGAAGAATATCATCCCCTCATCCGTCTCGGCCTCCGTCAAAGGAAGGCAATCCGCGCACTGAGAGTCGTACGCCCGGAGCTTATCTTCTCCCGGCATGCTTGGACCAAGACCGCATGGCCGGATACGCCCGACGTACTCCGCCGGCCGCCGCCACACCGTGACGTGGAAAACTCCAACGCCCATACCGCGAAAGGTAAAAATCCAATCAATCCAAAGGCAAAAGAAAAGTGCGTGCTCAAAAAAAAAAAGAGGAGGGAAAGCAAAAAGAGAGCTTATACCTCCAGTGGCAAACTCAAAGCAAGATAAAGAGCTCACAGCCTCTTCCGCCGTACCTATCAAGAGCAAAATAAAGCTCGCCACTCGGCCTCTCCCCACGAGACATCTCCTACTGCCTCCATGTCCTCCAAGGACCTCAAGAAGGCAAAGACTCGTCCCTCAAAGATGCCCAAAGAGGGTGCTCGAGAAAGCAAACCACAAGAAGGCCCCGGCAACTGACGGCGCCTATCCTCTCCTCCCCACCTCATAACTCGCTATGGTCTCCACGATCTTGCCGTAGACCACGGCATACTCCATCCCCATCCCCTTTTGGGAATAGGGAAAATCCCGTAAGAGCTCGCAGACGCATCGCCGTAGCCATCCCGCCACTCAATGCCGCGTCCATTAAAGGACAAAGCCCGTGATCGCAAAGATAGTCGGGAGGGCGTAACCGTAGCCTCGCCCCGTAAGAAGTGGAAGGTGTGGGTCGCGCCCCACCAATGCCGCGCCGAGCAAACATCAAGCCTTGCTCTTAGGGAACTTGACCAGCCCCTCAAGCACTCGACAAACTCCCAGAGCCCCGTCTCGACAACAACTCCGTCTCGGACTCGCAAAGCTCCTCGGCCCGCATCCGGAAGCCGGTCCCACAAGTCAATCACGGACTCCACCGATCCTCGAGTCTTCATTTTGTTCAGCTGCTCCGTTACAAAACGGTTTCCGCCCTGTAAAAAAAAAAAGAGAAAAAGAAAATGTCAAAAAAAATTTTTTTTTGCATTTGCATTTACAAAAAAAAAAGAAAGCATACACATGCATTTAAAAAAAAAATTTCGACAAAGATAACAAAGATACAATGAGCATAGCCCCATTTTTCTCACGTAAAAGACAAGCCAAAGAAATCCCAATGCATTCATCAAAAAAAAAGATGCATTCCTACGGAAGTAAAAACTCCGTCCCATTTTCATAAAATAACATGCATATCATCCATCTTACATGCAACGGGAGGAAAAATTCGTCCCACTTTTCAAAGAAAAAAATATATCCTAAACATACATACATCTCATATTGGCAAAATGCCCATTCTTTCCAAACAAAATGCATGCATTGCATCATTCATCAACATCAATATTCAATTTCAAAAAAATCATCATCATCAACATATCAATATTCAATTTCAAAAAAAAAATCATCATCAACATGCAAAGCATCAAAATCAAAATTCAAAGCCAAGAATATCAATCATTCGAATTTTCAAAAAAAAAAAAATTTCAAAATCACCCAAAATTCAAATTTCAAACAAGAAATCAACAAAGGGATCAAAGGGTTTCAAAGTATACCGCTCGAGATTCGAATCCGAAGCCCAATGTTGCCAAGCATCGGGTAATGCTCCTCCGCAACCGATTGCGAAAGATTGTAATGCCTCCTCATCCGGACGAGCTCCACCGCCTCTCCGCTACCGGGCCACGCCCTTGGCCTTGAAAAGCGCCTTCCCCGTGTTCCATTGCTCAAAAATCGAAGAAATCGGAGAATTTTTGAAGCTTCTAAGGCCAACAATGGCGGATTTACGATTTCTCTCTCTCGCTCTCGAATTTTTGAAAACTGAATGGGGAAGAAGAAGGGCGTTGGCCCAATTAATACCCCCTGGTTTTCAAACCCTATCCGCGCGGACAGGATTGCAAGGGTCAAAATGACCCTTTTGCCCCTTAAAATTCCAGGACTCTGCAATTCAGTCCCCAACTTGACAGAGTTAACCAAAGTTAACCAAAGTCACTCCCTTGTCAAGAAAATCATTCCCCGGCAAGAAACGTAAGACCGAGTGCCCCGAGAAAGATAACGAGATCCCGTATCTTTCATCAAAATTACCCCCGGCAGTCAAACGTAAGACCGAGTGCCCCGAGAAAGATAACGAGATCCCGTATCTTTCATCAAAATTCACCTCCTAAGCACAAACGTAAGACCGAGTGCTCCCGAGAAAGATAACGGATCCCGTATCTTTCATCAAAATCTTCCCGGCAGCCAAACGTAAGACCGAGTGCCCCGAGAAAGATAACGAGATCCCGTATCTTTCATCAAAATCTACCCTAAGCACCAAACGTAAGACCGAGTGCCCCGAGAAAGATAACGAGATCCCGTATCTTTCATCAAAATTACCCCTAGCCAAACGTAAGACCGAGTGCCCCGAGAAAGATAACGAGATCCCGTATCTTTCATCAAAATTACCCCCTATAGCCAAACGTAAGACCGAGTGCCCCGAGAAAGATAACGAGATCCCGTATCTTTCATCAAAATTACCCCCTAGCCAAACGTAAGACCGAGTGCCCCGAGAAAGATAACGAGATCCCGTATCTTTCATCAAAATTACCCCCTAGCCAAACGTAAGACCGAGTGCCCCGAGAAAGATAACGAGATCCCGTATCTTCATCAAAATTACCCCTAGCCAAACGTAAGACCGAGTGCCCCGAGAAAGATAACGAGATCCCGTATCTTTCATCAAAATCTTCCCCTAGCCAAACGTAAGACCGAGTGCCCCGAGAAAGATAACGAGATCCCGTATCTTTCATCAAAATTACCCCGGCCAAACGTAAGACCGAGTGCCCCGAGAAAGATAACGAGATCCCGTATCTTTCATCAAAATCTTACCCCCTAAGCCAAACGTAAGACCGAGTGCCCCGAGAAAGATAACGAGATCCCGTATCTTTCATCAAAATCTTCCCCTAGCAGCCAAACGTAAGACCGAGTGCCCCGAGAAAGATAACGAGATCCCGTATCTTTCATCAAAATTGCCCCGAGTAAGACCGAAGGCCCCGAGAAAGATAACGGAATCCCGTATCTTTCATCAAAATCATTCGACGGCCAGCCAAACGTAAGACCGAGTGCCCCGAGAAAGATAACGAGATCCCGTATCTTTCATCAAAATCATCCAACGGCAGCCAAACGTAAGACCGATTTCCTGCACGAATACGTCCGATTTTCCTCAAAGAAAGGCTAACGAAATCCCCAAAGAAAGTTAACGGAATCCCAAAAGCCAACGGAATCTCGAGTAGTACTCGAACTACGAAAGGGCTTGATTCCCACTAGGGATACGTAGGTAGCCTATCATTAGGTCCACCTCGACCAAAACGGTCACCCTCTCCTTCTACAGCAGCAGACAAAGTCCACCGAAAGGCCATTTCAAATTAAGGTCCGAGGCGCCTAAAAAGCCATCATCATCAAGGTTCGAGGCGCCTAAAAAGCCATCATCATCAAGGTTCGAGGCACCTAAAACGCCATCTCCAAGGTTCGAGGCACCTAAAACGCCATCTTCAAGGTTCGAGGCACCTAAGACGCTATCACTAGAAAGCGATAAATCGCAATCATCCCCAAAGCAGAGACCGAAAATGGTCATTCCTATCCCCCGAGCTTGATAGCCATCGACCGAAAATGGTCATCTCTTATCCCCAAAGAAGTTTCTTCCAAGAGCTGATCGTGGAACTCGCTCATCAGTTCGAGGCACCTAAAACGCCATCATCTCCAGGGTCAAAGACTCGAACTACGAAAGGGCTTGATTCCCACTAGGGATACGTAGGTAGCCTATCATTAGGTCCAGCCCCTCGACCAAAACGGTCACCCTATCCTTCGGCAGCAGACGAAGTCCACCGAAAGGCCATTTCAAATTAAGGTCAAGGTTCGAGGCTAAACGCCATCCTAAAAAGCCATCATCATCAAGGTCCGAGGCACCTAAAACGCCATCTCCAAGGTTCGAGGCACCTAAAACGCCATCTTCAAGGTTCGAGGCACCTAAGACGCTATCACTAGAAAAGCGATAAATCGCAATCATCCCCAGCAGAGACCGAAAATGGTCATTCCTATCCCCAGCAGAGCGGATAGCCATCGACCGAAAATGGTCATCTCTTATCCCCACAGAAGTTTCTTTCCAAAGAAACGATCGTAGAACTCGCTCATCGTGTTCGAGGCACCTAAAACGCCATCATCTCCAAGGGTCAAAGACCCGAACTACGATCGGCTTGATTCCCATTCGGGATACGTAGGTAGCCTATCGCTAGGTTCAGCCACCCGATCACTCGATCATCCCGCCAGATATGGAGCCTTACTCTTATCGACGACCCCGCTTCCTTCGAAAGCGCCGTCGCCGAGGGGCTACTGTAAGTGCTCCAATTTGAGCTTGTTAGAATTTTCGTTAGAAAATTAACGGAAGTTATAACATTTCTAACAATTCCTAACAATCCTAACTTTTCTAACAAAGTGAGGGTAAAATGGGCATTGTTATTTAAGGTTAAACCTTAAAAAGAATCTTAAAAAGCAAAACAAAAGGAATAAAACCACAAATAGCAATGGCCGGAAACACAAAACCGGGCCGTTAATTTGAAATTTGAAAAAGATTATTCTTCTTGTCCAAAGCCGGAGCCGCATTTAATGAACAAAGGCACGCCGAGGGGATCCATCCGCGCGGACATGTTTGTAATTTCCAGAGGGCTATAAATTGAGCCCTCCAAATACAAAAATAAGGAGGAAGAACACATTTTGCAACGAACCTCTCGCGAAATATAGAGAGAAAACAAAGTGAGAATTCTTCAAGAATTGTCACCATTTTCTCTCCAATCTTTCCCAACTCATACTCATCCACTCACTCTCATATTAAAGCCCTAAACACTCATACACTCAAGCCAAACACTCAAGAACACAAGGAAGATTGGTAAACCCTCCTCTTCCTAACCCTAAATCTCATCCATGCATGCATCTTCAAACTACAAAATGTAGTTCTTTCATCTTCTTGCTCTAGATCTAAGAAGATCACCATGGAAGACCATCTCCATGGATGATCTTCTACAAAGATCAACATTATTTTTAAGCTTTCTTACTTTCTTGCAAAGAAAACTCATTTTCAAAACCCTAAAAACCATTTTCAAGCATAAAATCTTGATTTCAAAGGATAAAATCCTCCTTCCCAAGCAAATGAAATGCTTAGTCCTAATGTACCCCAAGGATGGTTTGGTATAGTTGATTCACCACTAAAATGTCTAGTGATCACTAACCACAACCTAGGGAAATGGGGACAAGCATGGATGCAAAACCCCTTTAAAATCATATTTTCTTTCTTGAGAAGTTGCTGTCCAGTAGCAATTTTCTCAGACCTCAGTCCATGGTCTTAATTTTTGGGCACAGATGAACTTGGAATTTGGTGTTGACTACAAAATACTTTTTGTAGCCAACATCCAGAGCTTTCCAGAAATATTTTTACTTTATTTTTTGGGTGAGTAAAACTCCTCTTTTCAAATTTTCTTTCAGAGGCTAGTTCATCAGCTTCTGGGAATCCAGATCTCATATCTGAGGTTTCCAGAAGGTTTTGACCCCTCAAATCTTCTCCAAAATGGAAAATTCCTTTGCACAAACTTTATTTAAGGTGTCTAGAACAACTTTCATTCTCTGAGTTTATCCAGATTATGAAGTTTTAAGACCCTTGAATCCCTTTCAAAATCAAAGGTCCACTGCCTTTTTCATTCTGGCAGAAATGGCTCTCAACTTCAAAAGGTCTTTTGAGTACCAAATCTCAATCCAAAAATCTTCCAAAAAATCATGGGATCAGTTTAAAGTCTTAAAAAGATATCCCGATTTTTACTTTTCTGAGTTTCAACTTATTTTGGCCAAAACACACACACACACACACACAAATGATTTTCAGCTTGGAAGACTCGTTTTTACGAGGCGCGTCGGGTGCACACTAACGTCCTTCCCGACGCGTAACATGACCTCCGAACCTAAATCTCTGATCTCGGGCTTTTTTCAAAGTTTTGGCCCTCAAAATTAAAATGGCGTGGCGACTCCGTTTTCGTTGATTTTTTCAAACACCAAAAAAAAATGGGAAAATTTTCGAATGGCACATTCATCACACGCCTTCAAGACAATCAAGGCCTACTTGGTCCATCCCCCAATCCTGTGTCCTCCACATAAGGACAAGCCCTTGTTGCTATATTTGACAGTTACAGATACGGCTGTCGGAGCCATGCTTGCTCAAGAAAAGACAGATTCGAAAGTGGAAAACGCCATCTACTTCGTCAGCCGAAAGCTTCAGGGCAGCAAGTTGAACTATTCAGCTTTAGAAAAAACCTGTGCAGCTTTGGTATGGGTGGTCATCAAATTGAGACACTACCTCTTGGCGCATACAGTGCACCTGGTGTCAAAGATGGATCCCATCAAATGCCTATTCGGTAAGTCTTATCTGTCATCAAGGCTTGCTAAATGGTCATTCTTCTTAGCTGAATTTGATATCAAGTTCGTGACCCGCAAGGCAATCAAAGGCCAAGCTCTGTCAGATCATTTGGCAGATTTTCCGAGCTCAGAAGTGCCCGAGTTCGAACCCCAATTTCTGGACGATGGAATTTTCATGATAGAAGGTACGGACCATTGGCAGTTGTTCTTTGATGGTGCCGCCAACAAAAGGGGCAATGGTATCGGCATGGTGTTGGTTGATCCAAAGGATGTACACACCCCCATAGCTATCAAGTTGAATTTCCTGGCTACTAACAATGCCGCGGAATACGAAGCTTGTATAGCTGGCCTCGAGGCAGCCCTGGAGCGAAACGTCGAAAAGTTGGAGGTGTACGGAGACTCTCAGCTAATCATCAATCAGGTATCCAATAAGTGGAGAACCGTGGACCAGTACTTGCAAATGTACTATGCTTATATGGAGGACCTGATCGGCCAATTCAAGGAGGTCGCGTTCCACTATCTACCCCGAGACAAGAACAGGTTCGCGGATGCCCTGGCCACTTTAGCCTCTTTGGTAGAGATTCCGGAGGGAAAGTCAGTAAAGCCATTCAGAGTTGGGAGGCGCGAGAACCCTACCTACTGTTATCAGATTGAGCTAGAAAGAGTCGATGACCTATGGTACAGCCAGATCTTTCAGTACCTTAAGCATGGCGAAGCCTCGTTCCCGACAGAAAAGGATGGTAGGCCAAAAGAGGGTCTCTGCGCCAAAAGTTTACAAGCGTTGAAAAGGTTGTCTGCACAGTACGTTATTCTGGGAGATGACTTATGGAAGAAAAGGCACCAAGGGCCACTTCTACTCTGTATCAGCAAGTCTAAGGCCAAAAAGGTCATGGAAGAAGTCCATGGTGGCGCATGTGGACCACATATGAATGCCCGAGCCTTGATGTTCAGCATACTCAGGATGGGTTATTATTGGATCTCCATGGAGACCGATCAGATCTCGCTTGTGCGAACCTCGCGATAAGTGTCAGCGGTTCTCCAATCTCAACCATATACCTCCCCATGATCTCTACTGTATGAGCACTCCTTGGCCATTCGCAACTTGGGGGATCGACGTTATTGGGCAGATAACTCCTGCCGGCAGTAACGGGCACGAATTCGTGTTCGTCGCTGTGGATTACTTCACCAAGTGGGTTGAAGCGGCATCCTACAAGGTCCTAAACTCCAAAAAGGTAGCCCGTTTCATAAAAGAAAACATTCTGTGCCGATATGGCGTTCTGAACGAGATTATTTCCGACAATGGGTCACATTTCGAGGGACATACCGACAAACTGCTCGCGGAATTCAGAATCAAGCGACACAAGTCCTCCCCTTATCGCCCTCAAACCAATGGTGCTGTCGAGGCAGCAAACAAGAACCTGGAAAGGATCATCCAGAAGATGGCCGTAAGGAGCCGGGATTGGCCTGAGAAGCTTCACTTGGCACTATGGGCTACCGCACTTCAGTAAGAACAGCCACCGGTGAAACCCCGTTCGCTTTGACATATGGAATGGATGCCGTTTTGCCCATTGAGTTAGAGATACCCTCCCTCCGGGTCCTGCTTGAAAATGAAGTCAACGAGATAGACTGGCTTCAGAGTCGACATGACGAGTTAGCTCTTCTGGATGAACGAAGGCTTAAGGCGATGGAGCACATCCGGGCTTATCAGAAGCACATGGCTAGGGCCTTTGACAAGAAGGTGCATACCCGCGACATTAAAGTGGGTGACTTGGTCCTAAAAGAAAAGCCGCCGAATCAATTCAGTCCTTTGGGCAAGTGGGCACCAGTCTGGGTAGGCCCGTATTTGGTAAAAGAGATCTTCTCTGGCGGAGCAATGAAGTTGACAGATTTGGATGGTAATCCCTTCATGCACCCGGTGAACGGCGACAAACTGCGCCGCTATTACGTATGAATCGAGTCTTCCCCTCTATATAAAAAAAAAAGAGAAAAGAAAAAAACAAAAGCGCAAAAATAATGTACCCAGACGAGACTGGAAACCTCTCAAAAGGCAGTCCGTGCAAAACAATGGGTACGCTCGGTGCTAAAAGAATATACCCAACTAGGCTGAAAATCCTAAAAACGGGCGGTCTAGGTAAAAAACAGGGTTGCACCACTTGTCCCCCTTATGTCTATCCCTTTCTTAAACACAAAGTTAATTGGGTCGAACTACGGAGACCTGAGCCCCTTAGTCTATTTTGTAAAAGGGGAACGTAGGCAGCCGTTCGCGGTTCGGTCTAAAAATCATAAAAATCACCAAATCCTGTCAACAGTTGTATTAGTGATTGCCAAAATGTGTCTTGATTAAGTTCTGAAGTAATTTCAACTTTCATCACATTAATACATTCATTGATGAGCTCAAGCACGGTCTACTCTCGACTCATTAACATTAGCAAAAATAATATCTTTTAAAAAGTACATCTAAATTGTCTGCGTCGGCAACAAGGGATACAATGACCGGTCACCTAACCCTAGTCACTCGTTCCCACTCCCGAACTAGCATTCTTCTTCTTCCTCTTCCTCGGTCCTCGGGAGGTCTTTGACTTAGCTATCCCAAATAGTTCTGTCTCCCGCCGTCCCGGCTCAGGAATAATATGAGTCGGTGAGTCAACCAATCTGGCAACTCTCAGCGCCGCCTGGGCAGCCCTCTCCTCTCTCAAAGCTGTCCTCCGAGCCATAACTTCAGGGTCATCCCTCATCTTGGCTCTCCTCTCTACGAGTCTCTCAAAGTCTGCTGCCGGATCATCGATCACGTTGTCTGGGTCAGTCTGCGCCTCACCATCACGTAACTCCAGGCTAGTTTGGTCTCCTCCTCGGATCCCTCGGCAATATACTTCAATGATGTGCTGAACTGGTCCCATCTGCTCCCCATACCAAATGAGATACAGGGTGGACAGATATGTGATTCCCTGTCTTCCGTATCGCAGTGTGAGCGGGAAAAGCCGCTCCTGAAAAGGCCCTGGCAAAGAACCCGAGGGTCCGGACATCAGTCATGTCAAGAGGAACGGTATCCTGGGCCATCTGCTCTCTGAACCCATCAACAGCCTTCTGTGGGTATCCATACTGCCTCTGAACAAGCAAGGGGATACTGAACGATGAGAAGTGTAATCCCGGCAGCCTCACTACAGCAGAGTCATCCTTCCTGCCTGCCGCTCATGGTCTCAAGCCTCCATCCAGAACCCAAGATCAATATCGGTGGTAGTATACCCGGCCAATCGCTCTCGCCAGCCTCCCGCGAAGCCTCCGAGCCACTCGCCTCTGTGTAACCCATGGTGCCAGCCCGCCTACATGTAATGGGGAGATGAGTCTCAACCGCTCAAAGAGCCACAATGATAGAGACTGGGCCGCCGCGTCCCATGTGCAATGACCCTCCAGCACCGGTCCATCCCATGATAAGTCTCTCGCCAAAGAAATGGGAACTATGTCTCTCTCTCCCCGCCCGAGTCGGATCTCGAGTCAATGCGGTACCACGAGAACCCCGCATCCGCCTAACAACTCCCAAGAAGAAACCGGAGCATACCCCATCATACTCACAAAAGCAAGATAGGGAGATCATAATCGGCATAAAAATATCCATGGCCGTGGATGGGTCAAACATCTCCGGATGCGATACACCTAATCGGGCTATCCGGGGCTGTGTCAACAAAGGACAAGCCGAGAATCGATCGGGCCACCGCTTCGTGTGAAATCCCAAGAAATCGGCCAACCGCTCGCTCAAGGGTCGTGGATCTCGTGAGAAAACAAAGATCTCGAGCTCGCCTCCCCGGCCAAGGCACGAAACTCTTCAATGGTGGGTGTAAAGTCATTATACGAAAGGGTAAAGACATGCCTCTCGCAATCCCAGTATCTTGACGCGGCCCGGAGAAGATTCCAATCTACTGCCCACTCCTTTAATGCCCAGATACATCTCAACCCATATCGTTGGTCAATAACCCTCCTATTGTTGCTACGATGATGGCGGGTTAGATTTATAAGGTCGGAATGAAATTGACGTTCTTTGGTCTTAGATCTGTCGTTATAATGCTCCATTTCGGGCCAAAAGTCAAATCTTGGGGCTAATTTCGGGGTGGAAGACCAGTTTGAAGTCTGCTGTGACTGCTGGGATGTGCTTTTTACGAGTCTCCGCTCCTTTTAAATGTCGGCTGGCCGATCAAGAAATCTGTCCCCAGAGACTCTCCACCTGTCGGACGACATGGAGGTTCCATGAAGTCCCGTGTCGGACGACATGGAGAGTCCCATCGTAAAGCAAAGAATACCAGAATCGCAAAGAACCCCTAGCAGCCCAATGCTTTCTCAAAGGCCTACCCAAACCTGTCCAAAATACCAAAAAATCATACATAAACACTCCCTTTCACTCATCAAGCCTACGGGAGAGGATCCGGCGCATCCGACACCCCCGCAGACGCATAAACGTCACCCAATGCATACAAAAATCACAAAAACACCCAATCACATCAAAAGCCACCATTTTGTGCCATTCTTGGGACGGGCCTGTGCATATGAGCTAGCAAATATACAAATAAGCAAATATTTTAGTTGTCAAAATACAAAATGCAATAAAATACTTGTTTTACAACTCAAAAGAACAAAAATAGTGCATGCATCTCCTCTTTCTCCCTAAAAAGAGTCCAAAGCATGGCAAGAGGGGACCGCCATGATCACTCCGACTCGGAGTCGTCGCCGGAATCGTCCTCATCACCCTCCTCGGAGCCGCTGTCGTCCTGGACGCTGCCCACCTCCTCCTCAGAGCCGCTCTGCTCCTGGCCGTCTTCGCCACCCTCCTGTACCTCGTGGATCTCGCCGTCCGAATCATCATCATCCTCATACTGGGCCCAAGGCTGAGGCTCGCCATAATACCCATGCCACTCAGGCACGGTGGAAAAAGGGGGCTGATAAGGGTCATCCTCGCCATCATCATCATCGGGCTGGGGCTGCCGACTCGACCCACCCGCCTGTGAGCTAGAAGGAGCCAAGGCCGGCCTGTGCCTCTTCTTCGGAGGCACGACGTCACCGGGCTGGGAGCTGTATCTCCCCTTCCAATGCTCTGCGCTCCTCTGAAACTGGCGCAGCATCTTCACAGCCCCGGTGAGCGCCTTGGCCACCACCCTGTAGGTCTTGGCTGGGACCTATTCAATGAAAACAAAAGAGGCAGTCAGAAGCAATCAATACAGACAGTAAAGCAGTAAAATGCTTGAACGAATCAGAAAAGAAAAGAATGCCCACAGAGGTAGTCCCACGAGGAAGCCTTAAATGCGGATGAGTCTCAGACATATCAAAAGAGGAGCGGCGAATGACACCCCCAGCCTCATACTTAAAAAATCGGGGAGGCACCGGTATCTGCATCCCCGCTGCCCTCCTAGCAGCCATAACCTGAGGGGTCACCAATCGGGTAAAAACAAACTGAGCATAATCCCCGTCATCAGACAGCTCTGCAGCATCAATGCCGGCCCGCAACCGCTCCAAGTCAGGCAAGGCCCGAATATGCCAAATCCCCACAGGAGGATCATGAGGAACGCGAGCGGCAGCGCCATATCCATACTGCCTACAGATTCTCTCCCCCATGTACAGGGCGTCTCCCTCCGGGCCAATTAGAAGCCTCCTCGTCCTGGTCACCAGGGCAGCATCACCAACCACATCCTCGCCATACCTGCCATGCCAAGGGAACAGCCTCAAACCAGCAGGGGTGCCCCTCAAGGCAATCATCGTGACATGATAACAAGCTGTCTTCCTGGGCTTCACCCCGTCCACTTTCCGGCTCTCCCTCGCCCCAAAAGACCATCGGCGGATAGCAGGGAACAAATCTGCAGCAATCCTCTCAGCCACAGTCCAGGCATAACAGCTGAACACCTCATAAGCCCACACCTGAAAATCACAGACAAAAAGCTTTCAGTGTGCAGCAACAGTAAAAGAATGGTGACAGAAAAGTCAATGCAACAGTCAAGTTGCGAAAAACAAAAGGCATACCTCCAGCACAGTCTGATAAAAATCCAAAGAGGTCACACTGCCTCTGCTCACCTCATCCAGGCCTCTATACACCTGAACTAAGCCGGCCTCGCCCCATGAAAAAGTGGATACCTGGCCCCAGTCCCTAAGAGGCTCTAGCATAAGAGTCAATGCCGTGGTAGAGGCATTACAGAACAGGGTGTCGGAGAAACCAGCCCAAGCAAAGGCCCTCGCCAACTGCTCAGCCGTGACTGTAGCGGCACCCTCAGAGAAGAGACGACACTGATGCGTCAAAGCCGAATGTAAATCCGCCAGCGGAACCCCATTGCCCTTCGAACGAAGGGTCAAGCCAGTCAATGCCCGAATAGCGTCTGGGCTCAGCACACCGGGGTCCTCAGAAAAGATGGGCCTGCCCATGAACCGCAGACCGGTATAGCGGTGAAATCATAAGGAGTGATGGTCGACTCACCCCAAGACAAGTGAAAAGTGTGGGTAGAGTCCCACCAGTACTGCCTGAAGGCCCGCACTAGCTCCACGCTCCTAGGCGTGTCCCCAAAATCTCCAACGGCAGTAAAGAATGGTCCGAGACCAGCTGCAAAAATCAAGCCCTTGGGACTGTCCGGCAAATCAGAAGAGCCAGGAAGAAGGCCCCAAATAGTCGCAATCGCCTCAGGGGACCCCTTGGTCCGCAAAGCCTGCAGGTAAGCACAACACAGGTATCAGAACATACTCATAACAATGTGTGCATTCATTCATGTGCATTTTCAAAAATCACCCAATTCTTTCAAAAAGAACAAAAAAAAAATCTTTTCAAAACAATGCACTTCATGCCAAGCATGCAATGTCCTTTTGGGTACGATTTCCCCAAATTCTATCTTGAGCCCTAGAAATCCAATTTCGGAAAAGAAAAGGGAAGGGTCGATGGTTTAGAATACTTACCCCCATTCGCTCCATGGTGGAAGTATGAAAATCAAGGCCCAGATAAAGCCCATTCCCCTCCGGAAATTTCTTCCGTTTGTTCCGATCAACGAGCTTCCTCCTCTCGGACAATGATCGTTGCACATTCCTTCTCGATTCCGCTCGCGGAGGCATTGTTAATTCTTGATTGAAATCAAAATTGGGGGGAGAAAATTTCAAAATTTTTCTCTCTTTCTCTCTCTGAACTCGGCGGAGTATGCAATTTTTTGGGTCTGTCTTACGACCTAACTGTTTTAATTAAAACAGCTTGGGGAACGCCCCATGTCGGACGACATCCACACTCCAGAAGGGATAATTTTCCTCTTTTGCCCCTGGTCAATTTTGTCAGTCCCTCTTGACTGCCTATCATCAAAATTCACCAATTCATCCGGGTATAAATGCCCACCTCTCTCAGTTACCAAGATCCTTAGCCCGGAATGGCTATAAACTACCCGGTCCGGGAGACCATACAGATTCCCCACACAGCAAAATCTTCAGGGTGACTCCCCATCGAAACAGTCAAATTTGCGGGTGACTTCCCAAAGAAAAATAGTCAATCTTCGAGGTGACTCCCCATCAAAACAATCAAATTCGCGGGTGACTCCCAAAGAAAAAGTCAAATCCTCGGGTGACTCCCCATCGAAAAAGTCAAATTCGGGGTGACTCCCCATCGAAACAGTCAAATTCGCGGGTGACACTCAAAGAAAAAAGTCAAATTCGCGGGTGACTCCCAAAGGAAAAAGTCAAATTCGCGGGTGACTCCCAAAGAAAAAAGTCAAATCATCGGGCTGACTCCCCATCGAAACAGTCAAATTCGGGGTGACTCCCCATCAAAACAGTCAAATTCGGGGTGACTCCCCATCGAAACAGTCAAATTCGCGGGTGACTCCCAAAGGAAAAAGTCAAATTCGCGGGTGACTCCCAAAGAAAAAAGTCAAATCATCGGGGTGACTCCCCATCAAAACAGTCAAATTCGCGGGTGACTCCCAAAGAAAAAAGTCAAATCAGCGGGTGACTTCCCAAAGAAATGAGTCAAATTTGCGGGCAACTTCCCAAAGAAAAAAGTCAAATCAGCGGGTGACTCCCAAAGAAAAAAAGTCAAATCAGCGGGTGACTTCCCAAAGAAAAAAGTCAAATTCGCGGGTGACTCCCCATCGAAACAGTCAAAGTCGCGGGTGACTCCCAAAGAAAAAAGTCAAACTCGCGGGTGACTCCCAAAGAAAAAAGTCAAATCTTCGGGGTAACTCCCCATCAAAACAGTCAAAATCGCGGGTGACTCCCAAAGGAAAAGTCAAAATCGCGGGTGACTCCCAAAGAAAAAGTCAAAATCTCGGGGTGATTATGTACTTCCACGGAGGACTTACTGATCAGGATAAGAGGATGGTTGACTCTTCGTGTGGTGGTAGCATACTGAACAAAACTACTGCGGAAGCTCAAAAATTATTGGAGGAGCTAGCAAAGAGTACCCGGACACATGGTATGAGGTCAAGTGTCAGACAAGTCAATGCAGCTGGGTCCAGTAGTGGGGTGGCGGATCAACTTAAAACTGATGTCGAGGACATCAAAAGTATGATGAAAGCAATAATGTTGGGACATCCGTCGAAGCAGTGTGGTATTTGTTACGAGGTGACTCATCCTACAGATTCGTGTCCAACATTACAAACGGGTGAGTATGAAGATGTGAATGCAGTCGGATTCGGAGGCCAGAGACAGAACACTTACAACCCGAACTGGAAGAATCACCCAGGGTTCAGTTGGTCTAATCCGAATGGGGCACAGCAGCCGCAGTTCGGTAATCTGCAGGGTTTTTGCGGTTCGGCCAGATCCGTACGGCTTAGGCCACCTATGCGGCCTACAGCTTTGGCCGCAGCGGCAGCAGCTTGGCAAACAGCGAGGGCAGCCTACGAAGATATGTTCCGTACACTGGCTCAGTATGACCACCTTATCCAGGTTTTCAGCTGCATCGCGGAAGGGACCGATACGAGTATCGCTGGTCTTGAGAGACGGATGGGGCGGATTGCGAATCTTTGTTGGTAGGTTGGACGCTCAGAATTCGGGAAAGTTGCCATCAAGGACGGAACCGAATCCGAACTAGAAAAACGTGAGTGCTATAACACTGAGGAGTGGTAAGGAGTTGATAGACACAGTGATCAATGAGGAACCAGAATTAGAGGTTGAAAAGACTGCGTCGAGAGAAAAAGTCGTGGAAGAGAAGGGTACTGCATCTGAGTCAGTGCCACCAGTAGTCGAGCCGGAAGTGCCGTTTCCTCAAGCCTTGAGAGAGTCGAGGAAGCCTGAGCCTGACAAGGCCATTTTTGATACTTTCAAGAGGCTTGAGGTGAACATCCCGTTCCTGGACCTTCTTCAGACTGTCCCGAGATATGCCAAGTTTCTGAAGGAGCTGTGTACCACCAAGAGAGATCAGAAACTGAGAAGTCATAAAAAGGTGAAGGTCAATGAGCATGTTTCTGCCATTTATCAGAGGAAGATGCCCAAGAAGTGCAATGATCCGGGGATGTTTGTGATCCCTATTTCTCTAGGGGATTCATCGAAGCATAAGGCAATGCTCGATTTGGGGGCTTCAATCAATGTTATGCCATATACATTGTTTGAGAACCTAAAGTTGGGGCCATTGCAAGACACTAGGGTAATAATACAGTTACCTGACCGATCTAACGCGTATCCGAAGGGGTTAGTGGAGGATGTTCTCGTTCGGGTTGGTAAGATGATATTTCCGGCTGACTTTTACGTGTTGGATATGGATTCGGATCCTAAGGCTCCCATTCTTCTTGGAAGGCCTTTCATGTCTACAGCTAGAACCAAGTTGGATGTGGCCAATGATTCTTTGTCTATGGATTTCGATGGGCAAGTGTAAGTACCCAAATCCGGATCGTCAAAATCCGTCAGAAAGTTAACCGAAATCCATTAACTGGCCCGCTCCAGGTTAACCGGAACTCGTTAAACTCCCCGTTGCCATGCCAACGAGACGTCCCGGGACTGCCCCGTGCATCCCGACGTCGAAACGTACTTAACACGTGTCATCGCACGTAAAAGTACGGCTTTCCCTGAAAAACGCACTTTCCGGCACTTTCCGGGGGAATTTCAGACATTTTCCGGACTGTTATTTTAAAAAATGGACAAAACCGGGACCGGGGAACGAACTCCCATGCAAAGGGTGAGTCATGGGACACGTGGCAGCCATGCCACAGCCATCTCGTCACCTTTCAATCACAAATCAAGCTGAAAAGACCAAAATACCCCTAGATTTCAGTCAAAGTCCGTAGGACTCCTGTGCAAATTTCTGAAATTGCCAAAGAAGCCCCTCGAAATTCCAAAATACCCCAAAACCCTGAAAAACAGTCTAAGTCCGTCCGGACTCTTACTGCAATTTTCACCTATAAATAGAAGTTGCTGTCAAAGGCAAAAGGAGGAAGAAATTACCCCAAAATCACTCTACCCCACGGCTGAAACTGATTTCACCCCCTCCCGAGCTCCCGTTTCGTCTCGATTCGCGTAAAACCTCCGTATTTCGATCAAATACGCCCCTCACCACTCCGAAACACCTTTTCAAACTATTTTCCGTGTCCCGTACACACCCCCGAGCCAAAGGAGTCGACCCTAGCCATAGGTATAACTCCCTCTCTCTAAATCTCTCGTTTCGTCTCGGTTTATGCGCCAGTCGCTACAACCATTTCGAACAACGTTATTGAAATGTAGACGCCTCCGTCTAACGGGGTCAGATACGTTTTAGCCCCTCGATCCTCTTCTCTTCCCGTAAGAGGAGTAATCACGGGTTAAAACGGCATTCCGACCCCGTTCCGTTTACTTTTACGTCATTTACCAATTCCGGATCGATCGATCCGTTGATCGTCATTTACTTACTGTCATTTACCAATTCCGAGCCGATTGGCCTCGTTGATCGTCATTTACAATTCCGAGCCGATTGGCCTCGTTGATCGTCATTTACAATTCCGAGCCGATTGGCCTCGTTGATCGTCATTTACGATTCCGGATCGTTTGATTCCGTTGATACCGCACTTTAAATATTGTCATTTACAAAGTCCGACCCGTTTGGATCGTGATAGAATTTACTTTTCAAAGTCCGAGTCGCAACCCAATTCGTTGATTGCATATCATTTAATACGCATTTTTCCCGTAAAAATCGTTAACAATGTAATGAATGTAATGCCTGGTTCAAAACCGGAGTTCGTCCATCGAACTCTCTTTCAAAATGCGCGAAATGACGTTTGGCCTCCAAACGCTCATCTTCAAACTAAAAGCCGCCATTTGACACTTAAAATCATTTAATACGCATTTTTCCCGTAAAAATCGTTAACAATGACTCGCTCGGTTCAAAACCGGAGTTCGACCTTCGAACTCCTTTTCAAACTCAAAATCGACGTTTGACATTCTAACGCTCATTTCCGTCTCAAAATCGACGTTTGCCACGCAAACGCTCATTTCAAACTCAAAATCGACGTTTGACATTCAAACGCTCATTTCCGTCTCAAAATCGACGTTTGACATTCAAACGCTCATTTCCGTCTCAAAATCGACGTTTGACATTCAAACGCTCATTTCCGTCTCAAAATCGACGTTTGCCACGCAAACGCTCATTTTAAACTCAAAATCGACGTTTGACATTCAAACGCTCATTTCCGTCTCAAAATCGACGTTTGACATTCAAACGCTCATTTCCGTCCCAAAATCGACGTTTGCCACGCAAACGCTCATTTTCGTCTCAAAACCGACGTTTGTCATTCAAACGCTCGTCTTTTCAAACAAAGCTACCTAATCAACGTTTGACATTCAAACCAAGATTAAGCTTGTCATTCAAGCCCCCATTTCAAAACACACACACACACACACACACACACACACACACACACACATTTTCGAGAAAGGTAGAAAGACTCGTCATGCGAGGCGTTTCGGGTGATCTCGTAATACTCTTCCCGAAACGTAACGTGACCTCCGAACCTAACAATCTCTGGTACTAAAAAGCTTTTTACTCGTTTTTGCTACCAATAAAAATGATCCCCTGTTTTCAAAGCCTTTTCCTAAGTTTTTGCTACCAATAAAAACGACACCATTTTCACTAAAGCCGTTTCTCAACGTTTGGGCTCAAAATACAAAAACCGCGTGGCGACTCCTCATTTTTTCCTTCCCATGAAGCGAGGTCTCAGACACCAACCCCCCGCGAAAGACAACCGCCCCTTCACCGCGCCCCCGCGCGCGAAAGGTCCGGGTAATTTCAGTTGGCGACTCCGCTGGGGAGAGTGATACTTTTTTCAAAACTACCGTTGTTTTCTAAAAAGCCTTCCGTGGGTTAAACTTTCGTTTACCCTTCCTCGTTTTCGTGTGCGTGTGTTCCTTTAAACCTCGAACGGTTTTTTCAAAGGCATTACATTGTCAACTTTTCAAAATCTTACCATGTTTGTGCATCCCCATTCATGTTTGATTTTCATTGCTGTCTTTTGAACTGCGCATCATAATTCTTTAAAACACATTCTGAAAAATCTCTGTTTTACTCAGAAAAAGAATTTTAGTGACCGCACACTTCGCGCACTTGCTGCCTCGGAACACCGCACTTCACGTGCACTTGCTGCCTCGGAACACTGCACACTACAACCCTAACCCGGGATGGCCTTATCAGGTGCACCCCGATTGGCCTGCTAGATGCCTTTCGGGGGCGCACGGGGTCGTCCCAAATATCCCATCCTAGCCCGTGTAAGCCATGCACTCTTTGTGTCACACTTTGTCCAAGACCCCGGTTGGTTTTTGGCTTAGCTCGCGTCATAAAGCCTAAGTGTATGTTTTTTACGCCGGGCCCCGCTCCGAGTCAAGCTCGAGAGGTTGAGACCAAAGGTCATTCCTGACCCGAAGTCTCGCGCTCTTCAGCCTTGACTTTGACACGGAGCTCTGCCGAAAAATATACCCGAAGGTTCAATGTGACGCCGTGTCACCAAACCTCGTCGTATGTACCGTGACAGCCACAACTTGGCCAACGCCAAAAGCTAAGGTCTCTCGCACAAGCGAGTCAGGAGAGGTCATGCCAAAATTTTGGCACGATCCCCGCCTTAACTTAAGGACGTTGACTTCGACTGTGGCCCATGCGTCACACACGTTGAAAGTTTGCGTGATCAGCTAGCCTTAAGTTCACTTTTTCCTTTGTCGGTGGAACTCGCTTGCCTTATCAGACCTCGCTCGGGATAGTCCATCCTGAGAAAGATTATCTACAATGGAAACGAGGGGCTTATAAGCGTAGTGACGAGATCCACTGATTAGAGCTCTAGGATTAGTTGCGAAAAAGAAGACTCGCTCTTTTCCAACCGATTAGGACTCTGAGAAAACGCGCTTTAAGTAACATTAATCGGTAACTGCACATTGAACAAGCCCGAAACCTTGAGCCAAATACCCCTTTTCGAAGCCTAAACCCTTCCTTTCGTTCCCTGCAGCGAGCAGAAAGTGGTTCAGATTTTCGGGTCAGCGCCTCGCCAGAATCACCGTTACGGCAGCGTCGGAGCCGGTTCTTCGGTTCCCTCGGCCCAGAATTTCCGACATGTCTAGCTCACCGAGAAATCGTGATGGGGACGGACCCCGCCACCGTACTGAGATATGACTTTGGAAGAAGCCATCCGGGCTTGTGAGGTTCACAAGAGGCGTAAAGAAGATCGGCGAGAATTTCGTGGTACGGCTTCGAATGAGCGAGGTATAGCGGCTATCCCCGGTCGGACGGTACTTTTGTCTGGTCGAGGATGACGATTCCCCAAAACCGGTTCACCAAGCCTTCAACCGGGTTCCTCCCCCGCCAACTTACGGGATGACTTCCAACCAAGGAAAGCAGGCCGACCTAGGCTCCACGTTGCCACCTCTCGGGGCAACCCTGTCATTTTGCCGGCCCGGTGCTACTCCTATCACTTTCACCACCGGCGCACCATTGGACCATCTCGAGGATGCCAATATTCCTCAATACCCTCCGGGTTCATCCCTTTGCCTATACACGAATCCCTAAACACCGGGGACAAACCCCGATACGAGTTCAAAAGGCCCCGTATATTCTCATATATCAAGCCTTCCACCTCCAACCACTACCGCTCACATGGTAGCACCGGCGCCGAGCCACACAGTTCACCACTGGACCCAACCTTGGCTGGATGGTCGAGCGAGATGAAAGACACAGAAAGCCACCATGAGCGGCTCAAAGCGAGGAAAGCGCTCAAATCCACGGATCAGGGAATGGTCACGCCTTTCCACTGCCAAGTTCGAGAATGGGAGATGGACCGATTCGACGGAACCGAATGTCCTCAAACGCATGTCGACACCTACGTTCTCGACATGAGAGCGAAAGGAGCAACCCTCCGGCAAATGGCCGACCACTTCCAAGACACGCTCAAGAGTTCGGCGTTACGATGGTTTCGAGGGTCAAGCCTACGGATCGCCGCACACAGGATCGAGATCGGTAACATCTTCCTGGAACGGTACCGATCCAATTTAGAGTGGGAAACAAGTCGTGAGGACTTAATCACCAGCTGAGCGACGGACGAAAGCGTCGGAGAATTCTACAAAGGTGGAGTTGGAAACTCTCCGAGATCATGGAGCCACTCTCCAAAGAGGAACAGATGCGGATCTTCAAGTCTGCTTAAGACCGTCAATCGAACTCTCATCGATCACCATTTCTTCCCGAGATCTCCGGCCATGGTCAATGTCGGCTCACGGTTTGAGAAGGATCTCAAGGAGAAGTTGGCTCTTTGCACGGCCATACGAGATACCGCTCGGCGGTTGCATTCGATCCCGCACCGGCCCCCGGCAAAGGGAAAGATACGTCATGTCAACTACATCCATCGGGGACAACAGTCGGGCAACGAAACCCGGTCCGCAAAGCAACAATTCTACTCGAAAGCGACTGCCGTACACTTCGACAAGTTGGACATGCCACTGAGCAAGATGCTGGAAGGGTTAATCAAGGAAGGTCTCCTTAAACCCGTTGCCAATTACAAACCCAAGAATTCCGTAGCCAATGCGGACAAAAACAAGTACTGCTCCTTCCATCAGTATCACGGCCATACCACCGACAACTGCGTGGGGTTACGATACGAAATCCAGAACTTGATAGAAGAAGGCAAGTTGGAGCGCCCCCGTGAGCCCAATACAGTCGGAAACCCTTTTCCGAACAATAACAGCGTGAATTCCATTGAGTGGGTGTAAGTACCCAAATCTGGCTCATGCCTTCCGGTTAATTTTCCCGACATTTCGGTAAGTTTTCCGGTAATTCCCCAGACCCTCCCAGCGTTCCGGAAACATTCCGGAACTGTTTTTAAATTAAATAAGGGCTGAAGGGAGCCTTCCTAATTAAGAAACACGTTTTTCTTAATTAGGGAGAAGGTTCTAGAATAATGCCACCTTGCATGGTTCTAGAATGCTGAGTCACAATGGATAAGACCGCACGGCCTCATTTGCAAAGGGCCTGCAGCCGCACGGCTTCATTAGCCTTATCCAGACTGCCTATAAATAGAGCCCTCCTCTACCCATTTCAACACACACAATATATGAGAAAAATACACAATACACTCTGAAATACGTGAAGAAACTGCTGGAAATTCAAGAAGAAGAAGAAGGAAGGCCAAGAAGCTACATCCCTCCTCCTTGAAGACCAAAGATCGACCTCTCCTCCTAGCTCCGTCTCGAGAAGCAAAGGAAGTCATTGGTAACCTCGCACGCCCTATCCTTGCATCCTAATTGCTTTATAAATTGCTCATTGCATTGTCTTTATATTGCTTGGGACTTGGTAGCTTAAAGATCACATCTTTATCATCCCCTTCCCCTTTTTGCATGCATTAAGACCTCATTTGTCATAAAAATGTAGTCTTTTTCATAAAGGTGCATCCTTTGCACCTAAAATCCCTATTTTCCAATAAAAATGTTATCTTTATGCATCATTTGCATATAAAGATCAAATCTTTTTCAATAAAAATGCATCCTTTGCATCAAAACCCCCTTTTCTAACGCATCATTTGCATAAAAATCCTATCTTTATGCATCATTTGCATAAAGATCATTTCTTTCAATCAAAAAGCATCATTTGCTAAAACCAAAATGTCATCTTTTCATTAAAGAGTCATTTTCATCATGCATCCCCCTTTTTCCCCTAACCTTGGAACGGACCGGTGTAAAAGTTCTCATCTTTGCATCGTTCCTTCCATTAAAGGTTCATGATTTCTTTAGGAAAAAGATAACCTTGAACCCTATATCTCCGATTATCGCTTAAGAATGAGTATGAAGCCTCTATACGAGCTCGACCGTCTTAAAGCGTAGGATTGATGGGCTAAGGACATTCCTTCCTAAAGAACCTCATCTTTGACCAAAAGAGAGTCATTCTCTCGATCACGCAAGTCCCGAGGGTCCCGAGGTTTAACTTGCGATGATCACAAGTCACAAGATGAGGACGGGATCATAATCCCAAATACATAAATTCCAAGAAATCCCGAGCGACAACCAACAAATGGTTTGTACGTCCGGAAGATAACTTGGGACATTCCCCCCTTTTATTTTCAAACACATGCACACAAAGAAAGCACGCAAGCAAACACGATTAATGAAATCTCGGGAGATTTGCTCCGGCAAGGCACTTTGGGTGAACGCCAAACGTTCTTCCCAAGGGGTAACTTAACCTCCGAACCCATAAAACCTTTTTTTCAAAGTTTTGAGGTAATCAAAATGGCGTGGCGACTCCGTTTTTTCAAATAACTCGGATGTCTTCAAACTCGCGTGAATTCCAATAAACAAAAATTTTGGGCACACATTCACAGTTTGGCGACTCCGCTGGGGAATATCCCAAAGGAGAAAAGCTTTATTTTCAAAACAAAAATCGATACTTGGTATATAGGTGGACCCCACTTACCCTTCCTGTATCGCTCCCTAACCCGGGGCTTGGGATAACAAGGTGGTTTAACAATCCCACGTACCAGTATCCCTTTTCGAAAAAATATAATTTTGAAAAAAAAAATAGAAGAAAGCTTTTCCCTTTGAGCGGGTTAGACTCCCATCGCCGATTTCATTAATCGTGCTTGCTTTCTTCACCATGCATTGCATCATTTGCATCTTGGAATCTGTGCATACTTTGAACGGGAAACAACCCGAAAAATAGCAAAAGGAGTGGAACCTGGAAAATTGATCCATGCAGTCGTACGGCTAATCCTCATTGGATTCGGCCAAGGGCGACCTCGGTGGCAATTCCACCGGGAAAAATCGTGGTTAATCGCGGTCCTAGCGGCTTGGGGCTACTCGGCTCCATGGCGGCGGGGCTCCCGAGAAAATTTACGATGCTTACGTGTTCCCGTCCCGAAAATCATTCCTTTAAAACACATTTATGAAAATCTCTGTTTTAACTCAAAAGGAACATTTTTAGGAGACCGCACACTACGCGCACTTTGATATATCCTGTACACTTTTGCACGCACGTCCTTCAAACCCGAGGTGGTTCCAGTGCGATCACGGACCGGCCTTACGATGCTCCCGGGCGCGCACGGAATCATCCCAACCTCCCCGTGGCGGCCGGTGTCGACCAATGCACGGTCCAGGTGTCACACGTTTCAAAAAACCGTGACTTTTTGGTTGGTTTTTGGTCTAGTCCTCAGGTGTCATATAGCCCAGGTTGCATACCCACGTAAAGGTCAAGCCTTAGCTCATAACGGAAACCAAGATTTTCGCTCAAGCGAAATCTGCGAAATTCCGACAAGGAAAAAATCGGTGGGATCTTGACTCAGGCATTGACTATTGACCTTGACCCACACGGAGATGCGTAAGAGTCAAGACCGAGTCTTTGCCAAAAAAATCAAAAGATCTTTCGCTCAAGCGAAGCTACGCCAAAATTCCGACAAGGAAAAAAATTGGCAAGATCTTGGCCAGGCATTGACTTCGATTCGACTCACGCACTTTGCGTATGCAACGAAGTTCAATGTGACCTTTGTGTCATCCCGGCTTTTGCCGCCCGACCCATGCCTATTATATTCTCGGACATTACCGAAAGTCAAAAACCGTCATTCGCTCAAGCGAAACTCTGTCAAAGATCCGTCAAGGCGAGAGAGACGAGACTTTCCGTATTGCCTTGACTATAATCCGCATCGCTCGTGCGTTGAAAGGTCCTATGACCCGCTAGACCCGATAGGAGCGTTCTTTACTCTCGGTCGGTGGGATCCGCGTGCCCTATAGGACCCTCGCCGAGGCTGTCCACCACAGGAGGTCGAAATGCGGGTGGAATACGAGGGGCTTATAGACGTAGTGACGGAACCCACCTGATCCGGGATCTAGTGTAGTTACGAAAAGAAGGGCAAAACCCCTTTTCCAACCAAATAGATATTAATAAAAGACAACTTTTTAAGTAAACTTGAAGATTCTAATTTGCATATTGCACAGGCCTTCGGCTAAACACCTACCCCGAGTCTAAACCTTTCCTATCCCTTTCCCATTGCGAGAAAGAAGTGGGTGAGAACAGGTCGGCGACTTGTTAGCGCGAGAATCCTCGGATATGATTCGCGAGAATCCTCGGTTTTGTCGGCTTTTCGGTGTCAAAATGGCCAACATGGTAATCCAACGGTAATAACCAAGCGGTTGGAGGGGCTATCCCAGTTCAACCCAAGCCTCACATACGGTACGATGTATGTGATTGTGAAGGCGCCTAGAGTATGAGTATCAAGAATGGATCAATGAGGACGCTCCTTCAAGGAAGAAGAAGAAGAGAAAGTCCACACGGCGAAGCTTAAGGAAAGATACGAAGGCGGAGACAAGAGCGTAGGAACTTTGGGAGAGCCTTCGGGCAAGTTCGACTACTATGTCAATTATGCCAAGGAACTGTCAAAGAACCCGTCACCCCAAGCACGGTCCACTGGCGATATCCCCTGTACGGTGATCCTCTTGAAGCGAGAAAGTGCTGAATTTGTGGCCATCGTGAAGTTCAATGAGAAGCTAGCAGATCTAGAAGCGAGAACACGAAAGCCTTTATTGAATACGTAGCCGAGTCAAGGAAGAATTAAGATCCCCTACGAAGAAGACTTCATCGACATTATCCAAGCCAACCCTTACATTGGCTACACCGACAAGGTCGTGGTGTCCAAGATCGATAAAGAAAATGAGTTATCGACGGTGCATTGATAAGATGAGCCGGATCCTTGATCAGTGAGTCCGATCGCTACGGAAGAGCTAGGCGAAAGATTGCAACAAGTTACTTTAGTTCCCCTCACCATCTTTCCACGGTACCGGCACTGTTAATGATTTCCGGCAAGCTTTTGATCGCTTCGAAGTCTCCAACTTTACGAAGAACGCCGCAAAGCTGCTACTCCCCAGGGCAACAGCAAGAAGGAGTGAGATCCCGGTCCAACCCTTGTCAAGTCCCCCTCGAGTCAATAAGTAGTGTAGGGTCCAAACACCCTGTTGTCTATTCAGTTGAGTCAGGAATCTTCGAATTCCGGTCCTCGAGTCATCCAGAAGGCCTCACGCCTGAGGATTATGAAAATGTAATCGATGTCATCTTTCCCCTTATTTTGAATGAAATGACAAATCTTTACGATTATCCTCTTATTGCCAACTTAACAAATGATAAATTAACTCAAAACTTAACAACAGTTAATAATGAATCATTTGAACAAGATGCAAACACACTAAACGAACAATACATTAAAGAAATCTTTAAGCGAGGTTTCGAAAAAGAGGAAAACCGGGCCCAAGGCTGCCGAGGAGGTTTTGATAAGTGTGAACTTGGGTACTATTGAGGAACCTAAAGAGACACGGATTGGAAGCTTCTTCCAGGGGTTGAAAGGGACGGGTGATCGAGTTTGCTCGGAGAATACGTCGACGTGTTTGCATGGTCATACAAGGATATGCCGGGGCTAGACAGGTTCGATAGTAGAGCACGAGTAATCCCTCCTAGCACCGGATGCTAAGCCGATAAAGCGAGCGAGAAAGATCAAGCCGGAATGGTCTCTACGAGGTCAAAGAAGAAATTGAGAAGCTACTGCGGGTAGGGTTCATCGAGTTATTGAATACCCGACATGGTTATCCAACATCGTGACCGTAACCAAGGCCAATGGGAAGGTGCGGCTGCTTTGTGTGGATTTCCGAGATCTAAACAAGGCCGGCCCAAAGACGACTACCCTTGCCAAACATAGACATCCTGGTGGACTCCACTTTGCCAACTACGAAGTCAAATCCTTCGTTGATGGTTTTGCGAGGCTACAAACCGGATCAAGATGGCCGAGGAAGACCAAGAAAAGACGGCCTTCACCACACCATGGGGAACCTGCTTGTTATACGGTAATGCCATTCGGGCTCAAGAATGCCGGGGCTACTTACGAAAGGGCGGCGACCGCGCTTTTTCATGACATGATCCACAAGGAGATTGAGGTCTACGTAGATGACATGATAATCCACTCCAAAGGAGAAGGTGGGCGGCACTTTGTTGACCTACGAAAATTCTTTGAGAGGCCGAGACAACATTCCATGAGACTAAACCACACCAAATGCACCTTCGGAGTGACAAGGGGAAAAGTGCTTGGGTATATGGTCACGGAGCGAGGTATAGAAGTTGACCCCCGAAAGATCAAAGCCATTATGGATATGAGGCCACCTCAAACCCGGACGAAGTCAAGAGCTTCATGGGTAAATTGCGGTACATCGGCCGTTTCGTCAATCGATTGACCACTATGTGCGAGCCCATCTTCAAGCTCATGAAGAAGAATGTGGACACGAGAATGGACCGAAGAATGCCAGGATGCCTTTGACCGAGATCAAGGCATACTTAGTACATCCCCGGTCTTATGCCCCCACATAGACAGAAGCCTCTTCTCGGCTGCTATCTCACATCATGCATACTTCCACGGCTGGGGCTATGCTTGTCAGGGGAAGAAAGACTCTCGGGTAGAAAATGCCATTTACTTTGTCGGCGGAAGCTACAGGGAGTGAGCTCAATTACTCGGCATGTGAAAAGACTTGTGCGGGGTAGTGCAGGTAGTCGGCAAGTTGAAGCATTATATGCAAGCCCACCCTGTGAATTTGGTCTCGAAAATGGACCCCATCAAATACATCTTTGACAAGCCTTCCCTCTCGATGCGTCTAGCGAAGTGGTCCTTCTTCTTGGCGAGAATACGACATCAACTATGTGACCGGAAAGGCCATCGAGGTCAAGCATTGTCGGACCACCTGACAAATTTCCCCGAATGAAGACGAGAGGGCTGAACCCCAATTTCCGAGATGAAGGGATCTTTGCGGTTGAGCACGAAAATAGATGGCAATTGTTCTTTGACGGACCGCTAACAAAAGAGGAAACGGTGTAGGAATGCTATTGGTCGATCCGAAAGATGAGCATACCCCATAGCCCTCAAGTTGAACTTTCTGCCACGAACAATGTCGCCGAGTATGAAGCACACTGCATTCTTTGGTTTGGAAGGCCGCCTTAGAAAGAAATGTCAAGGAGCTAGAAGTTTACGGAGACTCGGCCACGATCATCAACCAAGTCTCCAACAAGTGGAAGGCGTGGACCACTAATCTGCAACGGTATCATGCCCATATGGAGGAGTTGACCGGACGGTTCGAGAAGTGACCCTCCACTACTTGCCGAGGGAAAAGAACGGTTCGCGAGATGCCCTAGCTACTCTAGCCTCATTGGTAGAGATCCCGAGGAAAAGCCATAAAGCCCTTCGAGTGGGTAGAAGAGAAGCCCCGACCTTACATTTGTGAAGTGGACACAGGACCCGAGCCTATAAAGGAACCTTGGTACAATCAAGTTACCAATTCCTCAAAGACGGAGAGTCGGCTTTCGAGAGACGAAGAAGGTAGACCGAAAGAAGGTGTCGAGCCAAGAGCTTACAAGCCCTGAAAAGGTTGGCTTCCCATTATGTCATTCTAGGAGGCAACCTATACAAGAAGCGGTATCAAGGACCACTCCTCTTATGTGTCACTCAAGAAAGAGCCGAGAGAGTTGATGACCGAAGTCCACAATGGTCCCTGCGGTCCTCGCATGAATGCGAGCCACGATGCAAGTGATCCTCGAATGGGTTACTACCGGATCTCCATGGAGAGCAGCTGTGTTCAGCACGTCCGAACATCGCGACAAGTGCCGGCGGTTTGCCAACCTCAACCATCTCCCACCTCATGACTGTGCATGACGACTCCTTGGCCGTTTGCAACTTGGGGTATTGACGTGATAGGGAAAATATCCCCGGCGGGAAGCAATGGACATGAATTCGTGTTGGTAGCCATCGACTACTTTACCAAGTGGGTAGAGGCCAAGTCCTACAAGGTCCTCACTTCCAGAAAAAGTGGCCCAATTCATCAAAGAAAACATAATGTGCAGATATGGGGTGCCCAACGAGATCATTTTCGATAATGGGTCACACTTTGAAGGAGGCTGCGATAGGTTAGCTGTCGGAATTCAGAGTTACTCGCCACAAGTCGTCTCCGTACGGACCTCGAACTAATGGAGCCGTGGAAGGCTGCTAATAAGACGCTCAAACGGATCATCCGGAAAATGGCCACCCGTGGTCGTGATTGGCCCGAAAAGCTGCACTTGGCACTCTGGGGCTACAGAACGTCTGTCGAACGGCCACGGGAGAAACTCCTTTTGCCTTAACTGCGGGATGGAAGCGGTGTTACCGGTGGAGTTGGAAATCCCGTCATTAAGGGTCCTCCTGGAAAACAAGTGTCAATGAAGTAGAATGGTTGCACGGCCGGCATGATGAGTTAGCCACCTTGACGAGAGAAGGCTAAAAGCCATGGAACACACCCGAGCCTACCGGAGGCGGATGGCGGGCGTTTGATAAAAAGGTCAAGGCCGGAGACATCAAAGAGGGTGACTTAGTGTTGAAAGTGAAGCTCCCTACCCGAGAGCGACCCCACAGGAAAATGGGAACCCGTTTGGATCGGCTGCTTATGTGAGTACGAGAAGATACTATCGGGAGGAGCCATGAAGCTTGCGGACACCGGACGGCAATCCCTTTGTCCACCCGAGTCAACGGTGATAAGCTCAAAAGATACTATGTCTAAAAGGAAAAAAAAAAAAAAAGTGCAAAAAGAGTAATACCCGGCTAAATTTGAAAACCCCAAAAAAGGGCGGTCCAGAGCAAAAGACGGGGTTGCACATAAAAAAAAAAAAAAATCTTAGTGCAAAAAGAGTAACGCCCAGCTAGGCTGAAAACCCCAAAAAGGGCGGTCTAGGCAAAAAACAGGGCTGCACATAAAAAAACAAAAGAAAAAAATATATATATAGTTCACCAGAATGAACTACGAAGACCTGAGCCCCTTAGTCTTTCTTGTAAAAGGGGAACGTAGGCAGCCATATATGGTTCGGTCTAAACAATAAAAAGGACAATCAAGCTTCCAAGAAGTGCGTCCTAAATAATAAAGGGTATTTCAGTTTTCATAAAACGGGTCCCAATCAATAAGACATTTGAATTTCCATGAAATGTGTCTTGATTAATTTCTAAAATAATATTTCTTGTTTATTACAAGTTAAAAACTTCTTGATGAGTTCAAGCACGGTCTACCTCTTGACTCTGCTAACCTGCTACAAAGATCTAAAATACAATAAAATGCCTAAATAAACTAATGTGTTTGCAAAATGGCAATAAGAAGATCCTAAGAAAAGATTTGTCAGTCGTCATTCGCTGAGTCTTCTTTGGTCTTCTTTCCTTTTCCTCGGCCCCGTCGAGTCTTCTTCCTCTTTTTATCTATGATGTCGGTATCCCTCATCCCGACCTCCGGTATCCTCACTGGAGCCTCCACCAAACCCGTGTCAATAAGTGCTCTCTCTACCCGAGCACGAGTCCGCACCTCCTCCCTCTGAGCCTCAGTCAAAGGAGCAACCTCGGACAACCTCTTGTACCGAGCCTCCATGTCTCTGACCAAGTCACCTGACTGGTTATGGCGACTTGTCTTAGCCTCAGTCTCCCTCAGAGTCCTGCTCGAGTCACAGTCAGCCCCCAATAAAGCTCGACGTCTCTCCTCCAAGATGACCTGAGTCGCTCCCATCTCCCTCTCGTACCAGTCCAAGTAGACAGTGGTCAAGATGGTACTCTTCCTGCTCCTGAAGATAGCCCTGATTGGGAAAGCAGTGTATATCCAAGCCCTCGAGAGGAAAGAGAAGCTGGCTGGATCCCTCATATCCAATGACACCACCTCCATGGTCCGGATGTCCTCCCAATCACTCAATGGCTCCTGTAAATCCCCAAACTGCCTGGATACTAAGCAGGGAATGTAGAAGGATGACCAGCAGAATCCTGGAACCCTCACAGCATAAGACTCCTGAAATATCCTCCTGGTCTGCAACCTCCAATGAGGTATCCACCAACGGATGTCCGAAGTGGATAGCCTAGCCATCGTCGGCTCCCGGCTACCCCGGTCTGTTGCCTAGGTGCACCTCTACGAGAAATCACCCAAGGAGCGGAAAGTCGGCAAAGCCCCAGCCCCGGCAAAGCCAGGAGCCTCTCCTGTGACCGGCCATAAGGTCAGTGCAACGGCCGGACTCCCGGATCTCGTGAAATGGTCTCCCGAGCCATCACCGCAATCCCATGAAGTGTCTCTCCCAAAACCGGCGGGACAATATCCTTCCCGGCCACTGCAGTCTCTAACCATGTCCAAGAGCCACTATGACAGCATCCCCACTGACTCGGCAGTGAATGAGAGCAGAGAATACGCAGGGTAAAAGAAATGCGTCCATAGCCACCGTGGTCGCAGCCATATCTGGAGACCCAAACCTGCCCGGGATATCAGAAAGGTCAATCCTGTCCGGGGCTACCATCATCCTCTCAGCCTCCCCCAAAGGAATCTGCAGAAAAGATGCAAGCTTTACCGCCACCGGCGCGTCTCCGATCAGCGGAATGGATATAGCCTCAATCTCGGGACCCCCAATCAAGGCTCGGAAGTCTTCATGCGTTGGGACAATCTCGTTATAAGAAAAGAAGTAAACATGTCTCCGGACGTCCCAGAACTTTGCTGCGGCTCTCAAAAGGTCCCAATCGGGCGGGAGATCCCTCAAATGCCATAAAGACTTGATCTTGAAGGAAGAATCAAGCAGCCCCCTATAAAATTGGAAGTTGTGTCTCACCCAAGATTGAAGATCGGACAGAAAACGGTCTCGCTTCCCCCTTTGCAATCTAACGGGCTTCTCCATTGCAAAATGACCAAAGATGGTGCTTTTAGGTCCAAAATGTGCTCTGGGAACAATTGGGACAAGTCTAAGTTGAAAATGAAATGAAATGGCCAAGCCTTGCTTTTATTCAGAAAATAACCAGGTTCGAGACAGGCTTGTGAGCCGCACGGCTTCATTTGCCCTCTGGACAAAACCGCACGGCTACATTAGCCATCTGCAGAAAAAATTCTGCAGCAACCAAGTTGCTGCCCAAGGGAGTTTTCACCCCACTTTTTCAACCAAAACCTGTACAAAAACATATCCAGAAGCCATTCAAGCATTTGTATACCATTATAAATCATTTTGGCCCAGTTTCAGCCCCGATTCCAAGCAAAAAATCGCCCCAAGGCTCAGATAATATGCAAATTTAAAAAGCATAAATTAGGAAAGTAAATAAAGCATTAATACAATGTCTTCGCCCCATCGGCGCCCAAATAAAGCAAAAAATAAACAAAGTGTGCATCAAATGTGTTCATTGTTTGTTTTGTTCCTAATTCCACTCTAGAGACCTCCTAGGCCTCCGATTCTTCTTCTTCATCGCTGCTCAGCTCATAGATGCTAGCCTCCCTCATCAGGTCCTCCGGGTCGCTCACGTCAGACAGATGGACATTATCGTGCCCATACTCAGCCAGCTGCTCCAGAATGTCAGCGTTGGGTCCCCGCCCCCGAGGCATGGCACTGGAAGAGTACTCTGAGGCCGATGAGGTAGGCAGCCTGTGCCCTCGACATGCCGTCTCTTGCGCCGGGCTCCTGTGCATCATTGCCCGCCTTTGAAGCGCGAGCCGGCTTCCTCGAAGGGATCGGCACATGTCCTTCCAGCCCCTATTGCCGCACGACCAGCCTATCATAAGTGCGAGCTGGAACCTGAGAAAAGAAGAGAAAAATCTCAGAAAAATCTCAGAAAATCTCAGAACATTGCAAAAAGCAGAAAAATCTGAAAGCTGAAAAGGGAATAAGACCCTAAAAGTATACTTACAGTGTTGTCAGGCGGCAAGGTGTACTGGGGCTCCCTAGCGTCGGGGACAGGTATCCTCAATCTCCTCGGTACTCCGTGGATCACATATGACAGATGCGCAGGAGGGATCGGCGGGTCAGTAGGCTCATCCTCCCCATACCCCTGAGTGACCGCCAGCTTCACTAGCTTCTGTGGCGTCCTCAGTCGCTGCTCCACAAACACAGCGTAGGGGGTACCCATGTCAAAATACTCCTCTGCAGCTATACCTCCCTGGTACCTAGCAATCTCATCCTCTGGCCAATCCCTGGGCTGCAGCATCCGTGCTGGAGGATCCTGAGGAGTAATGGCATCCAATGGAGGGACATGGCCATGCTGCCTCGAGAAACGGTCCCCCAAATATATGACATCACATGTCAGCCCCGTCAGCCATCTCCGCTGCCTCGTCGCCTCAATGGCATCTCCCAGCAAAATCTCCGAATACCTGCCCCAGGGGTAGAAGTCCACTCCATCAGGCCTGTCCTTGTTGATGATCGGCTTCACCATTTTGTAGTCGAAGGTGATCCGGGTCTTTCCCGTGAACTTATCCCTCGCATCTCCCCTCCAGCGGACCATAGCAGGGAAAATGGTGATATCACTCTGCTGGTTCCAAGGAAAGAACCCGATCACCTCGCAGAACCAGGCCTGCATGTTCAAAACATCAAAAAGGTCATTCTCTCTCTCATAAAAGTCTCAAGACAGAAAAGAGAAAAGAGAAAAGAAAAAGAGACTACCTCAAGGGCAAATGAAAAGCAGTCCATGGAGGCAGCTTTATTCCGGCTGTACATGTCCAAGGAGAAGTAGAGCTCCGCCAATCCGGCCTCTCCCGGAGGCGCCGTCCCAATCCCATCCACATCAACCAAAGAATCAAGGAGACAAGTCATGGCCGGTGTCCCAGAGATTAGCAAAAATGGTGGCCAGAAGCATCAACCACACAAAAGCTCTAGCCGGGTGGGTGGGCGGTCACATCATTAGCAGCAAAGTTACGCATGCGGTTACTGGCTGCCACCTCGACATTCCGTGTCTCCATACCCAGCCCCTTGGGAATCAACTCAAATCAACCAAATTCTGAAACTCCTCAGTGTAATGTGGTCTCTCCAAGTCACGGGCCTCCTGGTGAGCTGTAGTCCAAGCAATGCTGAAATTGGCAGAGTCACTCGGCTCTCGGCTCAGATGGAAGCTATGGGTGCTATCCCACCAGAACTCAGAAAGGGCCTGGATCAAGCCCTTGCTCTTAGAGGTGATATGAACACCCCTGCCGATAGCCTCGACGAACGAATCCAGGCCGGTAGCCCTCACCAAATCCTTGGGGTTCACCCCATTCTTCTCGAAATCTGGCATCCTCTGCCAAAGCTTGACTGCAATCTCTGATGGTCCTCTAGACTTGTTCTCCTGTAGACAAGCACAGCAAAAAGAAATGTGTCAGTCCTTCATCTCATTTCAAAAGCATGCATATATTTAAAAAAGTGCACATATTTTCAAAAGAAAAGCATTCACAAAAGTTTTTCTAGCATCATTTGCATCAAAAAAGCGTCTTTCATCACTTGAAACGCGTCATGTCAAGTCCCATTGCTTTCTTAAAGCACAAAATCACAATTTTCACAATTCTTTGCACATAAGCATTATTCTTTCAAAAATGGCATGCATGAATCCTTTTCATCTTCCAAAATCATGTTTCCTCAAAATTTTGACCTAGTTCTAGCACATGCAAGAACTCCGTCTCACTTTAGACAATTATCATTCTTATTTTATTTGCGAGAAAAAAGTGGGTCATTCCCATTATTTTTGTCAAACAAATTGCACATTGCATGTTCTTAGCCTCATAGGTTATTCACCAATATCTCAAAGTCATTCAAAAATCCTAGTGAAAATCCTAGAAAATTCCTAAGTTCGGGTCAAGCCCTAAGTCATTCAAAACTCAATCAAAATCGACGGAATCGAGCCAAATAAGAGCGCTTACCCCAACCGGACGCGGGTTCGTCGATTTGTGCTCTCTTCTCCCCAGGTAAAGCTCCGACGGAGGCGTAAGAAAGTCATACTTTCTTTCCGTTCGCACGAGCTCCTTTCTTCTCCTCCGAGCGGCTGCGGAGATATTTCTTCTTGCTTTCCTCGGTATAGGATTGCCCTCCGGATCCATTCCAATCGATAGAAGCAAAGGAAATTGAAAGAATTTCGAAATTCTATTCCTCCTCCTCTCTCTCTCTCTGCGTTCTTGGGCGGCAAGACAATGCCAATGGCCCGTTCAAATCTGATTTTAAATAATCTGGAAAAATCAAGCTTCTAGCCGTACGGCTTCTTTTTCTCCATCTCATACCGGGCGGCCTCTTTCGCTCTGAGCATAAAATTACAATTCTGCCCCTGGACCTTCCACTTGGGCATGCAATTCCCGTTATCTTTTAACTAAGATAACATCTTTTTCAGAAGATATCCCTTATCTCTTAAGAAATTGAGCTTTCTTCCCAGTCGCCTCCGTTAATTCCGTTATAACGGGATAATGCTAGGTGACAACCTCCGAATTGTCAAAACTCTAAACTGAGCTTACCTCTATCCCGAATAGTGACGTATGCCAAGTTCCTCTAAACTTAAGCTACCTCTATCCCGAATAGTGACGTATGCTCGAGTTCCTCTAAACTTAAGCTACCTCTATCCCGAATAGTGACGTATGCTCAAGTTCCTCTAAACTTAAGCTACCTCTATCCCGGATAGTGACGTATGCTCGAGTTCTTCTTAACTTAAGCTACCTCTATCCCGAATAGTGACGTATGCTCAAGTTCCTCTAAACTTAAGCTACCTCTATCCCGGATAGTGACGTATGCTCGAGTTCTTCTTAACTTAAGATACCTCTATCACGAATAGTGAAGTATACTTAAGTTCTTCTAGCTTTAGCTACCTCTATCTCTCGTCAAAGAGATAGCGCCGTAAGCTTTAGTCTTCGTTATTTCCGTCATAAAGAAATAACGTCATCCAGCTTTAGCTCCCTCTATCTCTGTCAAGAAGAGATAGCGCCGTAAGCTTTAGCTTCAGTTGGAATGAAATAATGTCAGGTGACAACCTCCATTAATTGTCAAAACCTCAAGGATCCTAGACATCGTTCCTAACTATCTAGTGATGCTTGAACTACGATCAAGGCTTGATTCCTCCGGGATACGTAGGTAGCCTTTTATAAAAGGTCCAGCCATCAGACCACTTTGGTCACCCTGTTCCTCCGTCACTCCTCAGTGATGAAGTAGTCCCTCATAAGAGACTTTGTTATCCGACCACCTTGGTCACTTCTAGCATATCCCCAGTAGGATCAATTGCTTGATCATTCTCTCTTCTATTTCCCCAGCAAGAGACCAGTTTTCTCTTCTCCATTCCTCAGCGGATCCTATTCCGAACTACTGCCTGGCTTGATTCCTCCGGGATACGTAGGTAGCCTTCCAGAGGTTCAGCCACTCGACCACCTCGGTCTCTCTATCCGTCTCGGCATTCGCCAGATCGGATCCTTTTCTATCGACAACCCCACTCGCCTTGAAAGTGACGTTGCCGAGGGGCTTCTGTAAGTACCCAAATCTGGCTCATGCCTTCCGGTTAAATTTCCCAGCAATTTCGGTAAGTTTTCCGGTAATTCCCTGGACCTTCCTAGTGTTCCGGAAATATTCCGGAACTGCTTTTAATTAATTAAGGGCTGAAAGGGAGCCTTCCTAATTAAGAAACACGTTTTTCTTAATTAGGAAGAAGTTTCTAGAATTTGCCACCTTGCATGGTTCTAGAAATGCTGAGTCATTGTGGATAATGCCGCACGGCTGCATTAGCTCGAGGTCCCTAGCCGCACGGCCTCATTGGCGATTTCCAGACTGCCTATAAATAGAGCCCTCCTCTACCCATTTTGATCATCCACAAAAGGCATCAATCTCTCATATTACGAAGAAATCCTCCCAAGGAGCTGCTGGAAGTCCAAGAAGGTGAAGAAGAAGGCCAAGAAGCTACCTCCCTCCTCCTTGAAGATCCAAGATCAACCTCTCCTCCTAGCTCCATCCAAAGAAGAAGGAAGCCATTGGTAACCTCGCACGCCCTAACCTTGCATCCTAATAGCTTTATAAATTGCTCATTGCATTGCCTTTATATTGCTTGGGACTTGGTAGATTAAGGATCACATATTTATATTCCCCCTTCCCCTTTTGCATGCATTAGACATCTTTTGTCATAAAAATGTAGTCTTTCCCCATAAAGGTGCATCCTTTGCACCTAAAACCCCCCATTTTCCAATAAAAATGTCATCTTTATGCATCCTTTGCATATAAAAATCAAATCTTTTTGCATCCTTTGCATTCAAAATCTTTTTTTTAAGCATCATTTGCTTTAAAGATCATGTCTTTACCATAAACTAGCATCATATGCTTTTCAAAATGCAATCTTTATGCATCATTTGCATAATGAATTCCAATTTCTTCATAAAAATGCATCATTTGCATAAAAATCATATCTTTATGCATCATTTGCAATAAAGATCATTTCTTTGAATCAAATGCATCATTTGCAACCCAAAAATGTCATCTTTTCATTAAAAATGTCATTTTTACATACATTCCACCATGTCCCCATTAGTAACCTCGGAACGGATCGATGTAAAAGATCATATCTTTACATCGTTCCTTCCATAAAGGTTTCATAATCTCTTTAGAAAGGGACACCTTTGAACCCTATATCTCCGATTATCACTTAAGATGAGTATGAAGCATCTATACGAGCTCGACCATCTTAAAGTGTAGGATTGATGGGCTAAGGACCCTCCTTTTCTAAAGAACCTCATCTTTGACTATGAAGAGAGTCATTCTCTCGATCACGCAAGTCCCAAGGTCCAAAAATGCAATGATCACAAGTCCAAGATGAGGGCGGGATCATAATCCCGAATACATAAAATCCAAGAAATCCCGAGCGACAACCAATAAATGGTTTGTACGTCCGGAAGACGACTTGGGACATTCCCTCCTTATTTTCAAATACATGCACACAAGAAAGCACGTAAGCAAGCACGATTAATGGGATCTTGGGAGACTTGCTCCGGCAAGGCACCTTGGGTGAACGACGATCTGTTCTTCCCAAGGGGTAACTTAACCTCCGAACCCATAAAACCTTTTTTTCAAAGTTTTGAGGTAATCAAAATGGCGTGGCGACTCCGTTTTTCAAATTAAACCGGATGTCTTCAAACTCGCGTGAATTCCAAAATTTGGGGCACACATTTACAGGTTGACACAAGCCGATCAGGCTATGGTTGATAATGCAGCCGGAGGCTCTTTAGGAGCCAAAACTGCGGAAGAGACCCAAGATCTTTTTGAGAGATTATCATCTAATTCGCAACAAAAGGGGTCAAGGGGTAAAACCAATGGTGTGAATGGAGTAGGAATGAATGATGAGATTGCTAAACAAATTGCACTCTTAAATCAAAGATTTGATACGTTGGCCATGAATAATACTTCCAATTTTGCTTCCAATGTGTCATCTGTTGGTAATGCCATGCATGATAGTTGTGTAACTTGTGGATCTAACACTCATTCTTATGAAGTTTGCCCCACCACTAGTCCCCATTTGTATAATCATGAGCAGGTACAGGCAATGCAAGGATATATGCAGAGGTTCCCGCAGAACAATCCATTTTCACAGACATACAACCCTGGATGGGGGAAGCACCCTAATTTTTCTTGGGGAGGTAATCAACAGCCGAATAAACCTCTCCATCCCCAACCACCACCGCAGGGACCTTATGAAAGGAAGAAAGAGCCTTGGGAAGAGGCGATGGATCGGATGAGAGCGGAACAACTCCAAGCAAGAGCAGAACAGCAGCAAGCAAACAACAATCAAGCTGCTGCAATGAAAAAGTTGGAGACCCAAATGGGTCAATTGGCGGAGGCATTACAGGGACGACAACCGGGTACGTTTCCTAGCCAAGGGGAGCAAGCCAAGGCCATCTTCACCCTACGTGATGGCAAATAGGTAGACAATCAGGTAGCTTCTCCTTCTTCTCCTCCTACACCCCCTCTTGTTGATTCCCCTGCTGTGGAACCCCCTATTGTGGAAAATGTTGTTGTTGAGGATGTTGTGTCTGATGATGAGGGTACTAATGGATTGGGGCAAAATGAGAATGTAGAAAAGTCCAACCCCAAGCCATATGTGCCCCCTGTTCCTTTCCCTGGTAGATTTTTGAGGAACAAACTTGATCACCAAATGAAAGAATTGATTGACATGTTTTCAAAAGTTAATATAAATTTGCCTTTGTTAAATGTGATCAAGAATGTTCCTGCGTATGCCAAATTCTTCAAGAAAATTAATTCTAAGAAAATTCAGTATGGGAAAGATGAGAAATTGTTTTTGGGTGAGAATGCGAGCGCTGTAGTAAAACATAGTCTTCCACCGAAAATGAAAGACCCCAGGAGTTTTCTAATTTCCATCACTTTGGGGGATTCTCACACGGTGAGAGCTATGCTTGATCTTGGGGCAAGCATTAATCTGTTACCATATTACATGTATCTTGAGTTGGGTTTACCGAGCTAACCCACTATGATGGCCCTACAACTTGCTGATAGGTCCATTAAAAGACCATTGGGCATCGTAGAGGATGTTTTAGTTCAGGTTGGGTCATTGATTATTCCAGTTGATTTTGTGGTTTTAGAGATGCCTCGCGGTGAGGGTAGTCTCCGTGATTCACCCATATTGCTTGGGAGACCATTCATGGCAATGACCAACACCGTGATCAATGTTGGTAATGGTACTCTATCTATGACCGTCGCAAATGAAAAGATTGAAATAAATGTTTTTGAAGTAATGAAAAATGCGGTGGGTCATGATGAGTCTTGCATGTTTGTTGATGAGTTTGATGAGGTTGATGATTGTGTGCGTGAGATTGCATGGCATGAGAGGGATTGTGAGGAGTTAGAGTCATTGATTTCAATGGGCGGTGAGAAAACTAGGGATAATGCGGATGCTCAACTGATGGCTGTGGATAAGGCCGACGAGCACCATCCTAGTGATGGCCCGTTTCACCCCCTAGGCCACTTCAATGAGAAGTTGGCGCCTTCTATTGTGATTCCCCCAGTCCTTGAGTTGAAAGTTCTCCCGTCAAATTTAAAATATGCATTTTTAGGAGAGGGAGAGACTTTACCCGTCATAATTGCATCTCGGATTTGTCCACCACCAAGAGGCCCAATTGATTGCTTTGTTTGTGTGAATATAAAGAGGCCATTGGGTGGACATTGAAAGACATTAAGGGAATTAGTCCCACAATGTGCATGCACAGAATTCATCTCTTGGATGGTGCTAAACCGTCTAGGGAGAGACAACGGAGACTGAATCCTCACATGGAGGAAGCCGTGAGAAAAGAGGTCCTGAAATTGCTAGATACGGGTATTATTTACCCAGTGGCTGAGAGTGAGTGGGTAAGCCCGATACAAGTTGTACCAAAAAGATCGGGCATCACTGTAGTTCAGAACGAAAAAGGTGAGGATGTGCCCATGAGAGAAGTGACCGGTCTTAGGATGTGTATTGACTTGAGAAAACTAAATGTTGCGACCAAGAAAGATCACTTTCCTTTGCCTTTTATTGATCAGATGTTAGAAAGATTGGCCGGTCACTCTTACTATTGTTTTCTTGATGGCTTTTCGGGGTATAATCAAATTGCCATTGCCCCTGAAGACCAGTCCAAAACCACCTTCACATGTCCATTCGGCACATACGCATTTAAGAGGATGCCCTTCGGGCTTTGCAATGCACCTGCGACATTTCAAAGGTGTATGACCTCCATTTTTTCGGATATGATTGAAAGGTGTGTTGAGGTTTTCATGGATGATTTTTTTGTTGTAGGAGATAGTTTTGATGATTGCTTAAAGAACTTGAAATCTATTTTGAAAAGATGTTGTGAAACCAATTTGACATTAAGTTGGGAAAAGTGCCATTTTCTTGTAAAGCATGGAATTGTGTTGGGTCACATTGTGTCAAGTAAGGGGATTGAGGTTGATAGGGCTAAGATTGATGTGATTGCTAAATTACCTCCCCGGAATTCGGTCAAGGGTGTGCGAAGTTTCCTAGGGCATGCGGGTTTCTATAGGCGATTCATAAAAGACTTTTCAAAAATTTGTAAGCCTTTATGTAATCTGCTTGCCAAGGATACGGAGTTCATTTTTGACCAAGAGTGTGTTGATGCTTTCAATTTGCTTAAGGAAAAGTTGACATGTGCCCCCATTCTTTCTAGTCCCAGTTGGTCTCACCCTTTTGAGATCATGTGTGATGCCTCGGACTTTGCTATTGGGGCGGTTTTGGGACAAAGGGTAGACAAATTGCCTTCCGTGATTCATTATGCTAGTAGAACACTTAATGATGCACAACTGAATTATACCACAACTGAAAAAGAATTTCTAGCTGTTGTGTTTGCATTGGAAAAATTTCGTTCTTACTTGCTAGGGTCAAAGGTGATAATTTATTCTGACCATGCTGCATTGAAACATTTGTTGAATAAAAAGGATGCTAAACCTCGTTTGTTGAGGTGGATGTTATTGTTACAAGAATTTGATGTTGAGATCCGAGACAAAAAGGGGAGTGAGAATGTGGTAGCGGATCATTTATCGAGGCTTGAGGACTATTCGTATCTTAATATCGAGGAGAGTGTGATTCCGATTAATGAAAATTTTCCGGATGAACAACTTCTTTCCATACATGTCCAAGAGCCTTGGTATGCTGATTTCGTTAATTACTTGGTGTCTAATATGTTCCCACCACAATTCACTTATGACCAAAAACGCAAGTTTAAGTCAGATGTGAAACATTACATTTGGGATGATCCTTATCTATGGAAAATTTGCCCGGACAAAATTGTTAGGAGATGCGTTCCGGACCATGAGCAGAGTAGTGTGTTGAGATTTTGTCATGAACTCCAATGTGGGGGTCATTTTAGTGGCCAAAAGACCGCTAGAAAAGTGCTGCAATCTGGTCTTTATTGGCCTACTCTGTTTAAAGATGCTCAAGAGTTTTGCCTTAGGTGTGATAGGTGTCAACGGACCGGGAATATAGGGAAGAGAGATGAGATGCCCTTGCAACGTAATCTTATTGTTGATATATTTGATGTGTGGGGCATTGATTTTATGGGCCCCTTTCCCCCATCCCACGGTTATTTGTACATACTTGTTGCTGTTGATTATGTTACAAAATGGGTGGAGGCAATTGCCACCCGAACTAATGATGCTAATGTCGTTTGCAAGTTTGTTTGTGAGAATATTTTCAGCAGGTATGGCATGCCACGAGCAATTATCAGTGATCAAGGGACCCACTTCACCAACAAAAGGTTCAATGCAGTTTTGAAAAAGTATGGGGTGGTGCATAAGCTTGCTACAGCATATCATCCCCAAACTTCGGGACAAGTGGAGGTGAGTAATCGGCAAATAAAGGGTGTTCTTGAGAAAACAGTGCGACCCAACAGAAAAGATTGGGCATTAAAGTTGGGGGATGCATTGTGGGCATACAGAACGGCATACAAAATGCTCATTGGAATGAGTCCGTACAGGATAGTGTATGGGAAAGAATGTCACCTCCCGGTGGAGTTGGAACACAAGTCGTATTGGGCTGTGAGGGAATTGAACATGGATTTGAATCTTTGCGGGAGAAAAGAGATTGCTTGCACTTGATGAGATTGAGGAGCTCCGACAAGATAGTTATGAGAGCGCAAAATTGTATAAAGAGAGGACCAAACGGTACCACGACAAAAATTTGAAGCCCAAGTTTATAAGACCGGGTATGAAAGTCCTTCTCTTCAACTCTCGGTTGAAGCTCTTTCCAGGTAAGTTGAGTTCTAGGTGGTCGGGCCCTTATGATGTGGTGCGTGTGTATCCGCACGGAGCAGTTGAACTCAAGAATCCAAAGGATGGGAATGTGTTTAAAGTCAATGGTCATCGAGTGAAACCATATTACGAAGGGGTGTCAATTTTGGAAGACATCAATGAGATTGACGTGATTGAGTTGGTGGATCCGGAGGAGGACACCTAGTTCCGTTGAGGCATAATGTCGAGCTTAACGACTGTAACCAAAGCGCTGATTGGGAGGCAACCCAATGGAGGTAACATTTACTGTTTTCCGTATTTTCGTTTTAGTCTCTTCATCGTTGCATTTGGATTGTGTTGTGTCTTTCTTGGTCTATGCCATGAGGACATAGCATGATTTAAGTGTGGGGGTGGTGAATTTAAAAAAAAAAAAAAATGTCTTCCGCTTTTATTTGTCTTTTATTTCGTAAACGTGTCGAACTACGGTGACCTGAGCCTATTCTTGTGGGTAGTCCGCCCACATTAATGGGGACGTAGGCAACGAAAGTGCGGTCAAAATGTGTGTCAATTTCGACATGCAAATTGTCTAGCCAAAGACATTAAAAAAGGGCGGCTCACCGGGAGACAACCCGGACTTGTATTTGCATTGTATATTAAACTGGTGCTACTGAAAGGTATTTTCTTTGTTTAATGATGTGCAGGAAAAGTGCGTGGAGGAGCCAAAGTCCTGGGCCTAAAAAAAAAAAAAAAACAGAGAGAAATTTTGAAAATTTTGAAAACTGGTCCAGGCAAGGCACGACTCGTGCTCCAGAGTACGAGTGGAGCACGAGTGGGAGTGAAGGGCTTGTAATTGTACTCAAAACGATTGGGAGAAGTCATCACGAGTCGTGAGTACGAATGGTACTAAGGAGCACGACTCGTGCCAAATAGCACGACTCGTGCTAAGTTGAAATCAAAACCCCCAGTTTCCCAAAATCAGTTACAGTCGTGCCCTAAAGATTTCCCTACACCGCCGCCCTCTACCCTTTCTACCCAATTTCAAATTCCCTCTTTCTCTCTCTAAAATCCTTCATTAATCCCCCAAATCTTCCATTCCTTAACCACAAAGATCCCTTCCCCACCACATTTAGCCTACCCTAAACCGAAAATCAACCCCAAAATCTTGCCTTTGCAGTGAGTTCTTGAAGAAACCTTGAAACTTGAAGGTTTTGGTGAGTTGTTGATATCTTGGAGTGTTGGATAGTTTGAAGCAAAAATCCTTGGTGGGCGGTCTTACATTGGTGTTCTCCCTCTTTTCCGACCATCTTCTCAAACTCCGGTGACTTTCCAGCGAACTTTCCGGCCAAGTGTTCCGGCGACCTCAACTGTTCAGAGGTAATTCTTTTTCAGTGTCCTCTGTTGTTTTGAAGTGTGATTGGTTGTTGATTGGTGAATTTTTGAAGGAAGGTTGGATTGTGTGGGATTATCATTAATTGTTTCAAATATTTTGTTGTTGGAAGATAGTTGGGATTGTTTGGCCATTGCTAGTGTTTTGCAAATATTCTGTGTGAGTGGAGAAGGGGTGATATTGGTTTGGTATTGTTCTTGTGTGGCCAAGTTTTCTGTGTGTTGATTATTTTTGATTGAATAATGGGGAGAACAAAAGATAAGGGTAAAGCAGTTGAAACTCAACCCAAGAAAAGGAGGAACATTGTTATTGAGGAACCTCCCCGAATCCCCGATGACTTTATGGGTTTAACTAAGTTGACGAATTCTCAAAAAAATAAATGGAGGAACCTTGCGAATGGTAGGGACATTCAAGTAACTAGATTTTTGTGTGTGGAAACTTTGCAAAAGTTGGGTTTGTATGATTTGGTTAGGAGTCTATTGAACAACATCGGATTGGGAGGTTTCTTGGGCAAAAGTGTGGGGGTATACAAGCGAGTGACGCTTGAATTTTTGGCTACCATAGAGAGATGTGAGGAGAATGGGATTTGGAGTGTGCGTTTTAATACAAATGATATTACGAGGACTTTGTCGTATGCTGCAGCCAGAGAGTATTTGGGTGTTAGTGAGCCCAAAGGGGAGTGGTCAGAAAGGGATAGGACTGTTGAGACATTCTTTTTTGAGTTGACAGGGAAATTTATGCAGAAGCCCTACGTGGTCATGAAATCTCTTTCCCATCCGGCATGGAAACTGCTTTATAGAGGGTTATCGATGACGTTCTATGCGAACGGGGAGCCGGCTCAGATGAACGCCTTGCAGTTCGCGACTATGGAGTGTGCTTTGCCTTCCAACACTGTGATTCCGGATTGGGTCGATTTATTTTTCAGGAGGTGTGAGGCTTTGGGAGTTAATGGAAATGGGAACATCCCGGTGGGTGGTATGGTGACGTTGTTAGTGGAAAACTTTGTTCGTAATCATCCTAGATCAGTGGGGAATGCAAATGGGCCCTTATTCTATGATCGGTTCTTCCTATACCGATATGACACTTTCGAGCGGATCTCTGGGCAGAATGAGGCATTGACTTTTACTTATGGTGGTGATAGGAGCTTTAGGTGTGCTCCGGGAGTGGTATTTCCTGCGGGCCCATATGCACGGGATTGGAGGATGCCATTTGTTGTCGACATGACATTGAGAGATATGAGGAGAGATATGGCTGAGAGGGTGAGTGATGATGAAGGAGAGCAGCAGCAAGAGCAGCAGGATGATGAGCAGCAGGATGATGAGCAGCAGGGTGGTGATGACCATCAGATGAGAGAGCAGTTTCAGACTGGGACCAGTGGAGGCTATGCGGGCCATGGTCAGGATCAGACGAGGATGGCAGGAGCCTTTGATTATTGGGGTGATATGAGAGCATATATGGATGCTCAATACCAGAGAGATGTAGAGGAGAGAGAGAGGAGATATAGAGAGGAGTGTGAGGCTCGGGAGGCGCAGAACTTGATGTGGCGCACTCGATTTGATTATGTGGATAGGCGTTGGGATGCGCAGGATGACAGATTGGAGGCGTTGGAGGACAGGCTGGATACCACGAATAGAATGGTATTTCAGCAACAGCTTTGGATGCAGCAACCTGAGCCGAGACAGTACGAGCCAGTCCCAGATGAGCATTTTCAGGAGATGATGAGGAGAGCTGATAGGCGGAGACAGAGGCAGTTGGCCCGAGAGGCCCAGTTTCCAGATGGGGGCTTCGGCCCGAGATATTGATGGTACCTTTTCTTATACCCTTCCCTTTTACATTTAAACTGTCCTATTTTATTTTTGTGCACACATTGAGGACACTGTGGAGTTTAAGTGTGGGGGAAGGGCGGTGCCTTGTATTGTATATGCTTAAAAAAAAAAAAAAAAAAAAAAAAAAAAAAAAACAACAACAACAACAACAAAAAAATAGAGTGGCTATATCCTTACTCACCGGCGTGGAGACATAAGGGGGAGTTAGGAGTTCGGGTAGGATCATCTTGGTTGATGGAGGTTCGTGTTAGAGGCGTTAGGATAGAAATCCTCGTGCACCTTGGAGTAATAAGGGGGGTTGGAGAATAGCACGAGGTAAGTTTTTGTTGAGCATCTCTTTTTCTTAACATTAACTTTTGATCGAGGGTGTACATTGTGTAGTGTGAGCAAGTGTGGGGGAAAGTTTAGGACATTTTAGTTTTCCCCCACTATCATTGTGAGGGCCCTAGTTTGGACGATCATTTTATTATGGAGTTTGATGTCGAGCTAGGGCCATTGATATTTCTTTGGGGAGTCGTATGGAGACGGAGTTTTGTACACTCCGGTATCATTTTGATTGATTTGCATTGGTGGATAGAGGAGGCTAGGTATCATTTTCTCCCGCACATCTGTTTTAGACCAATTTTAGATTGGAGTTAGGATATTACTCAGGGACGAGTAATGGTCTAAGTGTGGGGGAATTTGATGAGTGGATTTTATACATATTATTTTGCCTAGGTTTCCGAATGTTTTGCAATGATTTTTGATGTATTTAGTTTAAGTTTTGATGTATTTGAGTGACATTTTGTTATGTGAGGTTGTGTGAGAAAACAATGATCTTTGAGGGTATTTTTGGCTTTTATTTGTAATTGGTTGTGAAATCTCGTGGAGCGTGCAAGTTACTTGTCAGTGGAAAAAGGGCAGCAATTGGTCGAGGTTCGAGCTTGGGGTAAAACACGGTCAAAGGATGAAGGCCAGGTCAAAGCTGAGTCAAAATGGGGCAATTCTGCATATGGCACGAGTGAAGCACGACTGAAGAAGGCCAGAGAACGACTTGGGAATGAATGGAGTCAAGCCAATTCCAACTAGCTACTCAGAACGAGTAGGCACCAGTGGCACGACTCGTTCTCACGAGTGGGGTTCATGCACAACTACAGCAAGCTGCTCAGAACGATTGGAGGGGTCTAGCACGACTAGTTTGCACGACTTGGACTGAAGGGCACGACTCGTGCTAATTAGCACGACTCGTGCCAGAACGCGTTTAGTGACGTCAGCACGGATTTTGGAGCAGATTTTGATGGATTTTCTTAATTCCTTTTCCTAGTTTATGAAGGACTGCATTAGGAACTATATATATTCCTACTATGATTATTATTAGGTACCTTTGTCTTATTTTTCTTGCCTAGGTTTTCAAGGATTGAAAGAGTTTATTTTCAAGGTTTTTGCAAGGATTTCAGGTTTGATGTTTTGTTGCTATTCATATTTTGTGATGTCAATCCGGAATATGAGTAGCTAATTTCTTTGTAGTTCACGGATTGGTGTAGCCCGTATTTGATCTTTATGCTAAATATTTAATTTTCAGTTAATTGTGGAGTTAGTTCATCCTAGTATTCGTAATTTATATTTGGTACAAGTCCTGCAATTGCGTGGGGAATTGTGCATGAACACTATTAGGATGATTAGACTTGATTGATGATCTTGCGTGAATCTATTGAGTCTAGGTTTCATTAATTCTTTTGTGCTTAATGAATTGAGTTGTTGTCAATTTGATCTTGCGTGATAATTGATAATTGCTCAGTAATAGAATTGCAATCCGGCAATCTAACCGTCCCAATTCTTACAAAAGCGAAGAAGCCCTAAAACCCAATTAATATTTTATCATTCAAAAAAAAAAGCATAAAGGGATAATATGTGGTGAACCCAATCCGTGGACTAGTTGTTAAATCCTTGAACTTCTTCTGCGATCTTGCTTATTTGTTACTTTAGTTGTTTAATTGTCTTTCGTAATTAGTTTTTAATAAATCCAAACCAAAAACCCCATTTTGTTACTTTTAGCATTAATTAAATTTACTTGTTAAAACACACGAGTCTCTGTGGTTCGACCCTTACTATTGTACATTGCTACTTCGGTGACTTGTACACTTGCAAGGTTTTTATTACACAGTGGAATTTTATCCATCAATGGCTTTAATCTTTCTTGGATCAGCTTCGATTCCTCGTTTCGTGACCATGTATCCCAGAACTTTTCCTCGGACTACGCCAAAAGTACATTTTGCCGGGTTCAATCTCATGTCATGCTCCCACAGCCAGTTAAAGAACTTCCTCAAGCCGATCAAGTGTTGACCATCTGATCCCTTGGAATGGATAATCATATCATCAACATAAACCTCGATCTCCTTGTGGATCATGTCATGAAAGAGCGCGGTGACTGCCCGCTGATAAGTGGCACCGGCATTCTTCAGACCAAAGGGCATAACCATATAACAAAAGGCTCCCCAAGGGCCGGTGAAGGCGGTCTTTTCCTGATCTTCTTCGGCGACTTTAATCTGATTGTAACCCGCAAAACCATCCACGAATGATTTGACTTCGTAACTGGCAGTAGTATCCACTAACAGATCGATATTGGGCAAGGGAAAGTCATCCTTCGGGCTAGCCTTGTTTAGGTCTCTGAAGTCCACACAAACCCTGACCTTGCCATTCGAATTGGTTACCGTCACTATGTTGGCCAACCACTTCGGGTATTCGACCACTCTAATGAAACCTACTCTGAGCAGCTTCTCTATTTCTTCTTTGACCTGGAGAGACCATTCTGGCTTGATCCGGCGGAGCTTCTGCTTGACATGCCTGGCTTCTGGGTCTAGGGGTATTCGGTGCTCGACAGTTGAAGTGTCCAACCCGGGCATGTCTTTGTAGGACCAGTTAAATACGTCCACGTACTCTTTGAGCAAATCGATGAGGGCTTCCCGTTCTTCCCCGGTGAAGAAACTGCCAATCTGTGTCTCTTTGGGTTTTTCAGTAGTTCCCAAATTCACTGTAGTTAATACCTCATCGGCAGCTTGGGCCCGATTGTCGTCTCGATCAAAAACCTGCTTTATATTATCATTTAAAAAGTTTTCATCTAAAAAGTCTGTGTCCTCTTCAAATGAATCATTATTAACTACTTTTAATTCATTAAGATTTGTTTTAGTTAATTTATCATTTGTTAAGGTGGCAATTAAGGGATACGCAGAAAGGTCAACCATTTCATTCAACGCAAAAGGGAAGACAGAGTCAAAGACACGGCAATGATCATCAGCCGTGAGAGTATCAGACCTATCTATAGACTCGAACTCGATAACAAAAGACTCGGGGTGCAGGATCCGAAGATCACACCGGCGACTCTTGACCCTACGCTACTTTTTTGACTTGAAGCTTTTGACACGGGTTGGATTTTTACTCTCTCCTGCTGTTGTTCTTCAGAAAACTGGAGACTTCAAGCTGACCGAGGAACCTGTCGGAAATCATTGGTAAGCTGGTAATTTGGAAAGATGGTGCGGGGAGCTAGAGAAACCTGGTGCAACCCTTTGGCTTGCTTATTCATGACAACCAGACTCATTGGCTGAGGGGTCTGGCTCATCTTGTCAATACTCTGCGGATAAGTCATCTCCTCTCTGCTGATCTTTGAATGAACGGCCTCCGAAGAAATCAAGAAAGATTGTTTGTTTATCTCTTGAATTTTAAAAAGTTTGGGAGTCGCCACGCCGTTTTTAAAGGAAAACATTGAGAAACCTATTTTTAAAGAGATTTTGAGTTCGGGGGTCTGGTTACGTGTTGGGAAGAACTTGAGAGTTCACCCAACATGCCTCTTTCGAGACTTTCAATCAAACTTTAGACAGTTATAATCATTCAAAATGTGTGTGCAATATGTGCCAATAAGCAAGGCATGCAAATTTGGAATTTCATTGATAGTATAGAGACTGGATACAACTTGTTAGCCATGATAGGGGGCCACACCCTCTACATATGAAGACTTGTATTACAAGGCAGAAGGCTGAGACACCTGCTCGAAAGCTCGATGTCGTCCAACACAGACTTCCCATGAAGGGGATGTCGGACGACATAAGGCCTCATGGTCGATTGTCCCTTACAACAATAAGTGCCGCTTCCGGATTTGGAACCACATTATTTTAAATAAGAAAAGACACTATTTAGGGTCTAAGTTCAGTTTGGGGTTGATTAGAGCGAACAAAGTCAAGATTGACTTTTAATGATACGGATGTCATATGACATAGAACATCCAAAGTTGTCTATGTCACATGGCAAACCGCCTCCACCAATGGATCGCACCCAAACAGACCTTAGACACTCCAAATAGTGGCTAATGAGCCAAAACTACTTAGGCAAGCTTTGAGTTACAAAGGGGGGGGGGGTCAATCCTGATAGATCTGAAGTCCAAGAAAAGCTTTACAACCTTCTGGGAACTCTATGTCGTATGACACAGGACCTCTTGAGAGTCCTGTGTCGTCCGACATAGGCAGCCTATTTCAGTGCCCTTCAGTCTGGTTGATTTTCCCTTGTTCCAAAAGCAAACCAAGTTATATTTATTAACTGAAAGCAGCAAAAAAGTAATATTACGTGAGTATTATGGGAGGATCACATGGCTTTAATGGCCAAATGTGATGAATCACATATCTATGGCCATTTTTGTGTAGCCATCACCTCCTAACTCAATGAAAACTAATAAAGATTCAAACTTTAATGGTGCTAATGTCACCAAATGTTCAGATCTGAGGTGGGGAGAAGTGAATATGGAAGATTCACCTCTCCACCACTTTTATCATGCAAAACCCCGAATATTTCACATAATAAGTAAGCATGCAAGATGATATAGATGTATGCAAGAGTTAATCAGAGAGAGAGAGGGTTTAGTGGCTACCTATTGTAGTCCACAAGGTAAGAACACCAATAGTATTGTAACGACCCGAATTTCCATAATTTCCATAATTCCATAAACATAAATAAATACCCAAAAATACGGGTCCACAACGGTAACTTAAGTCAAACCATTACATAAGTGCGGAAAGATCAGATGTAACGGCTAAGTACAGTAACTAGTACTAATAACAGTTCTGAAATTCGGAGTCATTAAATAATTCATTTATTCTACTTAATTTCTCTGCCTCTTTCTGATGACGGTTCTCCTCCTTTCTATTCCGATCCTGAGGGAAAAAGAAAATGAAGGAATGAGCGAACAATGCCCAGTAAGTTCATACGTGGTCTCATCGATACAATGAGGAGACGACTAGAAAGAACGCATCCAAAAATTATATTCAAGGATAGGTTATAAACAACAATTATGTGTATATTTCATAGCAAAGAAAGTGTGGCAACTACAACTTTGTTATGCTTTCGTTTCCGTCAATTCCATGGGTCATACCCTACATTGAGTAATTCCCAAAACAACGAACACCTACATTGATGTCGTGTTTTCATAATACATGCTTTTCTCATTAAGCATAGTTTCATAACTAGTAAATTATAATGCATACTAGTTATTACATGGGTTATACCCTACATTGAGTATTCCCATAATTTTTCATAATACATGCTTTTCTCACTAAGCATAATTTCATAACTAGTAAATAATAATGCATACTAGTTATTACATATAGTGCATTCCAAGGTACAAGAATACACATAGCAATTTCAATATTTGCAGATATTCCATGAACAAGAACATATCACGTATCAAGGAATTTTCAATGACGATACATTTCATCGAGTATTTTAAAAATTACTATCACCACGAGATAGCATTCACGTTTTGAAAAGACTCAATGGAGTTTCCAAACGAATTGATATACAAGAGTACTTAGGATCGTAATTCCTTACCTTAGCTTTGCTTCCTTGCTTAGCAACGCCCTTTACGCGAAATCTACAATCACGTAATAGCATATTTTAGGCACAAGTAACCTTTTATTACTTCTTATGCACCTATACTTCCTTTCCTTAGTTAATCTATGAGTTATTCTTAGACTCACCTTAATTGGTTAACTAACCTTCTATTTTTAGAAGCTTTCCTAATTTAGCAGTTTCTTAACTTAGAAACTTTTTATTTCAAAATTCTAACACTTTGGAACCTAAGTCTTTTAGTATTCTTAAAGTGTTATTCTTCTTCTTTTCCTTTGATATATTTCCCTTTAAAGTCTTTGGACTTCCCCTAAATTCCTAAAGGTTCCTTTAGGTTTTTTTAATTTCAATAAAGTCCTTTAACTTTTCAATTTTTACGAAATAGTCCCTCAACTTTTGAAAATTACAAAATAGTCCCTCAACTTTTGAAAATTACAAAATAGTCCCTCAACTTTTGAAAAATTACAAAATAGTCCCTCAACTTTTGAAAAATTACTGAACAGTCCCTCAACTTTTGAAAAATTACTGAACAGTCCCTCAACTTTTCGGTAATCGCAAAAAGCCCTTCAGATTTTTAAAATCACAGAACAGTCCCTCGTAACTTTTGAACTTTTCGGTTCGATCCTGAAGTTAACCTGTTCGAGTAGAACTTAACCGAAAAATCCCTTCAGCTTTGAAAACTCTGCAGTTTAGTCCCTTTTCCGTTTAAAAACTAACTGCTTTTATATAAACTAACTAAAATGCTAACACTTAAGTGGAGAACACCCAAATCAAGCCAAGAACACTTCGGCCGACTTCCCAGGTTGTTCAAAAAAATTGTTTTGTTCCTCTTTTAATTTTTTTAAACATTAAACAATTATTTAATTTCTATATTCTTTAATAAAAACCCCTTTAATCATATTAATTTTGTTTGATTCAATTTCAAAACAATATGAACTAGGGTTAGGGTTATATCATTATAACCTACAATTCCCCAATAATCAAATCCTTAATTTATTATGCAAACCCTAAGATTAATCATTAGAAATCCAATAATGGCTAAACCTAGAATTAAATGATTTTAAACTTTGAAAAATCATAACTAATTCAATTTAAATCGGAATTGAATGAAACAAAAACTAGATTGTAGGTTATTATCTTACCTTGATTTTTGATGAAGGAACAATGGCCAAAGGAAGAACAAAAACGGCTGTACTCCTCCCCCAAGCAAACCGGCCGCCGCCCCCCTCCCTTTCTTGGTTTAGGTTTTTGATTTTTTTTTCTTTTTTTTCTTTGCTAAATGAGAGATTGTGAGGAAAATTAATAATGAGGTTTTATTTTTATACCCTAGGCTTTCACCTCCTTGGGCCCCTTTGACTCCCTAAGCCCAACTTAGCCCACTTGATTTAATTAATTAAATTGGTCCATTTAATTAATCCAAGTCCAATTCAATTAAGGAGTATTATTTTATTATTAATATAATTAAAATAATACTAAAAATTTTTTTTAAATTTTTCAGGTCTTTACATTCTTACCCCCTTAAAAGAGTTTGGTCCTCCAAACTAAACGTACCTTAATTTTTGAAGAGATCGGGATACATTTCCCTCATTTCGTTTTCGAGCTCCCATGTCGCCTCACGTTCTGAGTGGTTGCTCCATTGTACCTTCACGTCCGGTATGACTCGCCTTCGCGGTTACGGTCCTTCCTGGTCCACAATCTTAATTGGTTTCTCGTCATAACTCAAATCCGTCCGAAGCCTTAGCTGCTTATATTCAATTACATGACTCGCATCTGCCATATACTTCCTTAACATGGATACGTGGAATACATTGTGTACCCGAGCAAGTACATGTGGTAAGGCTAATCGATATGCCACCTTTCCAACTCTATCCAAGATCTCAAATGGTCCTACGTACCTTGGACTCAACTTTCCTTTTATACCAAACCTCATGAGGCCCTTGGTTGGTGAAATCTTCAAAAATACATGATCTCCCACTTGAAATTCTAGGTCGCGTCGTCGGTTGTACGCGTAAGATTTACGCCTACTCTGTCTTGCTAACAACCATTTACGAATCTGTTGAACCTTGTCATTCATTACTTGGACTAATTACGGTCCTGTCAATTTTCGTTCACCTACTTCATCCCAACAAGTAGGCGACCTACACTTTCGTCCATAAAGTGCCTCAAATGGAGCCATTCCTATACTCGCATGAAAACTATTGTTGTATGCGAACTCCACTAGAGATAAGTGCTCGTCCCAAGTGCCTTGCCAATCCAACGACGTAGCCCTTAGCATATCTTCTAAAGTTTGAATTGTTCTTTCCGACTGTCCGTCTGTCTGTGGGTGGAAAGCTGTACTCATTGTCAACTCCGTCCCCAATGCTTGCTGTAAACTATTCCAGAACTTCGATGTAAACCTTGCATCCCTATCTGACACTATCGAAACTGGAATCCCATGCAGTCGTACAATCTCATCAATATACAACTTAGCTAACTTCTCTAATGAATCTGTCACCTTGATTGCCAAGAAGTGAGCCACCTTTATTAATCTGTCCACTATCACCCAAATCGCATTTTGACCTTTCAATGTCTTTGGCAGTCCAACCACTAAGTCCATCGCTATGTGATCCCACTTCCATTCCGGAATAGGTAACGATTGTAGTAATCCTGCAGGCTTTTGGTGTTCACTCTTCACTTGCTGACACACCAAACATCTCGCCACAAAATCAGCCACGTCTCCTCTCATGTTGTTCCACCAAAACGATTCTCGCAAATTTCTATACATCTTGGTACTCCCTGGGTGAACTGAGAATCTTGAACAATGAGCCTCCTTCAAGATTTCTCTCTTTATCTCTTCGTTACTTGGTACCCATATTCTCTTTTGATACCTCAAAATTCCATCTTCGCCCAAGCGAAGATCCTTTCCCTGTCCTTTTCCTACAAGAGCATCCCTCTCATCATCTACACCTTGAGCTTCCTTAATTCTTTCCAAAAGCGTAGGTTGAATAACTAACTGAGCTAGATACCCTTTAACTCGCACCTCTATCTTTGGAAATTTCCATGTTTTCCCATGAGTTGATTCCCTTAGAGACTAGCATTGCTAAACTCCCATGATTCTTCCTACTTAAGGCATCAGCCACCTTGTTTGCCTTTCCAGGGTGGTACAAAATTGTACAATCATAGTCCTTTAACAATTCGAGCCATCTCCTTTGCCTCATATTCAATTCCTTCTGGGTGAAAATATACTTAAGGCTCTTGTGGTCCGTGTATATCGACATGTCGCACCATACAAATAGTGTCTCCATATCTTGATGCAAAAACCACTTTGCGGCTAATTCCGGGTCATGTGTTGGGTAATTCTTTTCATGGTTCTTTAAGGTCTCGAGGCATACGCTATGACCTTTTCTTTCTGCATTAGTACACAACCTAGCCCTTTCAATGATGCATCGCTATAGATTACAAAACCTTCTGACCCCTCGGGTACTACCAAAACTGGTGCTGTTACCAACCTCTTTTTCAGTTCTTGAAAGTTCGTTTCACATTCTTCAGACCATATAAACTTTGCCGCCTTCTGAGTCAGCTTCGTCAACGGTCCAGACAGTTTCGAAAATCCTTCCACAAATCTCCGATAGTATCCCGCTAAACCCAAGAAACTTCTTATTTTGGTCACTGTGCTTGGTCTCTCCCAATTCACTATGGCTTCTATCTTTGCCGGGATCTACCGCAATTCCATCCCTAGACACCACGTGTCCTAAGAACGCTACCTTTTCCAACCAAAATTCACACTTTTTAAACTTAGCATACAATCTCTGCTTCCTTAAAATTTCCAGTACCAATCTTAAGTGTTCTGCATGCTCCTCCTTAGTTCTCGAATATACTAGTATGTCATCAATAAATACAATAACGCACTTATCTAGATACTCATGAAATACTCTATTCATCAGTTCCATAAATGCTGCTGGTGCATTGGTTAGTCCGAATGGCATCACAACGAACTCATAATGTCCATACCTTGTTCTAAAGGCAGTCTTAGCAACGTCCTCGCTTTTAACCCTCAACTGATGATACCCAGAACGAAGGTCTATCTTCGAGAAGTAACACGCTCCCTTTAGTTGATCAAACAGGTCGTCAATCCTAGGCAACGGATATTGATTTCTTATTGTCACTTTATTCAATTCGCGGTAATCAATGCACAGCCTCATCGAACCATCCTTCTTTTTCACAAATAAAACTGGTGCGCCCCAAGGTGAAACACTTGGTCGGATCAGACCCTTGTCTAGCAGTTCTTGCAGTTGCTCTTTCAATTCCTTCAATTCTGTGGGGGCCATTCTATACGGTGCTCTCGATATTGGTGTCGTCTCTGGTACCAATTCTATCGAGAATTCAACTTCTCTCTCTGGTGGTATCCCTGGCAAGTCTTCAGGAAATACGTCCTTGAATTCCCTTATTACCTCCAGCGATTCTATATTTACTTCCTTGGTATCGGTCTCGCCGATATAGGCCAAAAATCCTTCACATCCTTTCCTCAGTAGTTTTCGAGCCTTCATTACCGTGATCATACTTATCGGCCTTCTAGGTTTCGCCCCTACGAACCTATATTCTTTCCCATCCTGTACTTGGAAAGTAACTTCCTTCTTATGGCAATCTACATTAGCGTGGTTGGTAGCTAACCAATCCATACCCAATATAATATCAAATTCCTTCATTTCTAGTTCAATAAACTCTACTGGTATTTCGGTGCCTCCTATCTTTAAAGGACAATGCTTATAGCAGGTTGTGATAGGTATTGCTTTATTAGTTGGAGTATCTATCACTAAAGGTGTTTCTAGCAGTTCAGGTTTCAATTTCAGTTTCCTTGCTACAGAACTACTTATCACCGAATGAGTAGCGCCCGTGTCAATCAATGCATAGACGTTACTAAAAGAAATTTGGAGTGTACCTGCCACCAAATCATTCGAAGTACTTGCTGCCTTTGTCGTCATGGTGAATACTCGCCCACGACCGCCTCCATTCCCTCCTCCATTGGTATTCCTTGCTCCTGGAGCAGGTTCATTTTTCTTCGCTTCGGGACACTTCCATCTAGGATGCCCCACCTTGTCGCATGTGTAACATTTCTTTTCCTTGTACCAACAACTGTCAGCCTTGTGAAATCTATCACAAATTTGGCACTTCTCCATAGTCCCTTGCTCTGGAGCCTCCTTCTTATTGCCTTCCTTTCGGTTTCCAGAATTATTGGTTGGATGCTTTGTTGCATGGTTGTTCTTGTCGCGGCCATCGTCCACGGCCTTCCTTTTGTTGTTATGCCCCTCTTTGTTCCAATTCCCCGCGGACTCCTTCTGTCCACTAGCTCCTTTGCTCGTGGCCTTATCTTTTTCCTCCTTCTTACTGCGATAGCTGTTTGCCTCTCTTTCAACCACCTTAGCCCTTTCTAGTACATCAGCATAAGTTTTCAGCATTAGTGGGGTGATCCGGTACTTGATTCGGTCACTTAACCCTGCCTCAAATTTCCTGGCCTTTTGTTCTTCATTATCAAAAAATGTTGGAGCAAATTCCATTAGGTCGGTGAACTTTTCACAGTACTCGTCCACAGTCATGTTTCCTTGACTCAGCATCATGAATTCCGCTACTTTTGCATTTCGAACACTATCAGGATAGTACTTGTCATTAAAAGCTATCTTGAACGCTTCCCAAGTATATTCCGAAATTCCCCGAGCAGTTCCGGCCGCTTCTCGGCTTCCCCACCAAGATCTAGCTTTCCCTTTCAGCATAAACGTAGCAAACACCACCTTCTGTTCCGGTGTACAAGTCAAGGTCCCAAATATCGTTTCCATACTCATAATCCGCACTCTTGCGGATTCTCTTTCGCACTTCCCCGAAAAGACTCGGGTTTCTCCTTTGAAATAATTCCGAGGATCGCGTAGTGGCACTTGAGCTGCCGGTCTCTCTTGAGCTAACCCAGTTACCACTTGGGCCAATTCCTGCCAATGTTTGGTTCAAAGTTTGTAACACTGCTGCCATGGGATCTTGCCCTTGATCGTTTCCGTTCCCAGCGTTACGGTTTCCCCTACGGTTTCCATTATGCGACATCTGCATAATACTTTTATTATTACTACGATTTATCGTATTTATAATTCACTCACTCAACAGTAAGTAGTAAAAACTAACATATCTAGCTTGCTACATATGTACTCATAGACATCTAGCTAGTTAATGTTTTAAGGTTTCGTCTCAATGCATCGAATTATTTCTCATATTTCTGTCTTCACAGATTAGATGTTTAATCTTTGAGGATTTTCCGTTTCATCAAACGGTTATAATTTTCTCACTAGCCCATCATTTGACTAGTCTTTTTCCTTTTTTCTTCGGATCATTTTTACTTGACCCTTTTTTTTTAAATTTCTGTAGATATTATAATATTATAGTCATTCACACATTTCCACACTTAAGGATTATTGAATAACTAAGCAACTTTATTTCTTCCATCTAAGTGGAACTAAAACTATTGGTTCAAAAACAATAACTAATGGTTCATCAACCACAAAAGAAAACAACTAGCATCCTTAAAGTACTTGCTTCCAAACAAAATAAAACAACTAGCTAAATAAATAATTCCTCTGTCTCTAGTTGGGTGGAATAGCTGCCCTCCAATTGGTCTTCGTAACCTCAACGAATTCCACGATCAGCTTCCTATATTCTGCATTCACTTCGTGATACTTGCCATACCACTCATAAAGATTTACGGTCAGTCCTGCCTCACGCTGATCCTGTTCATTTATCCCTCTCTGAAGCCTAAAGAGCGTCGTGGTTGCCTCGCCTAATTGTCCACTTAACCGGGTCCACTCCACATGAGCAACTCTAGCACTTGCCTCCATATTGTTGGCCTTTTGGGTTTCTTTCTGCAGTTTGTCGGTGAGTTCCTTTATCTCTCTCTCATGTTCTTTGTCTTCTTGTTTCCTCAAGTCCATTAGCATTTCACAGTCTTCTTCTAAGTACTTAACTGATTGCATCTCTTCCTTAAGCTTGTCTTCAAGGGTGTTAGCTCTATCTTCAACCTTCAATAGTTGAGTGGTAGTTATATGCCACTTTTCCTCTGCCCTACTTGCTTTCTTCTTAAGGCCTTCTACTTCCTTCACGAGGGATTTGATCCTCGACTCCTGAGCTAGTAGTGTCTCGGTCTTAACAGCTCTAGTCCTCACAGATTTCATCGGTCTGCGTGCCATTTCCTAAACAAAACAAAATAGCTTTCATTAGCATCTAATATATATGATTCATACTTAAACAATAACTCTCTCTCATTTAAGTATTCAAGTAAGTTATACATTTAACTTTTCTACTTAGTCTACCTCACTCTCATAAACATTCTAGAGCGAGTCATGACTTAAATCTAAGTTCAGGGTTACCTTCATTCTAGAATTTCTTAGAACTAAGGTTCCCTAAGGTTAAAGGTATTCTTCCCATGAGACCTAAAACCGGGGCTCTGATACCAACTATAACGACCCGAATTTCCATAATTTCCATAATTCCATAAACATAAATAAATACCCAAAAATACGGGTCCACAACGGTAACTTAAGTCAAACCATTACATAAGTGCGGAAAGATCAGATGTAACGGCTAAGTACAGTAACTAGTACTAATAACAGTTCTGAAATTCGGAATCATTAAATAATTCATTTATTCTACTTAATTTCTCCGCCTCTTTCTGATGACGGTTCTCCTCCTTTCTATTCCGATCCCGAGGGAAAAAAGAAAATGAAGGAATGAGCGAACAATGCCCAGTAAGTTCATACGTGGTCTCATCGATACAATGAGGAGACGACTAGAAAGAACGCATCCAAAAATTATATTCAAGGATAGGTTATAAACAACAATTATGTGTATATTTCATAGCAAAGAAAGTGTGGCAACTACAACTTTGTTATGCTTTCAGACTTCCGTCAATTCCATGGGTCATACCCTACATTGAGTAATTCCCAAAACAACGAACACCTACATTGATGTCGTGTTTTCATAATACATGCTTTTCTCATTAAGCATAGTTTCATAACTAGTAAATTATAATGCATACTAGTTATTACATGGGTTATACCCTACATTGAGTATTCCCATAATTTTTCATAATACATGCTTTTCTCATTAAGCATAATTTCATAACTAGTAAATAATAATGCATACTAGTTATTACATACAGTGCATTCCAAGGTACAAGAATACACATAGCAATTTCAATATTTGCAGATATTCCATGAACAAGAACATATCACAGAATAAGGAATTTTCAATGACGATACATTTCATCAGAGTATTTTAAAAATTACTATCAGCCACAGATAGCATTCACGTTTTGAAAAGACTCAATGGAGTTTCCAAACGAATTGATATACAAGAGTACTTAGGATCGTAATTCCTTACCTTAGCTTTGCTTCCTTGCTTAGCAACGCCCTTTACGCGAAATCTACAATCACGTAATAGCATATTTTAGGCACAAGTAACCTTTTATTACTTCTTATGCACCTATACTTCCTTTCCTTAGTTAACCTATGAGTTATTCTTAGACTCACCTTAATTGGTTAACTAACCTTCTATTTTTAGAAGCTTTCCTAATTTAGCAGTTTCTTAACTTAGAAACTTTCTATTTCAAAATTCTAACACTTTGGAACCTAAGTCTTTTAGTATTCTTAAAGTGTTATTCTTCTTCTTTTCCTTTGATATATTTCCCTTTAAAGTCTTTGGACTTCCCCTAAATTCCTAAAGGTTCCTTTAGGTTTTCTTAATTTCAATAAAGTCCTTTAACTTTTCAATTTTTACGAAATAGTCCCTCAACTTTTGAAAATTACAAAATAGTCCCTCAACTTTTGAAAATTACAAAATAGTCCCTCAACTTTTGAAAAATTACAAAATAGTCCCTCAACTTTTGAAAAATTACTGAACAGTCCCTCAACTTTTGAAAAATTACTGAACAGTCCCTCAACTTTTCAGTAATTGCAAAACAGTCCTTCAGATTTTTAAAATCACAGAACAGTCCCTCAGAACTTTTGAACTTTTCAGTTCAGTCCTGAAGTTAATCGTTTCGCCAAGAATTTAACTGAAAAATCCCTTCAGCTTTGAAAACTCTGCAGTTTAGTCCCTTTTCCGTTTAAAAACTAACTGCTTTTATATAAACTAACTAAAATGCTAACACTTAAGTGGAGAACACCCAAATCAAGCCAAGAACACTTCGGCCGACTTCCCAGGTTGTTCAAAAAAATTGTTTTGTTCCTCTTTTAATTTTTTTAAACATTAAACAATTATTTAATTTTTATATTCTTTAATAAAAACCCCTTTAATCATATTAATTTTGTTTGATTCAATTTCAAAACAATATGAACTAGGGTTAGGGTTATATCATTATAACCTACAATTCCCCAATAATCAAATCCTTAATTTATTACACAAACCCTAAGATTAATCATTAGAAATCCAATAATGGCTAAACCTAGAATTAAATGATTTTAAACTTTGAAAAATCATAACTAATTCAATTTAAATCGGAATTGAATGAAACAAAAACTAGATTGTAGGTTATTATCTTACCTTGATTTTTGATGAAGGAACAATGGCCAAAGGAAGAACAAAAACGGCTGTACTCCTCCCCAAAGCAAACCGGCCGCCGCCCCCCTCCCTTTCTAGGTTTAGGTTTTTGATTTTTTTTTCTTTTTTTTCTTTGCTAAATGAGAGATTGTGAGGAAAATTAATAATGAGGTTTCATTTTTTATACCCTAGGCTTTCACCTCCTTGGGCCCCTTTGACTCCCTAAGCCCAACTTAGCCCACTTGATTTAATTAATTAAATTGGTCCATTTAATTAATCCAAGTCCAATTCAATTAAGGAGTATTATTTTATTATTAATATAATTAAAATAATACTAAAATTTTTTTTTAAATTTTTCGGGTCTTTACAAGTATGGTGCTTACCCCTTCAACACACCAACAAAGAAGGTTTTCTTTAGATCTTGGCTTGGGTATGTGTATGTATGAGGAGGGAGGTGAGTATGTGTATGAGAGAGAGAGAGGATGAGACTCTATTTTGATAGAGTTTCCCCCCTTACTAAGATCCTCCCAGCCAGTCCCCTCCAGAGTCCCCTAAAATGATCAGCCATGCCTTGTATTTATAGGCAGGCTGATGGAACGTCCTTTGTCATCCGACAGAGGGAGTTAAACCGCCTTTGTGTCGTCCTGTGTCGGACGACAGCGTACAGCTTTATGGCACAGTTGGGCCGAATGGATGGCAGGCCCAATGGGTTGAGAGGGCAATTGGATAATTGGACTCAAATTGCATTTTAGCAAGTACATGAGCCCAAAAATCAAGGAAAGTGGACCCAAAACATGAGTTCGGGCGGGGTACTCACAGTGAGCTTCCCCCTACTGGTCCTCCTCCTCCTCGCCGGGCGGGCCCTGCCCAACATAGCAGGATAGGCCGCTATGGCATCAGCCTCTCGATCCCATGGGAAGCACCGAAAATCTCATAGAACCACACCTGCGACAAAAGCAGAAAAAGGCTCAGTGCAAAAGAAAGCGGAGAAATGACAAATTGCTAAATCAAAAACAGCAATAAACTCATACCTCCAAAGCAAAATCAAAGCAGCCCAAAGAACTGGCCACGCCTCGGTTAAACCGGTCCAAAGAGAAATAAAGCTCGGCCAGGCCCGCCTCGCCCCAAGCTATATCACAAACCCTCTCCAAATCAATCAGACTCTCCAGCAGAGCAAAAGGAGCCGCAGTCGCGTGATTCGAGAACAGAGTCTCGGAAAGGGCAAACCACAGGAAGGAGCGTGCCAGCTGATCCGTCGTCACCAGGCCGGTACCACGGCAATAGGCCCCAATACTGGCCGTAATCCGCATCTCCACATCGTTGTACAGCATGCCCAGGCCCCTGCGAGGAAGAGGCGCGAAGCCCAGCAGCTCAGCCAGCACCTCCTCGGATATCCTGTCCCTCCACCGCACTGGCCCTCCTTTGAAGGAAAGCCCGGTGATAACAGCAAAATCGGTGGGAGTCACCGTCACCTCGCCCCAGCTCAAATGGAAGGTGTGAGTGGTATCCCACCAATACTCAGACAAGCCCAGGAAGATACTCTTGTTCTTCCTCATATCAGAAATCCCGGCCAAGTTCTCCACAAACATGCCCAAGCCGGAAGCATACACCAGCCTCTTAGGGCTCGGCCTGCCCCCCATAGAGATGTCCGGCAACTGCTGCCATAGCTCCACTACAGCCTCGATAGACCCTCGAGACTTCATCTTTTTGGCTTTCCCAGATAAAAGCCCCTCATCCTGCAGGTAAACACAGCAAAGGTACGTCAGTCACAGTACTTAATAAAATAAAAAAAAGGGGTCCGTCCCAACATTGCACATAATTTTCATGTGTAACCCGTCACAAAACACGGCACACATTGCACATAATTTTTTCCATGCAGTCCGTCACAAAACACGGCACACACTGTATGAATTTTCTCAACAGAGGGATTAAGCCCTCCACGACACATTTTCAAAAGACCCGTCACAAAACACGGCACATATTGCACATAATTTTCCCCACAAAGTCTGTCACCAAAAACACGGCACACACTGCATAACACATTTTCAAAAGAAAAATCCGTCCCTACACGGCACATACTTCCAGACAAAACCCATCACAAAACACGGCACATGTCACATTTTCCACAAAATTTGTCCCTACATGACAATTTTCTCACAATGTACACACGAAAATAGCATAAGGTACAAAACACCAAAGCATGCATTTCAAAGAGAGACACTTTATTTTTACAAATAAGAGCAAATCTACACATTTTTGCACAAAATTCACATACTCACAATTTTTTACATGCTCAATTTCAACAATTCATCACGAATTTCACAAAAAGCATGGCAAACAACAAAAGCCCCAAAAATGCGAAAAACTACAACCTAGTTCTAGCATTCAACAAATTCAAGCAAGGAATCGAGACGAAATTGATTTCTTACCTCCCGGCGTTCCTAACTCGCCGATTATGCACCTCCGGATTCGGATACAACACATCCGGGTTCTTCGAAGAAGGCACAAAGGAGATGCAATTCCTTTGAAGCTCCGTCCTTTGCTCAATCGCCTCTTGGCTCCGTTGACGACGTCCTCTCCTTGATCCTTCCACCATTACAAGCAACTCAAGCTAAATTAAGGAAGATTTTCTAAGGATTTTGGTACAAAAATGGAGTTTTCTCTCCCTCTCTCTCGCTGGTTCACGAACTGGAAGAAGAAGAAGGAAGGATTGCCTCGGTTATGTAGACGGTCAAAACCTGGGAACTGTAAAAATCAGCATTGGTCCGTACGGACCTCTTTGCAGAGAGAGAAAATCCGTACGGACCTCTTTGCAACATAAGGCCAAATTACTTCTTTGCCCTTATAATCTTTGCCCCTGGCTGTCCAAAGGCCTATTTCAGCAGATTCAATGCAGTTTGGTGCTCAACCCAACAGAACCAACACCGGCCGTCATCGTAAGCCCGAATTTTGCCCACTAAACGGCAACTCAAACACCGGCCGTCATCGTAAGCCCGGATTTCGCCCACTAAATGGCAACTCAAACACCGGCTGTCATCGTAAGCCCGGATTTCGCCCACTAAACGGCAACTCAGACACCGGCCATCATCGTAAGCCCGGATTTCGCCCACTAAATGGCAACTCAAACACCGGCCGTCATCGTAAGCCTGGACCTCGCCCACTAAACGGTGAAACAAGCACGAGAAGGAGCCAGCACCTCCAAGCACAAACCTCAAGGCACAAAATGCCTCCAAAAAGCCAAACAGTGAATCAAACACCGGCCGTCATCGTAAGCCCGTATTTCGCCCACTAAACGGCAACTCAAACACCGGCCGTCATCGTAAGTCCGGATTTTGTCCACTAAACGGAAACGCAGACACCGGCCGTCATCATAAACCCGGACCTCGCCCACTAAATGGTAAAGCAAGCACAAAAGGAGCTAGCACCTCCAAGCACAAATCTCAAGGCACAAAACTCCTCCAAAATGCCAAACGGTGAATCAACCACCGGGGATCAAAGTAAGATCGAAGTCACCTTCTCAGCGAAAAAAGCCCCTACAAGGCCATATATCCCCAGCAGATGAACGTCGGCAATCAGCGTAAGTCCAACCTTTTACCCAATGGACAAAACGCAAGGCATTCACACCTCTCACAATCGAAGCACAAGGCGCCTACGCTCTCGCAATCGCAGCCAAGACGAATCAAGTCCTCATACATGACACAACTGCGGAAGACGAATCAAGTCCTCATACATGACACGACCATGCATGTAAGACGAATCAAGTCCTCATACATGATATGTACCTCCGGGAAGGCTTTAAATCACTCGGTCCGGGAGACTGCATAAATCAGCCAAATCACTACCTCCAGCCCAGAAGGCTTTAAACCACTCGGTCCAGAAGACGGTATAAACCTCCCAAATCACTATCTCCAGCCTGGAAGGCTTTAAACCACCCGATTCGGAAAATCGTAAATTTCCATCTTAGGACGCCACCACGTCCTCACGGTCGACCTCGGTGGTCACACGACACTTCAGGGCACCATCACGCCCGCATACACTCACAATTTCACGACCTCTGAACTACGACCAGGCTTGATTCCCACTAGGGATACGTAGAAATCCTATCACAGGGTCCAGCCATCGACCTATACGGTCACCCATGATGCCTCCACGTCCTTACAATCGACCTCGGCGGTCACCACATTCTTAGGGCACCACCATGCCCTTGCTTCATATTAGGACGGGACAAGTCCTCCTACACCACAAACCATCTTCTCGTAAGATTACCCATCTTCTCGTAAGATTACCCATCTTCTAGTAAGATTGCACACCCAGGACGCCTCCACGTCCTTACCATCGACCTATGCGGTCACCCAGGACGCCTCCACGTCCTTACCACCGACCTATGTGGTCACCCAGGATGCCTCCACGTCCTTACAATTGACCTATACGGTCACCCATGATGCCTCCACGTCCTTACCACCGACCTATGCGGTCACCTAGGACGCCTCCACGTCCTTACCATCGACCTATACGGTTACCCAGGACGCCTCCACGTCCTTACCATCGACCTATACGGTCACCCAGGATGCCTCCACGTCCTTACCATCGACCTATGCGGTCACCCAGGACGCCTCCACATCCTTACCATCGACCTATGCGGTCACCCAGGACGCCTCCACATCCTTACCACCAACCTATGCGGTCACCCAGGACGCCTCCACGTCCTTACCATCGACCTATGCGGTCACCCAGGATGCCTCCACGTCCTTACCACCGACCTATGCGGTCACCCAGGACGCCTCCACGTCCTTACCATCGACCTATGCGGTCACCCAGGATGCCTCCACGTCCTTACCATCGACCTATACGGTCACCCAGGATGCCTCCACGTCCTTACTATCGACCTATACGGTCACCCATGATGCCTCCACGTCCTTACCATCGACCTATGCGGTCACCCACAGGATACCACCACATCCATCGACCTATACGGTCACCCAGGACGCCTCCACGTCCTTACTATCGACCTATACGGTCACCCATGATGCCTCCACGTCCTTACCATCTACCTATGCGGTCACCCACAGGATACCACCACATCCACACACAGAGTTTCAGTCAGAGGACATCTCACGTCCTCGTACACAACAACACTCACCCCACACACGAACTACGATCAGGCTTGATTCCCGCTAGGGATACGTAGGAATCCTGTCACATGGTCCAGCCAACTGACCTATACGGTCACACAACTGGACACCGCTATGTCCTCACGGACCGACATACATGGTCACTTCCTATCCCATCACGCGATCCAGATCAGGACCCTTATCTTATCGACGACCCCACTTCCTCCTTAAGTGACGTCGTCGAGGGGCTTCTGTAAGTACCCCAATCTGGATCACCCTCTTCCGAACACACGGGAAATACTACAGACTCAAAAACGCAGTCTCGAAGACCCGTGACACTCAAAACCCTCAAAAACCCCCAACTAAACCAAGGGAGGGACCTTTCTGGGACAAAAAGGGACAAAAGGACCTCTAAGGAATTTTTCAGAAATTGGAAAAGCATATGTGGTCCGTACGGACCTCTTTGCTTCAATGATTACTGAATCCTCTTAAAGTTGAAGATATTCCTTCAAATCCCGGGAAACATCATTACCTGCCTACATGGTTGGTCCGTACGGACCTTATTGCATGTAAGGTTGGTCCGTACGGACCTCTTTGCAACCAGACACCATCATGGCTAAATCTTCTTAAAGTCCACTTATTCCCTCCAATCGAGGAAAACCAAAATCCTGGATTACCTAGAAGGTCCGTACGGACCTTCTTGCACAAAATCTGGCACTATAAATAGAGGGCTCCCCCTCCCTCATTTCAGACATCTCCCTCTTCTCTCCTCTCCCCCCAGCCTTCTGGCACCCCTCTAAGTCCTCTCGAGGCACTCCCGGCCCCTTTCGGATCATTCCGAGGCCTTTCGAGCCCCCTCGCGGTGATCCAAAGCCTCTTCGAGCACTCCCGCGACACTCCTGCGCTGCCCCGAGGCACTCTCGAGGTACTCTGAGTCCCCTAGTGGTACTCTGAGGCCTTTCCTGGTCTTTCCCGAGGCGTCCCGGCTCTTTTCGAGTCAAACCAGCAACTCGAACGCACGCCGAAACTCTGCCCGAGTGACTCTTGCCATCCCAACGCACGCCGAACCTCTGTCCGAGTGATCCCTTCGATCCCAACGCACGCCGAACCTCTGCCCGAATGCAATCTACAATCCCAACGCACGCCGAAACTCTGTCCGAAGACAACCGGCTCATCCCGAAGCAATCCCGATCCGTACCGGAACACTATTCCATCCTCAAACACTATTCCCCCGCGGAAGACAGACACGAACCAACATTGGTAAGGCTTCCTTCCATTAATATTTCAATACATTTCAATAAAGCAGTGTACAATGTAGACATCCGATACAACATGCATTTTTAAAAGCACATACACACACACACACAACAGTTAAAGAATATAAGGGGTACCGAAAGACTCGTTTTTACGAGGCGACTCGGGTGAGCTCTAAGATTCTAATATTCTCTTCCCGAGGAGTCATCTGACCTCCGAACTCAAAAATCTCATCACACAAAAACAGTTTATTTTTAAACTGATGTCCTTTTTCAATGTTTTGGGCTTAATAAAAATGGCGTGGCGACTCTACAAGCAAAAACACGGCGAGACATTCTCCAACACTGCAAAACGGAATAAGCCAGATACCGGGGCTCGATCGACCTGCCTATCGGATCCGGGCGACCTCCCGAAGCGAACAAATGCGAGATGCCGGGGCCCGCGCGCGAGCCGGATCCGGGCTATTTCAGTTTCTCGAGAGCCTTAAAAGCTTGCCAAACTTCTTCCATTGTTTGGAAGTTTCCCGGGGGCGGGGTTCCGTTTCTCTCACTGTTATCTGTTGATCCATACCGTAGGGAGTAAGCCATTTCGAACCGGCTGAGCAGGAAGGGCTATCGGACCTTGTGACCTCGATACTGAAGAGGCGGCTCCCGGGTACTCTCAACCACTCTCGGTTCGCTGGAGGGGGTGACGGGTAAGGTTTAGACATGGGAAGGCCATTTGGATAAAAAAAGAAGAAGGGGGAAAGCTCATGTGACATGCAGTTTTCGCTTTTCAATTTTTTTTTTTTGATTTGTTTTGTTGTTTTAATTTACTTAAAACAGTGTTTTCAGAATCCTAGGTAGGTTGGAAATGATTGCTCTTCTTTTTCGCAACTATGCTAGATCCTGGGTCAGTGGAGACCATCTATGCGGCTATAAGCCCCTCGTTTTGCACCTGTATTTCGACATCCCAGGGTGGACAGCCCCGGGCGAGGGTCCTATAGGGCAAGCGGTTTCCACCGGCCTAAAAGAAAAATCGAACCTAAGGACCGAGCATGTCATGTTCGTTTTAATGCGTTAGCCATGTGAATAGTGAACCGAGCCAGCCCCTGAGTCAAGATCGGGTCAAGAGTTCGCATGACCAATCTTTACCTTGCTTGCGCACGGGATCTGTGACGTTAGGCGTTGGATAGGTCATATTGTCATGGCTGACGTATTAAAGGTGTCATGTGGGCATGGATGTATATCCAGGACGGAACATCGTCTGGGTGTAGCTTCGAAAATCAAGATCGGTCAAGATTTTAGCATGACCTTTCATCGTTTTGCTTGCGCAAGGCATCTTGAGTTTCGAGCTTCGACTCAAAAAATGGCCTGCATGGGATATGTATCTAGGCTGTATGACACGGACTGGGTAAAAATCAACCGAGTCTGGACAGAGTGTGACTCAAGACTCAAACGTGCAGGGTTAACGCTTTGCTAGGATGGGATGTTTGGAATGATCCCGTGCGCATCCAAGAGACCTAGGAAGACCAAACGGACTGCAACTGAGACCACCCCGGGTTGAGGGTTGTAGTGTCCAGTGTATCCGAGGTAGCAGTGCGCGTAGCGTGCGGTGTACCGAGGCAGCAGTGCGAGTAGTGTGCGGTCGCTAAAATTCTTTTTCTGAGTAAAACAGAAGTTTTTTGAAGAATTTTAAATATATGTACACAGATGTATATTGATGCATTTTTTGTAACTTTTTTTTTTGTAAAATAAAAAGTAAAGCACATGCACACACACACGACAGTTAAAGAAAGGGATAAAATGAATGTTTGACCCTCATCATTGTTTTAAAAATCTTTTGTTTTGTTTTAAAAGTTTTTAAAACAAAATTTCCCCAGCGGAGTCGCCAACTGAAATTACCCGAATCCGGCTCGTGCGCGGAGGCCCCGGCATCTCGCATTCGTGCGTCGCTTCAGGAAGTCACCCGGATCCGATAGGCAGCGCGATCGTGCCTCGGCATCTGACTTAATCCGTTTTGCGGTTGGAGGTGTCTCGCTGTGTTTTCGCTTTGTAGAGTTGCCACGCCGTTTTTATTAAGCCCAAAACATTGAAAAAGGGCATCAGTTTAAAAATAAACTGTTTTTGTGTGATGAGATTTTTGAGTTCGGAGGTCAGATGACTCCTCAGGAAGAGAATATTAGAATATTAGAGCTCACCCGAGTCGCCTCGTAAAAACGAGTCTTTCGATACCCCTTATATTATTTAACTGTTGTGTGTGTGTGTGTATGTGCTTTTTTAAAAATGCATGCTGTATCGGATGTCTACATTGTACACTGCTTTATTGAAATGTATTGAAATAGTGTAGGAAGGAAGCCTTACCAATGTTGGTTCATGTCTGTCTTCCGCGGGGGAATAGTGTTTAAGGATGGAATAGTGTTTCGGAACGGACCGGGATTGCTTCGGGATGAGCCGGTTGTCTGCGGACAGAGTTTCGGCGTGCGTTGGGACGCAGGGATCACTCGGGCAGAGTTTCGGCGTGCGTTGGGATCACAGGGATCACTCGGGCAGAGGTTCGGCGTGCGTTGGGATCGCAGGGATCACTCGGACAGAGGATCGGCGTGGGCCGGAATCGCCGGTTTGACTCGGAAAGAGCCGGAACGCCTCGGGAAAGACTAGGCAAGGCCTCGAAGTACCACGAAGGGCCTCAGAGTACCTAAAGAGTGCCTCGGGGTAGAGCGGGAGCGTCTCGAGAGCGCTCGGAGAGGCTTCAGAGCACCACAAGGGAGCTCGAAAGGCCTCGAAAGGATCCGAAAGGGGCCGAGATTGCCTCGAGAGGACTTAGAGGGGTGCCAGAAGGCTGGGGGGGAGAGGAGAGAAGAGGGAGATGTGTAAAAAATGAGAGGAGGAGCCCTCTATTTATAGCCATGGAAAAATTACAAAATGGTCCACGCAGACATTTCCAGTAATCCAATTTTTTGGTTTTCCCGGATTTACGGGAATCTCGTGGACTTTAAGAGGATTTGGTAATAATTATGTCTGGTTACAAAGAGGTCCATACGGACCTTTAGCATGCAAAGAGGTCCGTACGGACCTTCCATGCTCTTGTAATTGTTATGGCAAGCTAGTTCTCGTCGAGAGCTTTCCAACCATATATGACACGTCTCAATCGGAGTTCGTATGAAGGAGTTATGACCTCCGGAAGTTTGCCCTTGGTTTTGTCGTATGCTTGGATGGAGAGCGATCCAGATTGAGGTACTTACAATAGGGCATAAGTGTGATCACATATTGATCACTAGAACTCACACAGTGATGAAGCAGGGATTATTCAATCACTTTCAAGTCGCTTTATAGTCACATACAGTATGATATGTATGCTACGGTGGAAATCCCACTCGAATGGGCATGTCATACTCTAACACCGTACAAATCTTGGTCTAGTTGCCCTTCTAGCATCTAACCTAAGTCCTCAAAAACAGTCACTTTTCTAGTGCCTCTTAAGGGTCTCACATTCGGACTTTCCACATAGGACATTCGAAGTCGTGAACCATAAAATTTTGAATCGACCCACATATAAAGTAGGTCTCATCTTAACCACATGTTAAGGCGATATGATAATGTCATTTGTACACCCCCCTTAATAACAAGTGTCAAATACATTATTATCTCATCTTGCTCGCTCGCATAGCGACAAGGCGAATTACCCATGTGAGAGGGCCAATTCAAGTCCTTTAGACATCTTTTTAATTAAAATGTATACCACATATTAATCACATTCCATACACATAATAAGGGATGAAATAACATGTATTAGATTCAAATGATAATGAAAATAATAATGTCAACAATGTGTTCTAAAATAATAACTCAAATCCTACATTCCCATGAATCTTACACAAAGATCAAAAAGTCTCTCCCAAGAGAGTCTTAATCATAGGGTATGTCGACACATTTTTAGTAGGATCATATTTTAGAACTACATTCACTAACACAATAAATAAACTAGTGAAACGACATTTAATTTAAATGTGATTGATTACGATGGTTGAGATCCCGTTTGAATCTCTAAGTAGTCAAACTCACAATTAATGACTACTTGACCATTCACATTTTGTTTACAATCTAGATGTTACAAGGATCTTTATCAACCATATAATTTTCTGATAATTAGGGAAATACATTCAAATACTTCTTGCTCAATCAAGAAATAACTAATCCACATAAGGAATGTATCTTCTATATTCCTAATCTCTATCAGTGCATCATCTTACGTTAAGATCCCCACCTTTGGTAAACAATTTATTAGACTTTTAGTACCACATAAGTAGCCAACAACCTAACCACTAACGTATTAGCGGGACCAAGGTCATATTGAAAACGATAAATTGTCCCAATAACAAAATAAAAGGTCAGGTTAAGTAAGCTCGAATAGCAAACATCATATTACTAACCACACTTGCTTATGGGGTTCTAGTCATCATTCTCTTCTTATATTTATTCTTTATTATGACATTTATTTGAATACACACATGTATTCTATTGGAATAATTATGGGTTCTTAAGACGATCATTCTAAAATATTCAATAACCTTCGAAAGGCGAGTCTTCAAAGATAAATTAAGAAGTCTCTATGAACAGTTTTAATGATCTTGGCTTCTTGCACACCATGTGCTTCACCCAAGATTTGCATCACAATAGAAGCATAAAGCTACTCTTTAGTAGCGTTAGTCATCCCCATACCGCTCCTAGCTAGTAAGTAGTGATATCGTCAACACATGACGAAAGAATAAAATTTATGTTATTGGACTCTTCAACACATATAGTGATTTCCTTAATCATCACAAAGTTGATTAAGGTTATCGTTTGGCCATAACGAACATATCACTATCTAGATTTGAGATCATGAATTGACATATGAAGCAACACACATTGCGCTTTTGTCCCTTGACTTCTAGCCCTTTGACTAAGTCATGACAATCTCCTTATCTAGTCCTCCACTAACGAACCGTATGTAAACATCCATCTACAATAAATTCATCAATCACTACACTTCTTGCTAAGACAAGGTAAATAGTGACAAACCATTAGGAAGAATGTCTCTTCAAATTCAATTCCTATTTTTAGATTTCATTACTATGCATACTAAGACATTCACTTTCAGATACGCATTTGCTTCTTTTGTAGAGTGACATACTCCCACTGGAATAAAGCACCCACTAGAAAAAATATCATTTTGATTCTCGCAGGCGATCACAACTGATTAAGTAGAGACAATTCCCCACCTTCGCCTATAGAAGTCAAAAGTTCATGCAATCCTATTTTAGTCATTAATTACAACAAGTTATTTACCATACATAATATAGCCCTTATGAAAGCACACATGCCTTCTTTAGAGAAATATTTCCAAACATAATTGGAAGTATTGTATAAAACTTGTTATAATTAAGAGGTATAGATACTCCAATTGAGCTTCTGACCTTCCATAACTCTCAAGAGTTACTGACTTGTAAGACATTAAGTTTAGGATGAAGTTGCAATCAATTTCTCAAACAGAATTGAGAAAATATTACATTAACATCTACCTAATCTTTTGAAGCATCATATGAGTACTTACCTTTGCAACACCATTTTGTTGCAAAGAAAAATAATCATCAACTATACATGTATCACATATTTTCTCACACAATTCTACAACTGATCAAATAAATATACATAAAAATGGTATGTCATAAGATCACTTAGACTCTTATCCTTTTCATTCTCAATCATTGTTAAAAAATGCTTAAACAAATCAAGCGTTTAATAACTATGAGTTTAAAGGTAAACATAAATATCTCATGTATATTTATCGATAAAGTAAGAAAATATGATATACGATAACTTGTCTTAACTTTCAAAGGTTCACATTTATCCGAATGAATTAAGGATTATGTTAATTTAATTGTCTTACAATAAAGACATTTTGACATCTATTTGTCAAATAAGATTATACATTTAGAGCTGGTCTCCCATGAGAACAGCTATATCCGTCTCATGAATGAGACGGGTCGGAATGACCCGAAGCCCGGACACATCTCGTGTGAGTTCACACGAGACACATCTCGTGTGAGTTTACACGAGACACATCTCGTGTGAACTCACACGAGACACATCTCGTGTGAGTTCACACGAGATGTGTCTCGTGTAAACTCACACGCGATGTGTCTCGTGTATACTTACACGAGACGGGCAAGGGCAGAAGCGGGTTTCGGGTTGGAATGACCCGTCTCATGAATGAGACGGGTATCCCTGTTCTCACATAAGTTTTTTTCATACATTTATAGGTCGATATTTAGAAAAACTCCTAATAAGCTTACTCTAAATATCTCTCCACCTATCCCAATAAAGTCTAATTCTAGCAATATCTAAACTCATAAGAATCAACAGTCATATAAGAATAAATATATATTAAAAACTAATTTTAACATAATTTGGTTGACTAACATTCATAACCCAATAGAACTACTATTTTCAATGAAATTGTCTAAAAAACTACCACTAAGGTCAAATGCCATTATAGCTCAAGCACGTTAATTACATAGACAGTGGATCATATCATATTCTAGGCACATAGAATACATTATATAAAATCAATATGCGTACACTCCGCAACAGAAGTCAACACAAGTCAACTCCTTTGATTTCATGAAAATATTGTCTTCCTATGGAAAGTCTCTTCTAGTACCTCTAATAACACAAAAATAATCTACAAATCCTACTTAAACTTTCAACATTTATTCGATTGAGATTAAACCTACTATCCACATTGGAGAGTTTCAACATCAATTCACGAGAACAAACATCATTTGAGAGTTTTAGGATCTTATGAAACTTTCGTCAACTTATGACAAATCCGACTCACTTATGATATCATAAATGTAAGAATTGTTGCTCTAGCTACTTTCATTTATTCTTGTGGTACTTAATGATCTGTTATCTTTTATGATTGTCTCTTGCATTCTAGCCCTCATGACTTATGCAAACCTCTAAGGGAGATATCATAAAAGTATAAGGTATGCACTCATTGCACAACTTTGTTCATCACGCTTTATCTCAGTTACCTTATTCTGAGAAAACATCTAATAAAAGTTCAATTTGAGTCGTATGAGTCAGAACGATAACTGTCTCAAGGTACTCCATAAGTCTAGTAGTCAACGAATGACCACTTTATACTTATTGCTTATTAGATAAGACATCCCCTAAGGATTTAATTCATGAGTCATTCCCAACATCCATTGAAGTCGTTCATCATTCAATTGTCTTTTATCTTCAATTAAGCATTTGAACTTTATCACACATGGTACTTAACCATTTAGAAGATGTATTGTCTAGCAAACTAGGTTGATCATTATTACACAATTCCTAATTTATTAGGCAAGTCGTGAACTGCGAAATAAATTAGATTGATTTACATGCTTCTCAACAGTCAATACTATTAAGCGTGTACATAAATCACATGACAATTTTATTAGGTAGGGCACTATTACCTAATTATAAATTAAGGCATCACAATTTTGCATTTTTCATCTATCTCTAGCTCATATGACTAGAGAATAATTCTTAGGCTACTCACATTTATAGGTATTGTTTCACTATTTACAAGATGCATAAGGTGACATTAAGCATACATAATAATTTACTTTTTGTTCTAAAAACTCAATCCAAGAATATAATCTCATTTAACATGACGAGAAGGAAAATTTGCGAGGCTCGTAATCACGACCCGCGCATGAAAAACGTTAAAATATTTATGGATTAATTTTTGAACGAAAATAAAACTAGATAAAACGAATTTATCATATAGGGTTCACTCTAAAATAATTCCAGCATGTCCAGAAAAATTTCATCGGGATTCATGTAGTCCCGATATAGTTTTCATGCAAATTTATTTGTGAAAATATCTCATAAAATGACATTTAAAGCACATAAATATTTCAGATAAGCCAAAAAATTTATAAAAAAATCAGAACAGTGCAATATCATGCAATTAAACAATAGAAAAAATTTCATAATTTTCTGATTAATATTTTTCAGTCTGATAAATAAATTTCACATAAAAGCACATACAAAAATACAGAAAATAGATTTCTGGTCAACATAAATTCATTGAATAATTTACAACTATGTATGACATTATTTTAAAGATACAGAAAATATTTCGGATTTTTCTGAATAGGGAAACTATTTTTCCATAATTTATCATGCAGCGAAATACTTAAAAATTCCAGAAAATATATTCTGATCATAAAGAAATTATGACAAAAATCTTAGCATGTTATGGCAGAAAATTAAACACACAGTAAAAATTTCAAAATTTTCTGGAAATTATAATTATTTTTAATGATTTTAATACACATAAATATAATTACAATAAATCCAGAAAACATATTCCGCGAACCAATCTTTGAATGACCATATCTCACTCATTTTTGAGCCAAATTAAACAAATAAACTGGCTATGAAAAGATCTCACAGAGAAGAACAAAACTCATGTTAACACTTTTTATCAGATCTGAATTTAACATCATCAAAAACAGCTATGAACATTCGAAAAAATTCACAAAATCCGAAAATTTAAATTGCAATTACTCCAAATTGACTCGGCCATATACAACGATTTTCGAATATGTTGTGATGGAGGAAAACTCCCTCTTGTAATAAAAACCGAGCAAGTGTACTCACTACCGGTGTAGCAGTATGCAAATGCAGGGGTCGAATCCACAGAGACTCGTTGGTAAACAAGTAAAGTAAAAGCAGTGAATTGAGTAACCAAAGTTTATAATTTTTATTTGAAACTAAGAGCTTAAAATAAATAAATAGCAAAAACTAACTAAACTAGAAAACAGATTATGAGCAGAGATTCGTAGATTGGATTTCACTTTACCATCATTCTATGCAGAATTTTACTTATAAAACATTAACTCAACTTCTAGGGTTCATTCACTTTAGCTAGGATTGACACGGTTAGGTGGCTGGATTACAACCCTAAATATTCTTTTAATATTGCAGTTTCTATTACGGTTCCACAATACACCAAGAATAAATTAAGCACACAAGAATTAAAGAACCTAATTTTAATCGATTTCTATTACGGCCCCGATTAAAGTTATTCAATCTATAATGGTCTATGTATCAAAATCCCAAATTAATGGCGAATTCGATACCCAATTATTCAAAGATGAGTTCGTATCTTAACATACGTCTCGAATCCTTGAACAAGAAATTAAAATATATTGATGAACTAGAAGGAATTAAATAGAAAGAATTAAAATATTAATTGCATAGAAATCCGGTAAAGGTTCGACCAATCTACAAATCTAAAAAAATTTAGCTACTCATAATTAATAAAACCTGGAAATCGAATTCGGAATAATTCTTCAATTTCTTCAATGGAATTCACGAAAAGAAAATAAAATAATGAATATGATATATGATGGTATATGAATCCTCTTCTTTACGTGGCTGCAGTGATTTTATAGGAGGAATAGGGTAAATCCTGATGCAAAATTTGTGAAAAGACATGAATGCCCATTGTCCAAGACGAAGAACTGCCAGTTTTGACGACGTAGCGCGGCCGCAATCGAATTCTAGCGCGGACGCCCAACTTGGCCGAGAGTTTGGCCACGTGAATTTCCTCCTTAGCGCGGTCGCCCTTTTGGTTAGACAGTTTGCCTCATTATTTCCTTGGCCCAAATTTCCTTGGCCCAACTTTTCATTACCCATTTGGCCGGCCATGCATGCTCCTTCTCTCGGTTCTCTCGGCCAGCCTTGCCTAGGAATGCCTTGATTTGTATCAATATGTACTCGTTCCGTCTCGCGATTTTGCAGTCGCATTTTGATCGCTCTAATGGATTCTTTTGCACTTCGCTCTTTGGGATTTTATTTTTCATTTTAACCCAGGAATTTTTATAAATTAAATTCGTCCAAAAATTCCATATTCCCAGTTCAGTCCCTGAATTTTCCAATAATTCCCATTTGGTCCAAAAGCTTCCAAATGCCAGTTTAGTCCTTGAGCTCGTAATTTCAGTTTTTTTTTCTTCTCTGCTCCGCTCCACTTTATTCCTTTTGCACTTTTTAGCCATAAAATGCACCTTTAATCAGCTCTATATCCTGTACTCATAAAATACTCACAAACCACATCAAATATACATAAAACTCGGGAATCGAACGCAAAGAAAGCCTAAAAGTGCATCATTTGGATGGATAAATACACATCCATCAAACACCCACAAACTAACCTTTTGCTCGTCCCGAGTAAAACAAAACTAAAAGAAGTAAAATAAAACTACTCTAAATATTAATAATAAAATATAAAAACAAAATAATTATTTTTGGGATGTTCTATCACAGATGATTCATTGACCACACAAGTCTCAGATTCTCACCAACACACATAATCAACAAGTGCCACCACAGTAATGGGATTACAATCACATTGAAGCATAAAACTCACAATTTTCCACCGCGGCCTGAATGATGAATGAATTATGGGAGGTCACTGCCAACAACCTAAGATTGTTTATGGATTCACTAAGTGATGCTCTAAACCAATATGTCATAGACAGTACAACCCAAAAAGGACACTCATATGCATATTTAACACGATTGTCAACCCGGTTACTCGATATTGAAAGAATAATATGGCCTAAAAGTTAAGTGTGAAAGATCGCAGGGCTAGGTTCATGGTTACAAATGAAGGTAAGGACATACGAAAAATAAGAAAGTGAAACTAGAAAGTCTTCTTGTAATAATACATCCTCACTCACCCTTATTACTTTTCAATGTGCCAACCCACAAACTAAAACTTTTTCATACATCAACATGGGGTTGGGCACATTCCACTACTTCCTTTGGTCACCTTGAAACATGATTTTCACTTTTGATATTAGAGAGGGCTCGATTTTTTCATTTTTTTTTTTTTTTTTTTTTTTTTTTTTTTTGCTTTGCACAATTACATCACAAAGAATGTGCATTCAATATTTTTTTTATCAAGCCCCTCTTTTCATTACATAACATGACCCTTTTCTTTATTTTCGTGACCACTTTCCATTCAATCCTTTGATTTTCATAACATTCCCACAATATCCCCATTCTTTCCCTAGTTTCACTTTCTTGAAAAGGTGAGAAAATAGTGTATAAGCTAAAAGGGTGGGATAATGAAGGTACAAATGAAGGCGAATGGTGGTCTAAGATAACCTCCCACTTTGTGAGAGATTCCATTCTTTTTCAAGCTCAAACGGGGTTCTAGCGGAATATTTTTAGTGACTAGAAAGTTTAAGGCTCACAAAAAGGGATTCAAAGAATAGCCATATATATCAAGTAACCTATTGACGTGTTATTGACAATCATGCAAACATGTTCTAGGGACCCCGAGAATACACGAAGTGATCCCATAAAAGGCACCTAAGTTGATGACAATGACCAAGAAAATGATACGGAAGTGAGAGGTGGTGCAATCATAATTTAAATGTTTCAATGCAATCCCAATCACCACACTAATAATAGCACATGTGATTTTAAAATTAAAGCACACTCTAATCATCACAGACTTTGGCCAACATCCCAACTATGAAAAGAACAAAAATTTTTAAATTTTTCTATTTTTTTAGAGGGTGACACTATATACACTCCCCTATAAACCCACAAACTCGGAGAGTTGCCCACCCCCAAACTCAAAACATGCTATGTCCTCATAGCAAAGAGAACAAAAGCGTGCCTTAAGTTCGAAAGATAGCAAGACACTACTAAACAATAATTAACAAAACAAGAAACATACCTCATTGGGTTGCCTCCCAAGCAGCGCATTTGGTTAGAGTCGTTAGCCCGACTATGGTCCCAATCTTACTTGGCCTTGGCTTTGCGGCCTTTGGACCATCTCTTTTCCTCACGGGCACAGACACCCTTCTCTTTCCACTTCAGATTTTTATTGTCAACAAGTAGGGGTAAAGCCACATTTACTTTTAAAACTTTACGCTTGTGCTTACCCCTCTTTCTTTTCTTTTTATTGGGGTTTCCACCCCCAAACTCAACCTTTTCTGCAACCTGCAGAACACCATTCTCACAACCAAGATCAAGAGAGTTATCATGCACAAAAATAGTAGCAAATATAGAATCAGATAAATCACTAAAACTCTCCTCACTAACTCTCGATTTTGAAGGCCCTTGTGGTAGATGTGATGGAATCGACTCTTTATGGAAGTCGTGTGGGGAGTGATACGACCCGTTACTCCTAGAGTATTGGTCGGCCTTAATGTTACTAGCCATGGGACAAACGTCCGCATTATCCCCACTTTTCTCACATCCATTCACATCATATTTAAAAATTGGAACATCAGTTATGGCTCCTACAAAACCATCTTTGGGGGAGGGTTTCTCATCATTTTTAGACATAACAAACTTGCATTCTTCCCCCATGCCTCTCAAGGATACCACCCCTTGACACACATCAATGGTGGCCTTAGTGTCAAACATAAATGGCCTCCCAAGCAGAATGGGAGTTTTCAATTGCTCCTCACTTGATCCCTCCATACACATCACATAAAAGTCAATGGGGATAATGATTTTATCAATTTTAACCAACACCCCTTCAAGAACCCCTAAAGGTCTTTTAATTGAGAGATCCGCCAATTGCAAGTCTCTCATGGGTGGTTTCAACTCACATGCCCCCAAACTTCTAAAAACATGAAAGGGCATCACATTGACACTTGCCCCAAGATCTAACAAACCTTTAAAATTTTGACCCCTTACAGAAATTGGGATAGTGAAACACCCGGGGTCTTTTTGAACATGATTAACTTTTTCATTCTCATTAACATCATCATTATTATCAAAACAATTAATATTATCAAGAGAAGATAGAAATACCTCCTCGATTTCTTCACTCTCATCCCACACTGTCGTGATTGACTTTGCTTGCTCAGGTGGGTTCTTCTCTTTCATCAACTCTTGGGCAACCTTCACAAGCTGCTCTACTTGTGTGCCCATCTTTTCAAAAGCAAAGATCTCGTATTTCTATTACTTTGCCGCATCTCCATTCTTAACCGCTGGATCGCCAGCCTCCCAAGGCTCTTTATCATGTTGTCCAGGTGGTGGCACATGAAGAGGTTTCACTTGCTGATTATGATAGCCACCCCATGGATTGTAGTTGCCATATTGGTTGCCTTGGGGTGGTGGCCTTGGTGCATATCCATTGAAAGCATGTGCCTGTTCAGGATTATACAAGAAATTTGCTGCACTTGGACACATATTAGTCACATGAGATGATAAACCACAATTTGTACAATAATCAGTAATAACATTGGCACCAGCAGAAGTGCCACAAGCAGTCAATTTATCCAATTTATTATTTAAAAGTGCAATCTGCTTTGAAATATTATCACTAGCATTCAATTCAAGTACTCCCCTAGTTCTACCCCTCGAACTCTTTTGTTGAGAATTAGCACTCAACATCTCAAATAAAGCTTTAGTTTCTTCCGGGGTCTTGGCTCCTATCGAGCCTCCAGCAGCATTGTCAACCATTGATTGACCATTGTCATTCAAGCCATCATAAAAGGCTTGGTTCAGTGAGGGTAGTGTGAAATTATGATGGGGACATTGCATTATCATCGTATTAAATCTTTCCCATGCCTCATGAAAGGGCTCCCCCACATCTTGGGAAAATGTCATCAATTTCTGTCTAAAACTAGCCAAAAGATGATGTGGGTAATATCTTTTAAGGAACACATCTTGCAATTCTACCCAAGTACTAATCTTTTGCTCGGTGCAAGCATCAGCAACCATGTTTTAGCCACTCCCTTAAGAGTGTAAGGAAAACACTTTAGTCTAATTTGCTCCTCAGTCACTCCCTGTCTTAACAAAAATTGAGCAACAACAATAATATATTCTTTAAGGAACGTGAGTGCATCCTCACCAGGCAATCCGTGAAAGCTTGGCAACATGGCAAAGTATTGACCTTTGACCTCTAAATTCTTTGCTGCTTCGGACAGCACTATGCATGAGGTGGAAGTGTCCACCCTAGGTCTAAGGTAATCATTCATTGTTTGTGCCGGTGGTTCTGCCATCTCGGCTTTTTCTTCCTCTACCTCGGTGGTGGAGGGTTCTGATTCGATGTCCGAATCTGAAAAGAGGGGATTAAAGAGGGGATCGCCCTCAAATTCTTCCTCAAGTCTATTTATGTTGTCGTCCAATGGCACCAATGTAGGCTTCAAAGAACGACGACCTTGCATTCACTACTTAACTTACTTGTTTACTTGCAACAAGTCCCCGGCAACGGCGCCAAAAACTTGATGGAGGAAAACTCCCTCTTGTAATAAAAACCGAGCAAGTGTACTCACTACCGGTGTAGCAGTATGCAAATGCAGGGGTCGAATCCACAGAGACTCGTTGGTAAACAAGTAAAGTAAAAGCAGTGAATTGAGTAACCAAAGTTTATAATTTTTATTTGAAACTAAGAGCTTAAAATAAATAAATAGCAAAAACTAACTAAACTAGAAAACAGATTATGAGCAGAGATTCGTAGATTGGATTTCACTTTACCATCATTCTATGCAGAATTTTACTTATAAAACATTAACTCAACTTCTAGGGTTCATTCACTTTAGCTAGGATTGACACGGTTAGGTGGCTGGATTACAACCCTAAATATTCTTTTAATATTGCAGTTTCTATTACGGTTCCACAATACACCAAGAATAAATTAAGCACACAAGAATTAAAGAACCTAATTTTAATCGATTTCTATTACGGCCCCGATTAAAGTTATTCAATCTATAATGGTCTATGTATCAAAATCCCAAATTAATGGCGAATTCGATACCCAATTATTCAAAGATGAGTTCGTATCTTAACATACGTCTCGAATCCTTGAACAAGAAATTAAAATATATTGATGAACTAGAAGGAATTAAATAGAAAGAATTAAAATATTAATTGCATAGAAATCCGGTAAAGGTTCGACCAATCTACAAATCTAAAAAAATTTAGCTACTCATAATTAATAAAACCTGGAAATCGAATTCGGAATAATTCTTCAATTTCTTCAATGGAATTCACGAAAAGAAAATAAAATAATGAATATGATATATGATGGTATATGAATCCTCTTCTTTACGTGGCTGCAGTGATTTTATAGGAGGAATAGGGTAAATCCTGATGCAAAATTTGTGAAAAGACATGAATGCCCATTGTCCAAGACGAAGAACTGCCAGTTTTGACGACGTAGCGCGGCCGCAATCGAATTCTAGCGCGGACGCCCAACTTGGCCGAGAGTTTGGCCACGTGAATTTCCTCCTTAGCGCGGTCGCCCTTTTGGTTAGACAGTTTGCCTCATTATTTCCTTGGCCCAAATTTCCTTGGCCCAACTTTTCATTACCCATTTGGCCGGCCATGCATGCTCCTTCTCTCGGTTCTCTCGGCCAGCCTTGCCTAGGAATGCCTTGATTTGTATCAATATGTACTCGTTCCGTCTCGCGATTTTGCAGTCGCATTTTGATCGCTCTAATGGATTCTTTTGCACTTCGCTCTTTGGGATTTTATTTTTCATTTTAACCCAGGAATTTTTATAAATTAAATTCGTCCAAAAATTCCATATTCCCAGTTCAGTCCCTGAATTTTCCAATAATTCCCATTTGGTCCAAAAGCTTCCAAATGCCAGTTTAGTCCTTGAGCTCGTAATTTCAGTTTTTTTTTCTTCTCTGCTCCGCTCCACTTTATTCCTTTTGCACTTTTTAGCCATAAAATGCACCTTTAATCAGCTCTATATCCTGTACTCATAAAATACTCACAAACCACATCAAATATACATAAAACTCGGGAATCGAACGCAAAGAAAGCCTAAAAGTGCATCATTTGGATGGATAAATACACATCCATCATGTTGCTCTAGATATCAAGAGCTACGCAGGCATATATGATTCACACAAAACGGATCAAAAATTAGACATCAAATTGTCAAACCCACTTGGTTCGTATTTTGACCTAAAAACACAAAAACGAAAATTATGCAATTTAATCCGTTCAATGGTGAGCACAAACAAACCAGGCTCTGATACCAATGAAGGACTAATAACAATAGTGGGTACAACGAATTACCTCATTAGCGACTAGTCCAAATTGCGTTTGCGGAAGACTTTCTGTTTGTGCTACGAACCCACGAATGATTGTGCCTGCAATCACCACGCTTCTCTCGTCGAGCCGATACCATAAAGTCGGGTATCTAGCTATGATTTCACTCTCATCTTCCAAGGCTCTCGATGGTAGCCTAGAGACAGTATTTTGGCTGAGATCTATATGATTTGTTGTTGTTTATATTTTAGTCTACAAAAGCCTAAAATATATAGTTAGATGAGCCATATAATTACAGTCCCATATGGATTGTAACTCACCATCTAATTCAACTACTTAGTCTTATCTCATATTTGAACGTATCATTATAGAACTAGAATTCTAAGAGTCCAACAACATCTAAAAATGAAATTTTCTTCATGTGACATATTCATAGCTCTTTCATGTGAATGAAGTCATTAATCAAATGGCCAGATATTGGATTCGGAAGTCGTCTTATGAAGATGCACAGTTGCTCACTTCATTGGGCTACCGCCTTGTGTCATGACCGATAAAAAAAAAATGTTACCAAATTGTTAAGTCCACACCTATAAAAAATCACAAATCATATTACATGACCCCACCCTCATAATCCCATTTAATTAAGCTTCCACATGGTGTCCTTCCGTGTGCTTATTGGCTTTCTATAAGTCTCTGATTATCTCTTCCTTTTCTTTTAAAAAAGACTAAGATCTTACTAACCCTTTAAAATGATTTTTTCACTTTTTTTTTTTTTTTAATACAAATGTATTTTGAACAGTAAATTTAGGTTACTTAAATTAGTTTAATAAAATTTAAAATTTGTTATTAATACACCTGATGAGATAATGAAAAATGAAATTGGGCCTGAACAGAAAATTAGGCCCAACAGGCATACATGGGCTAAGAATGTTTAAGAGCAAGTTTCAAAATGGGCTCGGGGTCGTGAGGCGACTTCTTCTAGGCGACATGCGAGAGTAAGTAGTTCGAAATGTATACCCTAGAGAAATTGTTGTTCAAAGATAGTACGGTCAATGGCGAGAATCATGTTGCTGAGATGGTTGGAGTTGGCGGCAATCTGAATATTGTCGCTAATCCGTTGGTTGTCGCCTGGCGGCTTATGTGACAGATAATCCACTAACTTTGGAGTTGGTTGGGGATCCTAAGTAAATGATTGACAAGTGTCTCCCATGTACAAGGTACATGGGGGCTTGAAAGTATAAAACAGAGGAATAGTGTCATTTGAAGTGTATGTTCTCTCTCTACTCTTTGAGCTCTCTCTCTCTCTCCCTCTAGAAAGCTTCCTTTGTTTATAGAGTTATAGATTGTATGTACATGTGAAAATGTATTTTGCATTATGTGTAGATAACATAGAGTTATAGATTGTATGTATATATGGTCCTAGGACTTATAGGGGAGGAGTTGGGGGGTCATGGAGTGGCTAGTGTTAGCACCTACTCATGTGCAAACTGCAAAGGTGGAAAAAAGATAATACACTCTCTCTGGGTACCGGCTGTATCGGAAAGTAATTTCCATTTTTTTTTTTTTTTTGTTATTAACTTGTGAACGGAATAATCTGTGATGGGCCGAGCCCAGCATACAACTACGAGCCTGGGGGCCCAATAGGCCCGCCCTAGGACCCAACTATGAAGTATCAGACCAGATCCTTGGGTCATGGCCCGTCCGACACTGGTTGGCAATCGTCGTTATTGAACGACCAGGCCCATCCAAGCGACGAGCTATTGTATCAGTAAGGAAGGGTTTTATAACTCGTCGTCACTCCAAGGAGAGATCGTCGACAGAGGTAGGCCCATCTAACGACGAGCCTTCCCTCAGCGCAGACCCGCACTCGTCCAAGAGAGAGCGTCGTCACTGAACGACCAACACTCTCTCGTCGAGTCACCTCTCAAGGAAACGACCCAAGTGGACGTACAGCTCCAGGTCGTCTCCTCTATTAAGCTTCCTCGACAAGCTTGGTTAATTGGCTAATTTGGGATAATGTCAGACCTGCTACAGTGCCTAGTTACACGTGCATTCATACAACCGGTAATAACAACAAAAGGCGTGCGGAGTTGACTTTCCTCTATAAGGTAAACTACTTATCGATGTCGGGTGTTGCGGTGTCCTTACATAGACGGACCAATGCCGGCGCGACACGTGTACACCTAGGAGATGGAGCCGATCCTACTACGGCGTCAATCTAATCCAACGGTCACGATGAAAACCCTAATACCACCTTTCCTACTATAAATAAAGAGAGTAATAACGTGGAATAAGGTAATGCCTTACCGCATATTTCCATACTCACACACTCTGCGGTATTTGCACCATATTTCCGCACCATAATCTTACTCTCACGCCGGAGGGGCTTGCCAGGAAGACCCCGGCGCGGTTTCACCCTTTATTTCTTGTCTTTGTGCGGATCCAGGAGCTAGCTCGATCATTTCTTGGACACAAGAACCGGAAGCTTTGCACGCTTTCTGCGCGATCGGATTGGTTCCATTGCGGAAACGTGTTAGTGATCTTCATTCTGAAATACAGTAGGAGTAGTTTGGAAAAATGGTGTCCGATGGTCATACGGCCCGGTAAATCAACCGGAGATGAGGGCGTACCACCTCGGCAAGAGAATCCTAGGCCACCCTCACCACCTAGGAACCCTAACTTAAGGGTTACCGAGTCACGAGGATGGTTGATGGTACGAGGTCTTCAAGCAACTAGAAGAAGAGAAAAGGGGCCTGCTGGCGAGCGCCGGAGGAGACCTCCACTAGAAAGGAGACTGAGACACCGCGGGTATACGGGAGGTCCCTCTAACCCTAATCTCGACAGAGCGGCTTTCCTCGTCGAGAGAGCTAACGCCCTCGGGGAGTTCTTGCAAATCCGGGGACGAGCTAATCCATATGGCCGCTCCTCAAGCTCCCCAGGCATCCCATCAAACAATCTCGTCAGGAAGGAGGAGAAGGAACCAGAGAGAGAATGCTGGTCGTCGTGAAGGGACTGCCGCTGGAAACGAGCAAGTTGTGCCCCAGCTTGACCTAAGGGAGCACATCAATGAAAGGCGGAGCCAAGGAGCCCGATCACAGCAGCGACGAGCTGAGGTAGCTGAGCCTCACAGGGAGCTCGTCGTCGAAAATCTTGAAGCTATCAGGAATCAAGTCGTCCGGGGTCGTCTACAGACTCCGTCATTAAGAAATGAACGGGCGCCGAGCCAAAGAGAGAGAACTCGATCTCCACGTCATGAACGAGAGGCTTCCAGATCTTATAGGTCGTCTCCACCTCCCAGCTATAGGGAACGATCCATCTCACGACGGCCTGCCCCCACCGAGAGGCAACGGTCTAATACCGTTACCCGGGGGCCCCGTCAAGATAGGATCCCCCCAGCTGGCCCGGCAGGAGAGGTAGACATGAGAGAATTTTTGAGGTTGAAACGTCAAGTGGAAGAGTTGAGGAACAAGAGGAACAAAGTGGACAGCGACGACTCTGATGACGACGGCGGCACTATGAATCCCCTTGCTCCCTGGATGTTGGAAACTGGACCCCCGGAACCAGGCTTTAAACTACCTGACCTTAAGCAATACGACGGCTCTACTAGTGCCATGGACCACATACTACACCTTGAGGCACAGATGTACGTGGTGGCAAAAGCTTCCGGCCACGACGACGTCATGTGCAAGGCTCTCACAAGCACGTTGGTCGACTCTGCTTTGAGGTGGTTTAGAGGCCTACCAAAGGGGAGTATTGAATCTTGGAAACAGATGAGGAAGAAGTTTTTAGGAAGGTTTGCTACGGCGGGAGAGCGTCGTAAGACAGTCAACGACCTCAGCAACATATCCCAAGGAACTACCGAAAGCTCAATGAACTACTTCAAGAGGTTTAAGAAATTGGTAGATCAAATTGATGAGGATCTAACCGATAGAGAAATAATAAATTGCTTCAGACATGGCGTCCTTTCCTCTACCCTGGACTACGAGCTCCAAGTCCACCCGGCCAAGTCTCGCAAAGACCTCTATGCCAAGGCGTACGCCGTCGCCGAGGCCGAAGAAAGAAAGTTACAAAGAGAGGGAAAGTCTGTGGACGAGGCTGAGGCGACGAAGTCCAAAAAGGATAAGGGCGGAGAAAAAGGAAAGAACAAAGCGAAAGCGGAAAAAGTTCCGGAGTCGTACACTCCACTCACCGTTTCCAGAGCAGAAATTTTGAGCAACGTTGATTTCGGCCCGGCCCCGAAGATGAACCCTAACGGGAAGGGAAAGAAGAACATGAACAAGTATTGTGAATACCACAGGGACAAGGGGCACGACACCGAGGAATGTTTTAGTTTGAAAAAGATCATTCAAAGATGGATCGACGCCGGGCGACTGGAGGAATATATAAGGAAGGACCATCAGGCTGGCCACAACCGGACTGCTAACGACGACGCGCCCCAGAGGAACCCAAGAATGGTCCTGGTAATCTCTGAGGAGACAAGCAAGAACCAGATTAAGAGCGCCATCTACCATTTAAAGAAGGCCCCGCACGTCCCCCAGAAAGCAGAAGTTCCAAACGACGTCATAAGCTTCTTTCCCTACGAGCTTCCAGCCAACCCACTAGCTCGTCAACAAACCTTAGTCATACCTGGTTTCATTGATAATTGCGAGTCGCGGAGAATCTTGATTGATACTGGAGCAGCCAAGGATATCTTGTTTTACAATGTCTACCAACGAATGGGTCTACCTGACAGTCGCCTAAGTCCATACTTAGGTCGTCTAGAGGGATTCACCAATCATCGGGTAGATGCGAAAGGCCAAATTAGCCTCTCAGTTGATATCGGAGAACACCCCTTGAGAACAATCAAGACCGTAACCTTCATAGTGATCGACGTCGTCAGTGATTATCATGCCATCCTTGGCCAGCCGGGTCAGTCCGCTTTAGGGATCGTCGCCTCAGTTCCCCACCAACGAGTTAAATTTCCTTCACGTGCCGGAGTCGGATGTGTGTTGGGGACGGCCCCAGAATTCCTAGAGCACGTGCTAAAGGCGAAACGGACTATCGAAATCGACGACCCAAATCACAATGTGAAGCTCTCAAAATCCATCAAAGAAACGACGACCTCGTACGCCAATGTCTCAACGATCAAATGCGTCGAAGATCCAGAAATTTTGGACGAAGTATTCTTGAACGACAAAGCTGCAGAAACACAACCTTTGGCCGCCCAAGAATCGGGGGCCGACACAGACAAGGCGATTGACGACGAGGTACCGGATCTAACACCAGAAGCGAAAAGGAAAATTAAGGAGATCGTCATTGAGTCCATGGATTTTAGGGACGACGCCCCCGAGATGAAGCCGGCAGACGAGCTACTCGAACTAGTCATCCACCCGGACTATCCCGAGCAGAAAATAAAACTGGGGTCTCAGTTGTGCACTGAGGAGAGGGAAGAGATAATCTCCCTACTCAAACAAAACCTCGACGTTTTCGCTTGGAAAGTAGAAGATATGAAAGGCATTAGAGAGGACGTGGCAGTTCACAGGCTTGGGGTGAATCCTACTATGAAATTCAAGGAACAGAGGTGTCGTGTTTTTTCAACTGAAAAGGAGGTTGCCATAAAGCAAGAGATCGAGAAATTGCTAAGTGCCGGAATCATCGTGAACGCTGGGTTCACAACCTGGTTAGCCAATGTGGTTCTTGTGAAGAAACCTAATGGGAAGTGGAGATTGTGTGTTGACTTTACTGATCTGAACATGGCGTGTCCCAAGGACAGTTATCCCCTGCCAAGAATTGACAAGCTCGTCGATTCTGTAGCCGGCCATACTACTCTAAGCTTTCTTGATGCCTACTCCGGCTATCACCAAATCAAGATGGCTGAGGAGGACATTCCGAAAACAGCTTTTCAAGCGGCAGGGGGAACTTACGTTTATACGAAGATGCCTTTTGGGCTTAAAAACGCCGGTGCCACTTACCAAAGGATGATAAATAAGGTGTTCAAGGACCAGATCGGCGACAATTTGGAAGCGTACGTTGATGATATGGTCGTCAAAACAAAAAAGAGGAAGCACGTCGACGACCTAAAACAAACATTCACCAACCTACGAGCCAATGACATGGTCCTCAACCCGGCCAAATGCGTTTTCGGAGTTGCTGCGGGCAAGTTCTTAGGATTTATGCTATCTCAGCGGGGGATCGAAGCCAATCCTGAGAAAATCAAAGCTTTGATGGATATGGCCGAACCTACGAGCATCAAGGAGGTTCAGCGCCTAAATGGACGAGTAGCGGCCTTAGGTCGTTTTATTGCCAAGTCTGCTGAGAGATCACTCCCGTTTTTTAAAGCTCTCCGAGGTGCAAAGGACTTCCAATGGACGGACGAGTGTTCCCAGTCGTTCAAACAGTTGAAAGAATATCTTGGCTCCCCACCACTCCTCCAAAGCCCCGTAGCAGGGGAAGACCTGTATGTTTATCTCTCGGCGAGTGATAAGGCTGTCGCCGCCGTATTGGTAAGGGAGGAGGGAGGAACACAGAGGCCGGTTTATTACGTCAGCAAAGCCTTGTCAGATGTGGAAACCCGTTACTTTAACGCGGAAAAGATCGCTTACGCTCTCGTCATTACAGCACGAAAGCTACGAGCATACTTCTCCGCTCATCCCATCGTCGTATATACAAATGCCCCACTGCGCAAAATCTTGCACCGTCCTGAAAGCTCCGGTCGTCTTCTCAACTGGAGTATTGAGCTGACTGAGTTCGATATCGAGTATAGGACGAGGAAGACCCTGCAAGCTCAATCATTGGCAGACTTCCTGGTGGAAACGTCATTCACCATCGACGACGATCAAAAGAGGTCGCAGCCAGCGAGCAAGGGGAAGGAGGTCGCTGAACAGCAAGCGGAGTTAGCTTTGCCCGTAGGATGTTGGAAAATCTATTCAGACGGGTCAGCAACCAAGAATCTGAGCGGAGCAGGGATCGTTCTTGTTGAGCCAGAAAGCGGGACAGTTTTTGAAGAAGTTTTGAGGTTCAAGTTTCAAGCATCAAACAACCAGGCCGAGTACGAGGCACTCGTGGCAGCCATTGAATATGCAAAGTGTCTTGGAGCTACAAAAATTGCAGCTTATTGTGATTCTCAGTTGATCGTGAACCAAGTGAGAGGAGATTATCAAGTCGTCGATTCCACCTTGCAGAAGTACCACCTGTTGGTCGGAGAATTGATACAGGGTTTAGAATTTTGGGCCATACAGAGAATCGCTCGAGAAAACAACGAGCACGCCGACCTACTTTCAAAGCTAGCTACGGATCAACTCCCTGAGGACGAGCATGGCCATCACTTGGCCTATTTGGACCAGCCAGCTTATGAACGGGTAAAGGTCCTCTGCATAGGAGACGGCCCAAAATGTTGGATCGACGAACTAAAGGCGTTCATTGAACGGGAGGAGTTGCCAACGGACGAGGTCTCGGCAAGGCAAGTAAAGAGGAAGTCGGCCAGATTTACAGTCGTCGAGGGAGAGCTCTACAGACGATCCATTACCCGGCCATTGTTGAAGTGCGTTCATCCAGACAAGGTCGTTCAATTGCTGTTTGAAGTGCATCAAGGAGAATGTGGAGGCCATCCTGGGGCCCGTACATTGGCTGACAAAATCATAACCATGGGATACTACTGGCCCCACCTTCGTGAAGACGCTAAACAATTTGTAAAAAAGTGTGACACCTGCCAACGTTTCGCCGACCTCCCAAGCCGCCTACAACCGAGCAAACCCTGTCTTGGGCTGCTGGCCGTTTGACATGTGGGGTGTTGATCTGATTGGGCCTTTTCCGCCGGCCAAGGGAGGAGTCAAATATGTGATCGTAGCGGTTGATTACTTTTCAAAGTGGGTGGAGGCCAAGGCCTTGAACAAGATTACTGAAAACAACGCCCTAAGCTTCATTCATGACTCAATATGGTGTCGCTTCGGAATCCCAAGGGTGATCGTTTCAGACAACGGCCTACAGTTTTCAAGAAAATTCGAGCAGGAATTGAACAGGATGGGTGTCAAACACTCCAAGTCGTCCGTCGCCTACCCCCAAGGCAACGGGCAAGCTGAAGCAGCCAATAAACTCGTCTTATCTGCCTTGTGCAAAAATCTGGAAGGAAGAGATACAAGATGGTTGGACGGACTACCCTCAGCTCTCTGGGCTGTCCGCACAACCACCGAGGGGCTGACGGGGAAACCCCATTTGCTTTGGCTTATGGCTCAGAGGCCATGGCCCCCGCCGAACTTCAGCTGCCGACGGACCGAGTTGCCCTGTACGAGGTAGAAAAGAACATCCACAACCGACAAGTCGATCTGGACCTCGTAGACGAACGGAGATTGGATGCCCAATTAAGGATGGAGAACTACAAAAAGAAAACCAAGGCTTATCACGACAAGAAGGTGAAGAGAAGGTTCTTTAAGGTCGGCGACCATGTACTAAGAAAGATTGAAGCGACGGGACTCAAAGCCCGTCAAAACAAACTCTCCCCCAATTGGGAAGGACCATACATTGTCACAAGTGTGGTCAGAGAGGGAACCTATCGCCTTGCAAAGCCGAACGGTGAAAGTCTCAAACATCCATGGCACGCCAACCACCTAATGAAATACTACTTTTGAGGTCGTCGACAACATCCAGCGCCCTTAGGGCGCCTACCTTGTGTTTCCTTGTGTAATTTTGTGAAATTTGAAGTTTTTGGGAAATTGTAAGGGATACCTATAAATCCCGGTAGCTCGTTGTTTACTAGAAAGTTATTTATGAAAAATCGTCGCTTTGTTGATTTTCTACGACACAAATTCTAGAACTTTAACCAAGTATAAAGGTTAGACGAAGCCAGACTTCGTCGAACGCATCTACTTTAACCAAGTATAAAGGTTAGACGAAGCCAGACTTCGTCGAACGCATCTACTTTAACCAAGTATAAAGGTTAGACGTAGCCAGACTTCGTCGATCGCTATAACGGTATAGATGACTCGTCTATAGAACTTTGTCTACGAACAAAAATCTATTGACCTTCATACTATTCCTACGAGCCATTGAGAAGTTGAGAAAATACAAGTTTGAACAAAGGTCGACCATATTAGGACGAATCAAGTTCAGGTCATAAAACGACGACCACTCACACTTGTCCTCAAACTTACTCGTCCAATAAGTTATCACATGCTATCTATGTTAGCACAGATTAACAAACAGAAAACAAAGGCATTAAATAACTTAAACATGAAACAAACATTGTACGACCCCCTCTAAACAACAAGGAAACAGGTCAAGCTACATTACAAAATTAAAAATTGTCTTGAGATAATTGTTTGGAACCACCACCAAAAAAATCAACACTGTTAGAGACATTACAAACGATCTCCTAAAAATCAAATGATTACTGGGGGTCAACACCAACATTGGACGGAGCTGCATCAGGGTCCGGGGCATCCTCGACGAAATGCTTGAAATAGGCGTCGAAATTTTTGGGATCAACTACGGGAACCGGCCACTCGTCCCTCCCAGCCTTCTCGTCGTCTTCTCTTATAATGAGTAAGTCGTTGTCATTGAAGGGAACAGACGGATGAACTAGACGAGCTTCTTCGTCATATGGCAATTCAGTGCAAAGGTCAGCCAGCTTCCTCGTAGACAAAAGACCCTTAGCTTCCGGATCAGCAAGGATCCTCCGGGCTAAATGTTTGGCTCCGTCTTGGAAGAAGCAACTGGCCTTATCGGCGACGATTTGGGAGAATTCACCACCTCTTTTGAATTGTTCCACGGCATCCAACTTTGCCTCGGCCAAAGCCGCTTGATTATCTGCCCTCATCGATTCAATTTGACTCCGAGAGCACTCGTAGTCAGTTGTCAGTTTGATCACTTTACCCTCTGCAGCTCGAAGGGCAGTCGTCAAAATCTTGCCATCTTCTACGAGCTTGGCCTTCTCAACTTTCGCCGCCTCCACCTCCTTCAAAATCCCATTCTTTTGAGTCATCAACGACTCATAGGCAGCAGTGAGCTGGCTGATGTTTTCTTCAGCTTCCTTCAACTTCTTCTCAGCCTCTTCCTTGGCTCCGACGGACAAAATCAACTGCTCATTTTCCTTCATCTCAGCGTCATAGCACGCCTTGAAGTCCGCCGTCATTGCCTCCATCATCGACGTCATCTGCAACCAAAGGATTATCATTTTCCCAAGTATAAAACGACGAGGTAAACAAAAAATAAAAGGGGGCAACTAAATTACCTCCGTCTGCATCAGCCCGAAACGAGCGTGATAGGTCGTCGGACTCATCTTAGCCCTCCTCATTTGGCCTACAAGATCAGCATCCTTACCCCTCTTAGTCAAGGCCGTCCCCAGAAGAAGAGCAGGACCACTTCTTGCCAAGCAAGGAACCCCAGTTATCTGAGGAACCTTACCAAACTTGGTAGCCATGGCCAGGGCCTTCTCTCTAGTAAGCACTTCAGAAGACGAACCAGGGGCTTCAGTTTGAGGAGTTGATAGGTCGGAGGGACTCTTAGGGTCGTTGTCAGCTCTACTCCTTTTGCCTTTCTCTCTCCCAGAGCCAGCAGAGTGACTTTTTCTCTTCCTGGAGACGTGGCTCCCTCCTTCGACGACCTCATGGTTGGAATCCGAGCTCCCTACGTCCTCAGGGTTAACGTGCTCATCCTCGACGACGATCACTTGATCCTCAGCATTGGCAGCGGCAGCACTTGATTCAACTCCAACCTCTTTCTCCAGCCCGTCGACCACAGATTGACGACCTCTAGTGTTTAGGCCTCCAGCGACGACCTCTTTTTCAATTAGAGGAATGGCACCTGCAGGTTGATCCTTAGGAAGCTCGTCATTCCTCTTTGCCTGATTGTCCTGCCGGCCACAGATGGCATTGGACGTCGCCCTATCTTTCCTGGCCTTGGTTCGCACGGCGGGTCTGATTGCTTCACTCATGTTCGCAACTTTCTTCTCAATGAGCTGGATATCCTTTTCAGAGAGAACTGCCAAGTAAAAAATGAAAAAAGTTCAGTCATACACGACGAGACATATAGGCATATTATCAAAATAAATAGACGAGCGTTGAGAACCCAACCCCCAGACATCTCAAGGTTTTCACAAAGCTCTTCTGGATGGTCAAGGCGGGCCCCAGCGCAGTTAATACAGTTGTCATCCCACTGTAAGTCGTCGTGAACGACCCAAACTGGATAACGGGGGTCTAGGTCTATCTTCACTAAGGGATCAGGGCCCTTCGACGGCTTACTCATAATGCCGGCCCGTATGTACCTCCAGTGAGAAGCCTCAATGTTCTCAAACGCCACCCATCCATGGTTCAACAGATCGTCGATCTTCCTTTTCAGCTCGTCGGCCCACGGAGCTTGAAATACACAGTCGTCGGTAACCAAATCACGATTCTCCGGCCATGGAAATTGCCATCCTAACCGGCTCTCCACCAAGATCATGTGACTGTCCCAGCCGTACACTTTATTCTGGGTATCTAGAAACAAACCCTGGACATTTCGGATGCAAGACACACTTACGACGGACTTCCCATTCTTCATAGATCGTTTGGTCCGATAATACTGACGGAATACCTTGTTGCATGGCTCGTAGCCAAGGAATCTACAAACGACGATGAAGCATGATAGAACCCTAACCGTGTTGCCGCTCAACTCCATCGGCACGCAACCAGAATCTTCAAGAAACTCGTTGATAAAGGGATCTAAGGGCAACCTCAACCCAAGCTCGAACTGCTTATAGAAGAAAGCAACTTTCTTCTTGCTGGTGAGAAGAGTTTGTCTACGAGGCTCATAGTCCCTCTGGCTAAGATACTCCAGCTTGTAGTTGTTGGCATGCACTCTGAACGAGCTTCGAAGGGAATCTATGAACGGCTTGGCTACGTCTCCCTTTGTCGCAGCCCTGATCTTGGTGATTGCCCAATCCCCGAGGGCACCACCCCCGAAGTCTCGTTCATTGCTTCCTACTCGTACACCCGTGTGGAAGGCGTCGACAATTCTAGTATTTCCTGCACTCGTACTGGCTTCGTTTACTTCTTGAACCGGTTGATCGGGGCGTCCGTCGTGATCCATGTCTACAAAACAAGGAAAGACAGAAGGGGAATCAGTCCTAACATTTTCAGACGACGACCTATCTACTGGCAATCTAGAGTCCCCTACAACCAAGTTCCTAGATGAATCACGACGGGACAAGGAATAGTTGGTTCGTATATGATTTGGGAGGTCGTTCATAGATCTAAAAGGCGTTACTCTTGGGTCACCCTCCTCAAAATTCCCAAAAACCTCACCAACTGGGAACCCCAAGGGCTCATTCTCAAAGTTAAACTTCTCCAGGATGGAAGAACACTCAGATAAAGGAATTTCTCTCCAAATCCCCTTGGCACACTTGTATACCCGTTGATTCAGCCCAAAACCAAACTTGACACCCCTCTCGAAGCTCACCGTTCTGGGTCCCATTGAGCAAAACCCCAAACAAAAACCCAGGAAATGAAGAATGATGAAGAAAATTACATTTTCGGGTTCGAGGATGGGTTTTCCGATGAGTTCGCCGGTGGGAGATCAAAGAAGTTTCTGATCCAAGCTGCAGGATTGTCCAACGGTGGTGAAGCCAGAGCAACCAATGTCGCCGGAAAAGTTCGCACAGTTGCCGGAGTTCTTCCTTGCCAGTCGCCGGAAATCGCTCTTGCTCCTTTGCTCTCAATGCTCGAGTTCGTGAAAGTTTTGAAATGAAGGAGGGAGGAGGTTTTTATATTTAGAGAAGATGAAGGGTTTATGCCTGGGAAACCCAAACGGCGAAATGATGGGCATTAAATACCCCTCACTACTTCCGAGAAGAATGTCTCATCGCGGGACGCGTGACAATTAATGGAGGGATCACGGTCGCCCACGTCATCACCACTGACATCATCATAATTCAAAATTCAAACCGGCGGTCGTACGGATATCTTGGAGGGAAAACGACAACTCCTGGCCCGTCGAGACGACCATGAGTTGGGGGCCACTGAACGGAATAATCTGTGATGGGCCGAGCCCAGCATACAACTACGAGCCTGGGGGCCCAATAGGCCCGCCCTAGGACCCAACTATGAAGTATCAGACCAGATCCTTGGGTCATGGCCCGTCCGACACTGGTTGGCAATCGTCGTTATTGAACGCACTGTGCCCATCCAAGCGACGAGCTATTGTATCAGTAAGGAAGGGTTTTATAACTCGTCGTCACTCCAAGGAGAGATCGTCGACAGAGGTAGGCCCATCTAACGACGAGCCTTCCCTCAGCGCAGACCCGCACTCGTCCAAGAGAGAGCGTCGTCACTGAACGACCAACACTCTCTCGTCGAGTCACCTCTCAAGGAAACGACCCAAGTGGACGTACAGCTCCAGGTCGTCTCCTCTATTAAGCTTCCTCGACAAGCTTGGTTAATTGGCTAATTTGGGATAATGTCAGACCTGCTACAGTGCCTAGTTACACGTGCATTCATACAACCAGTAATAACAACAAAAGGCGTGCAGGTTGACTTTCCTCTATAAGGTAAACTACTTATCAGATGTCAGGTGTTGCAGTGTCCTTACATAGACGGACCAATGCCGGCGCGACACGTGTACACCTAGGAGATGGAGCTGATCCTACGGCTGGCGTCAATCTAATCCAACGGTCCTGATGAAAACCCTAATACCACCTTTCCTACTATAAATAAGAGAGTAATAACGTGGAATAAGGTAATGCCTTACTGCATATTTCCATACTCACACACTCTGCAGTATTTGCACCATATTTCCAGACCATAATCTTACTCTCACGCCGGAGGGGCTTGCCGGAAGACCCCCGGCGCAGTTTCACCCTTTATTTCTTGTGCTGTGCAGATCCGGAGCTAGCTCAATCATTTGCTGGACACAAGAACTGAGCTTTGCACGCTTTCCTGCGCGATCAACTTGAATTAATTTTGAATAATAATTTAAATTAATTTTAATTATACTACTGAACAATATAAATCGAGATACGAACATGAGCTTACCCCGAGTTGGGCCCAAAGGGATTGGGCCGTAAACATAATCCAATACACAAGTATCAGTGCTCAATTACAAGGGCCGAGGTATCCTCCTCGTATGCCGAGGAGCACCTCCTCGGCCTTAGCTTGACAACAGGCTCTTCATACTTGGCTCATCATATTTCGAGATGTCACAAGTGACGAGGAAAGAAAAGTTATTACCTCGGCATATCATCAAAATGACGAGGAGACAGAATCATTCACCCCGGCATATTCACATGCCGGCCAATCATAAAATGACGAGGGAGCAGAATCATTCATCTCGGCATACTTGATAATGCCGAGATAAAACATTCGTGCTCCTCGGCGTTCCGGCTAGCAGATCATATAATCCTATTCAAACAAGGATTCAATAGTTATGATCCAATCAGGATTGTAACCACCAACACCAATTCAAGTCAAACAATGACTCCTTAACAGATATAATTCTCTTAGGATTATATCTTATCTCTTTACAAGTTCACTTCAACATGGATTCTACCAATCCATCCCTATAAATACAAGTCGCATGGCTCATTATTTGATATGTTACTCTTTACAATACAGAAACTCTGTCAATTTAGTTTCTCATAATCAAACCATGAATTTACTCTCACGCCGGAGGGCCTTTAGCCGGATCCGCCCCGGCTTAGTTTACGTGTTTTCTCTTATTTTCAGGCCTTGTAATCTCCGGAACATCCGAACGCTTGGATTTTGACTGATTTGACGATTTTGGCGTCATCAATTGATTCCATTGCCGGGAAATCGATTCAAACACCCTTTGTTTGGCCTGGAAAAGTTCGCCTGAATCCTGTTTTCTGCCGAATTTAATTTTTATTAGAACGAAAAATCTGCTCCGATTCTGCGTTGTTCTTAATTCGACCGGAATCTGCAAATTTTGGCCGGAATTCTCCAAGTTTGTGTTAAAACCTGTGTTTTGGCCTGAAATTTTTTGGTTTTGGTAAAATCCAATTATAATACTACCGGAGCGATCGAAATTTGCCCCAATTTTACCTAAAATTGAGATCTGTTGAAAAACCTCATTTTTGGTAAATTCGCTGTTACAATTTTTGATTTGCAATGGACGGACAATTCACAAGTGTAACGGCTGAGGAACAAACCCAAGTGAATGGGGTTAACCAGGATGTCGAGGTACTACCTCCTCCTCCTCCTCCACCTCAGCCGGATGGCCCCCCTCCCCTCGCCATGACTCTTCGTTCCATGGGTCAGGCGAATGCCGAGGGAGAGGGAGCTAACCTTCCTCGTCCTACTCGCCCTCGTCAGAAACGAGTGGGAAGGAAGGTGACAAAGAAGGCCGATGACGGCCAAGCGGAAGGTACTCAGACCATTGACCGACGCACTTTGCTGCATAGGCAAATGGAGACGTTGCAAAGGATGTATGAGACACAGGCTGCCCTATTGCAATTGGATCCTGACAATTCCATGGCTGAGTTCATGCTGCCATCAATGGGAAACTCTCGTGGAAGGGAGCAAGGTGAGCAACGAGGTGAGCGACGAGGTCCTCCCCTCGAACCCGCTGAACTACCAAAGCAAGCCCTCCGAGAACCTCCCCATCCTCGGCATAACAGCTAGAAGAAAGACCAGGTAGTTGACCTGAGAAGCCAATTAACCCCCAGGGAAGAGGAAGTGAACTCACGGGACCTGAGAACGAGACTTAGTCTAACCAAGCGTATGTCACCCCCTCGTCTCGTCATGGCACCTCGGCGTCCCAGGTCTCCTCGACCACGTCGACCTCGCCCTGATTCACCTCGTCCCCGTGCTCGTGAATTTGCTCGGCCAAGGACACCTGAACCATACAGAATGATACTTGGTGGCCAAGAGTTAGAACCAAGACGTGATAAAGCACCATCTAAACGGCGTGACAGCCATCGAAATGACGGGGAGCACAGTAGGGTGAATGGTCATCCCAAAGATAAATCGACCCGTAGCTCCCATCGAAGCACCCGCTCTAGCAGTGACAAGGGAGTGGAAACCAAACAATGGGAACTGTTGAAACAAAGACTGGATGACATGGAGATGTGAAAGAAGTCTGATGACGATGACTTTGACTGGGCAACTCGTCTGTTCTCCTTGAGGATAACAGCTGCACCACCAAACCCTCATTTTAAGGTCCCGAATTTTGAAAAGTACAACGGAACCACTGACGCAAAGGATCATGTGCAAAGTTTTGAACAAACCATGAACCTCCTTACTATAGCTGATGACATGCTCTGTAAAGCTTGCGCAAGCACCTTCTCCGGAACAGCCTTGACCTGGTTCCGTGAGCTGAAAAAAGGTTGCATCGATAGCTGGAGAGGCATGAGGAGAATGTTCTTGAATCACTTTGCCACAGCTGGAAGGAGAAAGATGAGATTGACCGACCTTCCCAATATCGAGCAAGGAAAGGGGGAAACCACCCTCAGTTATTACAACCGATTTCGCAAAATGGCAGACCAAGTAGAGGAGAGCCTCACTGACAGGGAGGTCATTGTCTGTTTTAACTCTGGATTGAAATCCGGTCCCCTTATTTATGAACTCTCCGCCCGGGAACCCAAGTCCAAGTCTGAATTGTACCAAGTAGCATACGCCATTGCCATGGCTGAAGATAAAAGCAAGAAAAGGGGATCCGATAAGGCAGAACCAGAAGCGGCAGGCACTCGCCACAATGACAAGGGCAACGGTAAGGGTTCCAATGGGAAGAATAGAACAAGAAGTACCGAGAAGCCTGAAGTGTTCACCCCTCTTACCAAACCCATCTCTGAGATCATGCAACTTGTAAATCTTCCACCTCCTCGTCCATTGAGCGATAAACCAAAGTTTCCTCGTGACACCTATAAATACTGTGACTTCCACAAGGACAATGGGCACACCACCAATGGCTGTTGGGCCCTCAAGAAAATGATCCAACGATGGGTCAACGAGGGGAAGCTAGATCGCTATGTCATAAAGACAACAAGCGAAAGCGAAAGCGAAAGGAAGAGGAAAGCGAAGATGATGATAAAAGTGAAGACGGAGAACGTAGGCCTCCTAGAGCCAAATTACACGTGATCCGTGAAGAAGTGACTTCTACCAGAAAGCTGAGGGACCAGATCCATGAACTAAGCAAAGTGTACCACGTGCCTGCTTGGATTCATAAGGCGGAAGAGGTCATCAGTTTTTCTCCCAACGAACTGGCAGGGAGCCGCGCTGCCCGTGAACAACCCTTGGTGATAAAGGGTCGGATTGACGATGTGGAATCAGAAAGATTACTTGTGGACACGGGGGCCTCCCGTGACATTCTGTACTATTCCGCTTTCCAACAGATGGGATTGAAAGACACTATGCTGGAACCTTATCATGGTAGGCTGGAAGGATTCACCAACCATAAGGTTGGAGCTAAGGGAACGGTGGAACTGGAACTTGAAGTCGGTGAACACCCCTTCCGAGCCAAAGCTACTGTCAATTTTGTAGTCATGGATTTGACTAGTGATTATCATGCAATCATAGGCATTCCAAGTCAAGCTAAACTTGGGATGGTAGCCTCCCTTCCTCACCAACGAGTTAAGTTTCCCACTCGTGCTGGAATTGGATGTGTGAGGGCGACCCCTAAAGACTTCTTGGAGCATGTCGTCAAGAGTCGGAAAAAGTCTAAAAGCGTGGAGATAGATACCCCCGAGGAAAACATCAAAATCTCTAAGTCTCAGAAAACCACCGAAACTTTCTCCAGAATGAGCTATATCCGTGAGGTATTTGATGATGAGGAAGAGCCTATGGTCCAAGAAATTGCAGACGACCAAGGTGCAATTCCACCTGTATCTGAGGAAGTACCTATGGTCCAAGAAATTGTAGATGACCAAGGTATAGTTCCGTCCGTCTCCGAGGAAGACCCCATTCTCGTCAACGGCCAGAACTCGGGGGCCAACCATGACTTGGGGAAGGTCGATCTTCCTGACGTTGATGAACTTATGGAGGAAGAAGGCCTCAACGTGAACGACAATGAAGGAAGGAGAATTAGAGAAATTATTATCGAATCTCTGGAATTTCGAGACGGTCCGGAAATGGAACCTGTAGACGAGTTGGAAGAGGTAGTCATCAATCCTGACTATCCTGAACAAAAAAATCAAACTCGGGAGCCAGCTATCTCCGCAAGAGAAAGAAAAAATCATCTCCATCTTGAAAAGCAGTCTCGACGTCTTTGCTTAGAGTGTCGAAGACATGAGAGGGATCAATGAAGAAGTAGCCCTCCACCGCCTGGAAGTTGATCCTTTGGCAAAGACTATCTCCCAGACAAGGAGAAACTTTGCAAGGGACAAGGAGGAAGCTATTAAAGAAGAGGTGCAGAAATTACTTAGCGCCGGAATTATACGTGAAGTCAAGTACCCCGTTTGGTTGGCCAATATAGTAATGGTGAAGAAGCAAAATGGGAAGTGGCGTATGTGTATAGACTTCACTGATTTGAACAAGGCCTGCCCCAAGGATAGCTATCCTCTCCCCAGAATTGACAAGTTGGTCGATTCCATTGCTGGACACCAGACACTCAGTTTCCTAGACGCCTATTCAGGCTACCATCAAATCAAAATGGCGGAAGAGGACATTGAAAAGACGGCCTTCCAAACACCTGGGGGAAACTACTGCTATATTATGATGCCCTTTGGGCTCAAAAATGCCGGTGCTACATACCAACGCATGGTGAACAAGGTATTTGAAGCACAAATAGGTCGCAACATGGAGGCCTATATTGATGACATGGTCATAAAGACCAAGGAGGGAAGTCACGCTCCGGACCTGAAAGAGACAATAAACAACCTCCGAGCTAATAACATGAAGCTGAATCCAAGCAAGTGCGTATTTGGAGTAACAGCAGGAAAGTTCCTAGGCTTCATGGTATCTCAAAGGGGAATAGAGGCCAACCCTGAAAAAATTAAGGCGCTCATTGACATGAAGGAACCTACCACCATCAAGGAGGTTCAAAGACTAAACGGAAGAATAGCGGCACTTGGAAGATTCATCGCCAAATCCGCCGAAAAGTCACTACCCTTCTTCAAGGTATTAAAGAGTACCAAGAGCTTCTCTTGGACTCCCGAATGCTCCGAGGCATTCCTCCGGTTGAAGGAGTACTTGGGTTCCCCTCCCTTGCTCAGCAGTCCAATTACCGGTGAGATGCTGTATGTATTCCTTGCTGCCACTGATCATGCAGTCGCAGCTGTCCTAGTTCGGAATGAAGATGGAACACAGAAGCCCGTCTACTATGTCTCTAAGGCATTATCAGACGTAGAAAGCAGATACTTTAATGTGGAGAAGATAGCATACGCACTAGTCATTGCCTCAAGGAAACTACGTGCTTACTTCTCTGCACATCCTATCACTGTTTATACCAATGAACCATTGAAAAAGATCCTGCATAAGTTGGACGGCTCCGGACGTCTCCTGAATTGGTCTATCGCTCTTACGGAGTTTGATATCACGTACCAACCAAGGAAGACCCTCCTGGCACAGCCTTTGGTTGACTTCATGGTTGAGACTGCCTTCATGGGTGAGCATCTTCCCACCTCTCGTAAGCAAAACACACCGGAGGAAGAAGAGTCTCTTGTTGAACTCCCATCCAACTGTTGGATTCTATACACGGATGGATTAGCAACAAAGCAAAGAAGCGGAGCTGGAGTCATACTGGCAAGTCCGGAAGGAGAATTCACCGTGCAAAATGCCATCCGTTTCAAGTTCCCTGCCTCCAATAATCAAGCTGAATACGAAGCTCTAATATTTGGCATTGAGTTGGCCTCCTTCTACGAAGCAACTAAAGTGGCAGCTTTCTGTGACTCCCAACTTGTTGTCAAACAAGTAAAGGGAGAGTATAACACCCAAGACCCCACCCTTGCCAAATATAGGGACCTTGTCCTAGACATGACAAAGAAGATGGAATTTTTTGAACTCAAGCAAATAGGTAGGGAAGATAACCAGATCACAGACGTTCTATCTAAACTAGAAACCATGGATGTGTCTAAGTCTAAGACCAATCCATACGTAGTTTATGCTGAAGAACCTGCGTATGAAAGATTACAAGTTATGCTCCTGGATGGAGAAGAGAGGTGTTGGATCGATGACTACATTGACTACATTGAGAAGGAACAACTCCCAGAAGATGAAGCTCAAGCTAAGCTTATCAAGAAGAGGTCCCCAAGGTTCGTAGTGATGAGCGGAGTCCTCTACCGAAGATCTTTCACGAAGCCCCTGCTAAGGTGTGTCTATCCCAAGGAAATTGAGAGCCTCTTGGCAGAAGTACATGAAGGTGTTTGCGGTGGACACCCAAGGGCTAGAACCTTAGCAGACAAGATCATATCACTAGGTTACTATTGGCCAAACCTAAGGGAGGACGTGCACGCCTATGTTAGAAAATGTGATAAATGCCAAAGATTCTCCGACATTCCTAGACTACCGGCAGTGGAGCAAACACTTGTGATACCTACGTGGCCATTTGATATGTGGGGGATCGACATCATCGGACCCTTCCCTCCCGCCCGTGGTAATTGCAAGTACGTCATCGTAGCTGTTGATTATTTCTCCAAGTGGATAGAAGCAAAGGCATTGGCCAAGATAACGAAAGAGAACGCAATTAACTTCGTCCACGACTACATCTGGTGCCGATTTGGCCTTCCTCATACAATTGTCTCTGATCACGGACTCCAGTTCTCCATGGCATTTACAACAGAATTGGGAAGAGTCAAAGTTTGCCATACGAAGTCATCAGTTAGCAGACCCCAAGGTAACGGTCAAGCGGAGGCTGCCAATAAACTGGTCCTAACAGCCCTTATCAAGAATCTCGAAGGACGCGAGGGTCGATGGTTGGACGAACTTCCCCTAGCCTTATGGGATGTTCGCACAACCACCCGGGGGCCAACCGGGGAAACCCCATTCGCACTAACCTTCGGTTCTGAGGCTATGGCACCAGCTGAAATGGCCATCCCTACTGTGAGAAACTCCCATTACGATGAGCAAGCCAACAAGGTTAATAGGCTCCTAGACCTAGACCTTGTAGATGAAAGACGACTAGCTGCACAGATGAGGATGGTCAACTACAAGCAAAGGACCAAGGCATATCATGACAAAAGGGTCATCAGAAGAGTATTCCAAGTAGGTGATTGGGTACTTAGAAAAATCGAAGCAACTGGTCGGAAGGCAGAACAAAACAAACTCTCCCCGAACTGGGAAGGTCCCTACATCATCACCCAAGTCATTCGAGAAGGGACCTACAGATTGAAGACCAAGGAGGGGAAAGATCTCAAGCATCCATGGCATTCCGACAATCTCCGAAAATATTATCACTAGTCTAGTTTATTTTGCAATAGATTAGTTTCTTGTTTTCTGTTTTTTACCTTTTAGTTGATAGGATTGCAGTTCGATGTAATCACGTTTCAGTTTTACGAAGGCAGTTTCTTCCAACATGCAAAACAACTATCGACTCCTCACACAAACACCAGAAGACAAGGATCTTATCCCCGATTCTTCAAAACATACACCTTACGTCTTGACAAGGGTTCGCCTTGACTCAACGACTGTAGGCTCCTAACAGCCAAGACCGAGCGTCCTCCTCGGCCTAATGGCTTACCTCACATCCTGACAAGGGTCCGCCTTGATTCCAGGATTACAAGTATCACAGTCAAGATCGAGGATCTCTCCTCGGCCTAATGACTTGCCTCACGTCAAGACAAGGAAACACCTTGTCATTACGACTAAAAGGCATCACGTCTGAAACCTGTGTATGAGTCATCTTCCTCGGCATAAGAAGACGAAAAAGAAGAAATCGCCTAATAGTCAAAGCCGGGGAGACCTTCCTCGGCATATATGACTTAAGAGTAGAGTCAAAGCCGAGGAGTCCTTCCTCGGCCTAACGACTTGCTCAATTAACAGGGAATGAGGGACCCTCCTCGGATTCCACCTTCACAAGTTTTGTGCCTATGCATAGCATACAAACACTTAAACAATTCATTGAAACAACATGAATTAAAACAAGAGGACCTTTTCATTGATATTCAAAAGAAAAGTACAAGTCCTAACATCTATTACAAAAAAGGAAAAAGAAAAATCCTATCCTAAGATTGCTTGCCATCATCAAAAGGCTTGTCAAGCCAATCCTCCGTGATAGTGCCATGGGGAGGAAGAACAATTTGATCAGTTTGAGCATTAGTCTTCTCGGCCTCTCCTCTCCCGACCTCGGCTTCCATGTCCTCGGGCTCTCCCTCGTCCTGAATCGCCTCCACCAAGGCTTTGATGTTGTCGGGGACGACAGAGGCTGGCTCCCACACTGCTCGTCCTGCTTGGGCATCTTTCTCGGCCATGATTTCCAAGTTATACTCAGAAAATGGAACCAAGTGGTGAAGAGCCCTAGCTTCCTCGTCATACTGATCCCGGCAGATCAGCTGAGCAATCTTATTGATATCCAAGCCTGTGGAGGGGTTAGCCAGGAGACGGCGAGCAAGATGGAGGTAGCCGTCCTCGAACATGGTGGCAGTCTTCTCATCCACCGCGTCCTGGAAGGCTTGGCTCTCCTTGAAGCGGGTCACAGTCGCTTCCTCCCGGGTGACAAGGGTAGTTTCATAACCTCGGCACTTAACTTCGGCTTCCTCGGCCCTCACTTGGACCTCGGCCTTGGCCTTCCTTGCCTCAGTAAGCTCAGCCTCCTTCAGTCGGAGACTCTCCTCGGCTTGAGCACGGGCTTCTTGTGCCTGCTTCTGGGCTTCCTCGGCCCTCTTCACTTCTTCCTCGACCTTGGCCTGAGCAGCCTCTAGGTCGGCATTCTTGGCCTTCAAGAGCTCGGCCAGGCTAACCTTCTCGGCCTCGCCCTTTTCTTGGGCCGTCCTGGCATCGTTCAGCAGCCTGGCATTGTTTTGGCCAGAACATTCTAGTAAGCCGTGACCGAGGCAAGCTGCAAGGAAAATCAATGTTAAGCATCTATCAAGTATAAAGTTACGAGATCAGCAAGACTAGATAGTTACCTCGGCAATCAAAAGCCCCTTGCGGCAGAGCAAGTTCTCTTGGCTGGGCTTCTCTCAGACGAGTGTCTCATAAGCCTCCTCGTCCAAAGCTCTTTGAACGGGAGCTCTGCCTAGCCTCAACAGAGGACCCTTCCTGTTCTGAAGAGGAATGCCCCTCAGACGCGGAACATTGGCAGCCATGCGCCGAGCCATCTCATCGGCCTCGTCATAGGTTTTGACGGTTCGGATGGTGAGGACGGGAGGAGCCTGGGGATTGGAAGTTTCACCAGCAGGCCTCTTGGATGAAGGTTCCTCGGCTGAGGCACCTTGAGGCCTCTTGGAGCCAGAACGCCTTGCGACGAGGTCGGTCTCTTCGGCCCCCACCTCCTCGGCATCAACATGGAGGCTATGCCCCTCTACAGTTGATTGAGTAGCCCGTTCCTCGGATGTCGCCTCCTCGGCATTAACTTCCTCATGCAGTTTGAGGGGAAGGGGATGGTCACCCTGAGCACTCAGTATAAGGTTGCGAGCGTTGGCTTCATCCTTCCTCTCCGTCAAGCCCGACTTCTTGACTTGACGTCTCTTTTGCTTAATGAGCTCCATGGGACTTAACCATCTCATGGCTAATTCTGCCTCCTCCTCGGGGGTCAAATCTGCAAGGGCAAGGACGAAATGGTTAGATACGAGTAGAAGGAAGACCAACAATAATACAAAAAACTACCAAGTGTCAAAAGGATAAAACATTTACATCCAACCACATCTTCTTCATCCAGACATTGGTCAAGGGGAGGGACCTTACACCTCGGACAATCCTCATGAAAAATAAGGCCGGGATGCATCGTCCAGTCATTGAAACGCCTTCCCCGCTTCACGGTGATGAGGGGAACCACCCCGTCCTTCGGCCCCGGCCTCAGTCCTGCCTGGACATAGTAATGGTCGGAGGCTTCAATTGCCGACCAGTCAAGGAGTCCCACCTCGGCAAACTCCTCTAAGCGCTTGATCAGATCCTTGGTCCATTCATATTGCTGAACCCGGCCTGATGAAGTTGGAGGATGGCAAGGGGATTGGAACTCCCAGCCTTGGCGGCTCTCAACCCTAATTGCATGGTTATCCCAACCTGCAACTTTGCTTGACATGGGGAGAAGAAGTTTTGGCTTCTTGGGTGCACTCCGGATGACGAGGAGCCAACTGTCCTTGACAAAGCTGAGTTGATAAAAATAGCGGAATGCTCCCATGGTCGGCTCAAAACCTAAGCTCCGGCAGAGCACTATAAAACTAACAAGGACCCGGGTACCATTGGCTCCTAGCATGGCCGGCACCGCCCTCACGTCGTCTAAAAATTCGTTAATGAAGGGGTCCAAAGGAAGACGGATCCCCTGTTGAAATTGTTTGAAGTAGAAGTGAGCGTGGTCTTCATTTTAGTAGAAGCCCTTCTCCTCCTTATCTGTCTTAAAATCGGGTTTGCCAATATAAGTTAACTTATACTCGGCTTTGTCCACCCCGTACTTGGAATACAGCTGCTCCAGCATAGGGTCCCTGACCTTGGGAGGCCTCTGTCGTCGTTTCTCTGCACCTCGGCCTCCCCTTCCTCGGCCTTTACTGCCCTCAACTTGGGCACCGTCCATGAAGGCATCAACTATTCGTGTGGACGAGGAGGTCTCTCCTTCTCTTCCCGTCATATCTGCAAAAAGACGAGGGGACAAAGTTAGTTACCTCGTCAATGGCTGATCTTAGGACGGGGAAGGGAGATACCCCTCCTCGTCATTACATAAGGCCGAGGAGGGAGCCTTACCACTCAGACGCTCACAAACTATATGATCTGAAGACGGGTAGAACATTTCGATGTGTTTCACTATTTCCGCTCTATCCTCAAGCAACACTACATTACGAGTCGAAGAATCAATTCGGTCTATCCTTGTTTTATCTGGGTATTGGATGAACATCCGGGTACGGCCATAACTTCTCAACATCTTTCCTATGTCATCCAAGTTCAGCATCAACCATGGACCTCTCTCTCTACGGTAAACCCTTAGATTGTCGGTGTGATATCCATAACGGAATCGGGGGAAATGGTCCTAAGAACGAGCCATTTCTAAGGGGAATCAAAGATCAATGGGGGAGTTTTATTCAATATTCAAAGGAGTTCAAACGAAATTCGAAGAAAATCAAAGATTCAAAGTTTTGAGAGTTAAAATTGATGATTCATGAAGAAAAGCTTCAAAACATTCAACAATGGCGGTTCTTTTTCTTGAACACACTCAAATCCTTTCTAAAACCCTAGAAAGGGCAAAACCATGAACAAAAAGCATAAAAAGGAAGAAAAGTCATACCTGATGTTGAAAATTCGGTCGGAATCACAACGAAATCAACGCCGCGGGGAAAACAAGCCTTCGCCGGAAACTGGGTTCAAACAAACTGAGGTCGCCGGAATGTATTATCGCTTGAACCTTGCTGTTAGCTCTCAAACAATTGGGGTGTATAAAGGTTTAAATGGAAGGGTTTTAGCTTTTTATACTCGCTTAATCGGGTCAAACCCGAAAGCAAAAACGGGTCACTGGGTATGGCGCCCCCAACATTAAATGCTTATAACAACTTTCGAGGCATGACGGGACGGGGGGCCCACGCGTAATCATCATGTTATTAACCGTCGGATAATGAAACGGCACATTATTGGAGCGTCCGACGCGTGTCAAAACCTGTTCGTATCCCATAAGCCGAGGACGAGATGACTTTCTCCTCGTCCTAAGCCGAGCTAGAAAGTCGGGGGCCACTGAACAGTATAAACCGAGATACGAACATGGGCTTACCCGAGTTGGGCCTAAAGGGATTGGGCCGTAAACATAATCCAATACACAAGTATCAGTGCTCAATTACAAGGGCCGAGGTATCCTCCTCGTATGCCGAGGAGCACCTCCTCGGCCTTAGCTTGACAACGGGCTCTTCATACTTGGCTCATCATACTCCGAGATGTCACAAGTGACGAGGAAAGAAAAGTTATTACCTCGGCATATCATCAAAATGACGAGGAGACAGAATCATTCACCCCGACATATTCTCATGCCGGCCAATCATAAAATGACGAGGGAGCAGAATCATTCATCTCGGCATACTTGATAATGCCGAGATAAAACATTCGTGCTCCTCGGCGTTCCGGCTAGCAGATCATATAATCCTATTCAAACAAGGATTCAATAGTTATGATCCAATCAGGATTGTAACCACCAACACCAATTCAAGTCAAACAATGACTCCTTAACATATATAATTCTCTTAGGATTATATATTATCTCTTTACAAGTTCACTTCAACATGGATTCTACCAATTCATCCCTATAAATACAAGCCGCATGGCTCATTATTTGGTACGTTACTCTTTACAATACAAAAACTCTGTCAATTTAGTTTCTCATAATCAAATCGTGAACTTACTCTCACTCCGGAGGGCCTTTAGCCGGATCCGCCCCGGCTTAGTTTACGTGTTTTCTCTTATTTTCAGGCCTTGCAATCTCCGGAGCATCCGAACGCTTGGATTTGAGCTGATTTGACGATTTTGGCGTCATCAACTACTATCAATAACAAGTTTTCTATTTTCATTAACATAATTAAAATTAATCTCTATTATTTTTATTATTCAAAAGTTGACTTTAAGTTTAAAAAAAAAAAAAAAAGAGTGGACTAGGAGTATGATGATTAATTCGAAGATAAAATGGTGATTCATTTTTTTTTTTACGAAGGAAGTGCAATATTATCATGAAAACATACTCCATCAGTCCTATATAAGTGTAGATTTATTTTTTATTTTGTCTTTATCATACAAGTATAGACTATAAAAAATGATCATTTTTATAATTTTATAATTAATGAGACTCACTTTTTATAATCAAAGCAACAGTCCACTTACAATTAATCTCACTCATTCTCTATTTTATTTGACTTTTCATGCTTATAATATCTCCTCCACTCATTATATTTACTCTTGTTATACCATTATTTCCAAAATTTTGGTCTAACTCACGTGAGACGGAGTCACGGAGGGAGTATGTATTAAAAGATTATACTCCATTCCGTTAAAAAAAATTGTCAATTTTGGATAAAATGTTTGATTCAAAATAATTATCAGTTTTGGAATAAAAATAATTCAAAATTTCTATTTTATTCTCACATTGAAACTTGTTTAGTTTTATTAATTGGTTTGTTTTATGAAGTAATATAAATGAGAGAAACAATAAATAAATGCAATCTTGATACTTTTGCTGTTAAGTTGAAATAATAATTGTGTTTATTAAAATGGGGCATTTACAAAAAACTACTTTTGAAAGGTGGAAATTACAAAAAAAAACACATAAGTTGGAAATTACAAAAAACTACTTTCTTTATTACAAAAAACTACTTTCTTTAATTTTGGGAACAAAAAAATTTATTATTTTTTTTTTTTTTTGCAAATTTATTTTATTTTTTTTTTTTGCAAAAAAAAATTTTTTTTGCAAATGTTTTTTTGTTTTTTTTGGTCAGACAACTATGACCTCCATTTCACTTAGCACTTAGCACAAAACCTTTTAAAAAATAACTGATAAATGACATTTATCGGTTGTTTAATCAAATACCAAGCACAAAAACTCATTAAACAACTGATAAATCCATTCATCAGTTGTTTGAACCAAACACTTAGCACAAAAATAACTGATAAACATGATAAACAACTGATAAACAAATTATAAACAACTGATAAACAACTGATAAACAACAGATAAACAACTGATAACAACTGATAAACATGATAAACAACTGATAAACAACTGATAAACATGATAAACAACTGATAAACAACTGATAAACATGATAAACAACTGATAAATAAATGATAAACAACTGATAAACATGATAAACAACTGATAAATAAATGATAAACAACTGATAAACATGATAAACAACTGATAAACAACTGATAAACATGATAAACAACTGATAAACATGATAAACAAAAGATAAACATGATAAACAATCGATAAACAAGCGATAAACAAATGATAAACATGATAAACAAGCGATAAACATGATAAATAAGCGATAAACAATCGATAAACAAATTATAAACAATCGATAAACAAGCGATAAACATGATAAACAATCGATAAACAATCGATAAACATGATAAACAATCGATAAACAAGCGATAAACATGATAAACAATCGATAAACAAGCGATAAACATGATAAACAACTGATAAACAATCGATAAAGAACTGATAAACAATCAATAAACAACTGATAAACATGATAAACAATTGATAAACAACTGATAAACAACTGATAAACAACCGATAAACAACTGATAAACATTGATAAACATGATAAACAACTGATAAACATGATAAACAACTGATAAACACTAATAAACAAATGATAAACAACTGATAAACAACTAATAACCATGATAAACATGATAAACAACTGATAAGCAACCAATAAACAACTGATAAACATGATAAACAACTGATGAACAACTGATAAACATGATAAACAACTGATAAACAAATGATAAACAAATGATAAACATGATAAACAACTGATAAACAATCGATAAACAACTGATAAACATGATAAACAATTGATAAACATGATAAACAACTGATAAACAACTGATAAACATGACAAACAAATTGATAAACAACTGATAAACAACTAAAAACCTTAAATCGGGACAGAATGTTTTTATGGCATACTCCCTCCGTCCCACACCAGTGTGGACTTATTTCCTTTTTGGTCTGTCCCAAGTTAGTGTGAACTGTCCAAAATGACAAAGAATCTTTACTATTCCACCCACCCACTCATTCTCTCTCCTACTTTACTTTTACACTCACAACATTCTCTCTCCTAACTATTCCTCTCACTCATTCTCTCTCCTATTTAATTTTTCATACTCACAAACACCTCCCCCACCTATTTCTCTCTCCTACTTTTCCTTAATTCCCGTGCCAAAAAAGTTGGTCCATGGTAGTGTGTAGGGCTATTACACGCTTGAGCCTGCTCGAGCTCGGCTCGAAAAAAGCTCGAGTTCGAGTGGGCTCGAGTTGAACTCGAGCTCGAGCTCGAACCGATTTTTAAGCTCGTCATTTTTTCGAGCTTGGCTCGTGTTCGGCTCGTATGTTCGACGAGCTCTGTTCGAGATCGACTCGTTTGAGCTCGAGCTCGAACCGATTTTTAAGCTGTGGACACTGCATTTTCTTTCGCTTTAATATTATATATAGATAGATTATTTGCTAATCTTATGAAAAATATTTTTTTTCAAATAATTAAAATAAACATGTGTTTAAAATACTATATTATAAATAAGTAAAACTTCACGTAGTGATGTGCACTAAAAACCAATCGGTGATTAAAAACACTAAAAACAATTGGTGATTAAAACACTACAAATAAAAATAAATGACATTAATATTTTAATCCTTAAGAAATACTCCCCTGTTCTATGTTCTATATACGTAAATATATACGTAAAAATGATACTTTTTTATTATTCGAAAGTATTCTGCAAAGTTTTAAAATAAAAATGGAACTCATTTTTCATACTTTTAATAATTAGCAATCTGATGCCGGAGATGAAGATTAAAGATGATGATTTGTTTAATTAATTGGTGAAATTCGGCCTGAATTTCTTATAGCTTGGCCGGAATCAATGGTCTCGCCGGAGGTGGTCGCCGGAGGTGGGGAAGGTGGTCGCCGGAGGAAAGCTTGTCACCGGAGTTGGGTTGGGTAAATATAGAGAGGGTAAAGAGAGATGTGTGTGTGTTTTGTGTGCAAAATAGTTTTTTGTAATATTCATATTTAGCTAAATAGTTTTTTGTAAAATCACAACTTACATGTTTTTTTTTGTAAATAGCATATTTTTGAGTGAGTTTTTGGTAAAAAGTCCTATTAAAATTTGTGAAAAGTCTAAAAATATAAGATATTTTGAATCGGGGGAATACAATTTATTCAAAATATTTATTATATTTGTGACGAGAGTAAATTAATAATTCAATGGTGTAAGTACCCAAATCTGGCTCATGCCTTCCGGTTAATTTTCCCGGCAATTCCGGTAATTTTTCCGGTAATTCCCCGGATTTTCCTAAAGTTCCGGAGCAATTCCGGAACTGTTCCAAGCCTTTTAAGGGCTGAAGGAAATGCTTGGTGATTAAGAAACACGTTTTTCTTAATCCCAAAACCCTTCTAGAAGACTGCCACCTTGCATGTTTCTAGAAAAATCCATATTTGGCTACTTATGTCGTGCGACATAACCAGCCAGGAAGAGTTCTAGAACCATGCCACCTTGCATGTTTCTAGAAGAATCCAGAAGTGGCTACTTATGTCGCGCGACATAACCCGGCCCAGAAAGTTCTAGAACCATGCCACCTTGCATGTTTCTAGAAGGAATACAGTCATGGCTTGTTATGTCGTGCGACATAACAAGCCCATGCAGGCAGCCTATAAATAGAGGCCTTCACCTCTCATTTTAAACACACCTCCTCCACCCCTCAGTCCCCCTCTATAGGGAATACGCTCCAGAAGCCTCCTCTCTCCTCACATACCCCCCAAATCACCTCAATCCTACCAAACTAATCACACACACACTTTCCACACACACACACACTTCCTATACATCAAGAACTCGAGGTTCTCAAGGATCCAAGGCCTGAACTCGCCTCTCGGAGGAGGAGGGCTAGAAAGGCTCCTATATCTAACTTGATATAGGAGTTGTGGATCTTCAAGGGTAACGAGTTTCTACCCCTTTTCCACTCTCTATTTTCCTTTGAATATGAAATCTATGTGTTACATGCATTGATAATGTAGTATTCTGATTAAATCTGCATACTTTAGTGTTATTACCCAGATCCACATTTTATTTCATTACATTTCATATAAAATCTCCGTTTTGACTTGGTTTTGCATGAACACTCAAGATGAGTGTGGATCCCTCATATCCACACCCTCTTGAAGTGTTCATTATTGATGAACATGCTCTCTGAGATTTGTTTGTGAAGTAACTTGACCATTTTGGTGCCTTGTTACCTCTGCAAATCTCAGTTGTAAAGCCTCTGCAAAATGGCCAGTTATGTCACGCGACATAGGCAGCCTATGTCACGCGACATAAGTAGCCGGTTGCGTAAGCTTCACAATTTCAAGCCTGTAATCGATGTTAATCCCCATAATGCTATAATCGATGTCTATACGCAATTTAGATAACATCTATGTACATAATGTGTCATCTTTTTATTAAAATACCATTTTCATACATAAAGATGCATCCTTTGCACTTAAATCTCATTTTCATGCATAAAAATCATCCTTTTTGCATTTAAAATCCCTTTTCACATTAAAGATGCATTCTTGGCACCCAAAAAATCATTTTCATACTTAAAAATGCACACTTTGCATTAAAAAACCATTCTTTGCCCTTTTCATGCATCATTTGCACATTAAATACTATTTTTTAACATAAAGATGCATTCTTTGCACAAAAATCATTTCTTTACATAAAAAGCATCCATTTGCAATCAAATGCATCATCTGCAAACCAAAATGTCATCTTTTCACTAAAGTGTCATTTTATGCATTTCCCCATGTCCCCCATTAGCAACCTTGGAACGGACCGGTGTAAAAGTTCTCATCTTTGCATCGTTCCTTCCATTAAAGGTTCATGATTTCTTTAGGAAAAGGATAACCTTGAACCCTATATCTCCGATTATCGCTTAAGAATGAGTATGAAGCCTCTATACGAGCTCGACCGTCTTAAAGCGTAGGATTGATGGGCTAAGGACATTCCTTCCTAAAGAACCTCATCTTTGACCAAAAGAGAGTCATTCTCTCGATCACGCAAGTCCCGAGGGTCCCGAGGTTTAAAATGCGATGATCACAAGTCATAAGATGAGGACGGGATCATAATCCCAAATACATAAATTCCAAGGAATCCCGAGCGACAACCAACAAATGGTTTGTACGTCCGGAAGATAACTTGGGACATTCCCCCCCTTACTCTCAAACACATGCACACAAAGAAAGCACGCAAGCAATCACGATTAATGAAATCTTGGGAGACTTGCTCCGTGAGCACTTTGGGTGAACGCCAAACGTTCTTCCCAAGGGGTAACTTAACCTCCGAACCCATAAAACCTTTTTTTCAAAGTTTTGACGTAATCAAAATGGCGTGGCGACTCCGTTTTTCAAATAACTCGGATGTCTTCAAACTCGCGTGAATTCCAATATACACAAAATTTTGGGCACACATTCACAGTTTGGCGACTCCGCTGGGGATCATCCCAAAGGAGAAAAGCTTTTATTTTCAAAACAAAAGTCGATACTTGGTATATAGGTGGACCCCACTTACCCTTCCTGTATCGCTCCCTAACCCGGGGCTTGGGATAACAAGGTGGTTTAACAATCCCACGTACCAGTACCCCTTTTTCGAAAAAAATAATTTTGAAAAAAAAATAGAAGAAAGCTTTTCCCTTTGAGCGGGTTAGACTCCCATCGCCGATTTCATCAATCGTGCTTGCTTTCTTTACCATGCATTGCATCATTTGCATCTTGGAATCTGTGCATACTTTGAAACGGGAAATAACCCGAAAAATAGCAAAAGGAGTGGAACCTGGAAAATTGATCCATGCAGTCGTACGGCTCAATCCTCATTGGATTCTGACCGGGCGACCTCAGTGGCAATTCCACCAGAAAAAATCATGGTTAATCTGGCAGTCCTAGCAGCTTGGGGCTACTCGGCTTCATGGCGGCGGGGCTCCCGAGAAAATTTACGTGCTTACGTGTTGCATTTTCCCCGTCCCGAAAATCATTCCTTTAAAACACATTATGAAAATCTCTGTTTTAACTCAAAAAGGAACATTTTTAGGAGACCGCACACTACGCGCACCTGATATATCCTGTACACTTTTGCACGCACGTCCTTCAAACCCGAGGGTGGTTCCAGTGCGATCACGGACAGACCTTACGATGCTCCGGGCGCGCACGGAATCATCCCAACCTCCCCATGGCGGCCCGGTGTCGACCAATGCACGATCCGTGTCACACGTTTCAAAAAACCGTGACTTTTGGTTGGTTTTTGGTCTAGTCCGTGTCATATAGCCCGGTTGCATACCCACGTAAAGGTCAAGCCTTAGCTCATAACGGAAGCCAAGATTTTCGCTCAAGCGAAATTACGAAATTCCGACAAGGAAAAAATCGGTGGGATCTTGACTCCGGCATTGACTATTGACCTTGACCCACACGGAATGCGTAAGAGTCAAGACCGAGTCTTTGCCAAAAAATCAAAAGATCTTTCGCTCAAGCGAAGCTCTGCCAAAATTCCGACAAGGAAAAATTGGCAAGATCTTGACCGGCATTGACTTCGATTCTGACTCACGCACTGCGTATGCAACGAAGTTCAATGTGACACTGTGTCATCCGGCTTTTTACCGCCCGACCCATGCCTATTATTCTCTCGGACATTACCGAAAGTCAAAAAACCGTCATTCGCTCAAGCGAAACTCTGTCAAAGATCCGTCAAGGCAGAGAGACGAGACTTTCCCGGTATTGCCCTGACTATAATCCGCATCTCTCGTGCGTTGAAAGGTCCTATGACCCGCTAGACCCGATAGGAGCGTTCTTTACTCTCGGTCGGTGGGATCCGCGTGCCCTATAGGACCCTCGCCCGGGGCTGTCCACCCTGGGAGGTCGAAATACAGGTGGAATACGAGGGGCTTATAGACGTAGTGACGGAACCCACTGATCCAGGATCTAGAGTAGTTGCGAAAAAGAAGGGCAAACTCCCTTTTCCAACCAAATAGAAATTAATAAAAGACATTGTTTTAAGTAAACTTGAACAATTAATGTAATCATAATTGCATGGTCCTGTCTCTGAAATCCCTAATCGAGACCTTTTCGGTCCGATCTCCGTTTTCCTCATCCCGACCTTTCATGGTCAAATCCCTAATCGAGATCTTTTCGGTCCGATCTCCGTTTTCCTTATCCCGACCTTTCCTAGTCAAATCCTTAATCGTGACCCCCTTCGGTCCGATCTCTACTTCCAATCTTGACCTTTCAAGGTCTCATCTTTTCCGATCAATTAGGATTAGGAGAAAATGCGTTTCGAGCAAAAGTTAAAGCGATAAGGGCATGTTACTTGAGCCTTCAGCCTAAACACTTACCTCCGAGTCTAAATCTTGCCTACCCCTAGTCTAAACCTTGCCTATCCCTTTCCCGCAGTGAGAAAGAAGTGGACGAGAATACCGGGTCAGCAACTTGTTAGCGCAAAATTCTCAGACAGTTCGCCAGAATCCTCAGTTTTGTCAGTTCAGAGAGTCAGAATGGCCGATTTGACAGAAAACAGCAGTGGTTTGGGTAATCAGATGACTAGGGAAGAAGAGCTAGCCTTAGCCCTGGAAAAGAGTCATAAGGTCCATGAGGAACATCAAGCCATGATCATTGATGCGCTCTGTAGCCATAGGGTTCAGATAGTGGTCAAAGCCAATGGTTCCCTGGTAGAAGATGAAACTCCAGATGCAGCAATTTCAGCTCCTCTATCCTATAACCAATGCCCTCCTCCATCCACATATGATCCCTTGCCAAGGACTACCCCTTTGCAGTCCTTTCCAATGTCCCAAGCCATCAGGGTTCCGATGACCTCCTCCACCCTTCAGTCCCCCTCTATAGAGAATACGTCCAGGAATCCCTCTCTTTCCTCACATACCCTCCAAATCACCCCAATCCTCCCAAATCAATTCTACACACACTTCCCACACACACACACTTCTCACATACATCAAGAAATCAAGGAGTTCCCAAGGATCCAAGGCCTGAACTCAGTCTCCGGAAGAGGACGCTAGAAGGCTCATATATCTAACTTGATATAGGAGTTGTGGATCTTCAAGGGTAACGAGTTTCTACCCCTTTTCCACTCTCTATTTTCCTTTGAATATGAAATCTATGTGTTACATGCATTGATAATGTAGTATTCTGATTAAAGTTGCATACTTTAGTGTTATTACCCAGATCCACATTTTATTTCATTACATTTCATATAAAATCTCCGTTTTGACTTGGTTTTGCATGAACACTCAAGATGAGTGTGGATCCCTCATATCCACACCCTCTTGAAGTGTTCATTATTGATAAACATGCTCTCTGAGATTTGTTTGTGAAGTAACTTGACCATTTTGGTGCCTTGTTACCTCTGCAAATCTCAGTTGTAAAGCCTCTGCAAAATGGCTAGTTATGTCACGCGACATAGGCAGCCTATGTCGTGCGACATAAGTAGCCAGTTTTCAGAAGCTTCACAGTTTCAAGCTGTAATCTGATGTTAACCCCCATAATGCTAATACCTGATGTTTAGATAATATCTATGTACATAATATGTCATCTTTTCATTAAAGTACCATTCTCATACATAAAGGTGCATCCTTTGCAACAAAATCCCATTTTTCATGCATTAAAATCATTCCTTTTCCATTTAAAATCCCTTTTCACATTAAAGATGCACTCTTTGTACAAAAATCATTTCTCAACATAAAAAGCACTCATTTGCAATCAAATGCATCATTTTCAAACCAAAAAGTCATCTTTTCATGCATTCCCCCATGTCCCCATTAGCAACCTTGGAACGGACCGGTTCTCATCTTTGCATCGTTCCTTCCATTAAAGGTTCATGATTTCTTTAGAAAGGATAACCTTGAACCCTATATCTCCAATTATCGCTTAAGAATGAGTATGAAGCCTCTATACGAGCTCGACCGTCTTAAAGCGTAGGATTGATGGGCTAAGGACATTCCTTCCTAAAGAACCTCATCTTTGACCAAAAGAGAGTCATTCTCTCGATCACGCAAGTCCCGAGGGTCCCGAGGTTTAAAATGCGATGATCACAAGTCACAAGATGAGGACGGGTTCATAATCCCAAATACATAAATTCCAAGGAATCCCGAGCGACAACCAACAAATGGTTTGTACGTCCGGAAGACAACTTGGGACATTTCCCCCCTTATTTTCAAACACATGCACACAAGAAAGCACGCAAGCGAACACGATTAATGAAATCTTGGGAGTCTTGCTCCGGCAAGGCACTTTGGGTGAACGCCAAACGTTCTTCCCAAGGGGTAACTTAACCTCCGAACCCGTAAAACCTTTTTTTCAAAGTTTTGAGGTAATCAAAATGGCGTGGCGACTCCGTTTTTCAAATAACTCGGATGTCTTCAAACTCGCGTGAATTCCAATAAACAAAATTTTGGGCACACATTCACAGTTTGGCGACTCCGTTTTTTTCAAAGTTGCTTCTGCTCACCAAGTACAGTATACACATTGTTCTTCCAGTCACGTCCCTCAGCGTGGTCAAGACACGTTCAGTCCTACTTTTATGGTGCCTCGAACCTCATGTCTTCAGCAGTCATTTGGATCAGCGCTCAGTACTCCCTGGTATTCAACTATTACGAGCCATATATCCCCGTCTTCGACAGCTGTCAGACCCTATGAGGCCCCTTATGAGTCTCACCACTCCCGATCCTTTGGTTCGTATTCCTATGCTTCAAGTTTGACTTACAAGGAAGGTTACGGTCACGGTCACGCTTTGAATGCTCAGACTGCCATCTCTCCCACCAGGATACTTCCTACTGTGGTTTCATTTGCTGATGCCAATCTTGTGGCGGGGTCGTGTGGTCCTAATGCTCCTATTGACCCGTTCGAAGGAATATTGGTAGAGCCAATTAAGAAAATACAGGAAAAGCCTAGCAGTGAAAGTGTCGACAATCGCTCGACTCAAGCCATCTCACCCTACCAATCTCGCGCATCTGACACAAAGGAGTCGAATCTTGACGCTTACATTGATGATTACATAAAAAGGGTTCGTGCACGGGGAAGCACTTCTGGTTTGAAAATGTCTCGCCGCTATAGACCTTACCCTTCCAACACGGCTGCAACATCTGGTAAAGGAAAGAAGGCATTGTGTACAATGGACGACATCAAGAAGGTACCAATAAATAGTGGTCCTCCGAGACAACGAGAACATTTTGATGATTTTGGGATACCCATGGGCTTAATCTTCAAGGCTTTAGTAAAGCTAGGCCTCCTGGAGCCCCTTAGAGACTACCATCCAAAGAGCTCAAATGCACTCCTCGACATAAATGAGCATTGCACCTTCCATAGTCATTATGGCCACACAACCGACAACTGTATAGCCTTGAAGAGAGCGGTCCAAGGGTTAATCGAAGCAGGCAAGCTTGAACGGCCCAATGGACCAAAACCGGACTGCATTCGGAATGGTGACCAAGTCAATGACCAAGGTTCGGATCAAAGAGCATCAAGAATTTACTTCCAATGCTGAAGGGTAGAAATGTAGTCCGACAGCGAAGAGTAGCTAGACTAGGGTTTACCTATCCTTAAGCGAGATTAAAAAAAAAAAGAAGGAAAAAGAAAATAGTCTCTCAGTCAACTTTCGTAGGTTCTAGTACTTTTTTCTTTCAATCAAGTCCTCTATGGACATTGTAATGAATCTTCAATTTTCTATAAAAGAGTCTTCTTCTTTTCTTGCTAGACTTAAGACATTATTTGCACACCTACATTACATTTAATGAAATGGTTTTATTTTATATGATCACTTGCATTGCTCAACAAGTAATCTCTTGAAATAATTAACATTCTGATTAATCGGTGTGAGAAAGTCAACTAATGCCATCAAGCCATACATTTTCCTCACCCCACAAAAGGCCTTCATCAAGCCATACATTTTCCTCACCCCACAAAAGGCCTTCATCAAAGCCATATACTTTCCCAATCATGCCCCCACCTTCACCTTGACCAAGTCAACGACGGCGGCATTTTCAAAGGACAGCAAAAAGGCCACTCAGCTTCGAAAGATTGACCCCGTGTCGACAACAACCTAGGGGCTTGGCTTAGACTTCAAGGGTATCAAGAATGTTCAAGCAGGGGCTCGCCTTGGCCCTCAGATGCTTCAAAAAAAAAAAAAAAGAAGAAGAAGAAAGAAAAAAATGTAGTGCAAAAAGAGTAATACCCAGCTAGGCTGAAAATCCCAAAAAAGGGCAGTCTAGGCAAAAAACAGGGTTGCACATAAAAAAAAATCTTAGTGCAAAAAGAGTAATGCCCAGCTAGGCTGAAAATCCCAAAAAATGGCAGTCTAGGCAAAAAACAGGGTTGCACATAGAAAGTAAAAGAAAATGAGGCCAAGGACCCAGCACCGCCCATCAAAAGCTTGACGGACAGGCAAAATCAAAGCTCAAAGAATGAAAGTTGTCGATAACAATGGGGCAGTCGAAGCAAAGCCAGAAGCATTTCATAAGCCTGCAGGCACGTACGAATCCTTTCTTCCCCAACGAAAGAGGAAGCAATCAGAAGCAGCCGTCCAAGAATGACTTGGTCAAGGAATCATCCCGAGGCCCACGCCTCATCATCATCTCATCCTAAGCCTTTTCACTAATCCCAAAGCCTTACACAGTCCGGCCAAGGCCGAACTACGGCGACCTGAGCTCCTCACAATGAGGGGAACGTAGGCAACCAGCAATGGTCCGGTCATAAGCATATCCAAATTACCGAAAACCTGGTCTCATCAAATGACCTCTCCCATGGACCCAGTCAAATCCCAGAAAACCCGGTCTCATCAATGACCCTCCCTATACACAAACCTTTCTTTCACACCCAGCCAACCTTGATCCGCGACATTGGTTGACTTTCTCCTCATGATTAATAAGAATGTTTGTTCATATCGAGATTATTGGTTGAATAACCCGAACATTAATAAAGGGTTTTAAGCAATCTTGTGATCATTGTAAATAAAACAAGTTTTCAGATGTCTTGACAAGTCTTCCTTTTCTACATCTTAGGAAAAATAGTGCTAAACACTGATTTTCTGTCAGCAGGGGCTTCCATACACTTTTACCAACCTTTCTACGCTTATACTCTCTCAAAAGAGTCAGACCCAAAGCGAGCTTTTGTGCCTACATCGAATAAGGCCATCAAAATAACACAAGATCGGGATCTATTCCCACCTTTCGAAAAATATGCCCCTGCATGTATAAATTTCTAAGAATATTGTCTTTCACATTTCCTTTAGGTTGACTGATCGACTAAGGAAAATAAAAAAAAATAATAAAAAAAAAAAAAGAGAGAGAGAAGGATAGGTTTTCCCTCTTCTGCCACAATTCGCATTAGGGCTGCCTTGAAAACTCTGTCAAAGCATTCCTTTAAACTGGGGCTTCTTTAGCCATTTTTGGGGTTCGCATCGAGTTCTTCACTAGGTCCCTAGATGGATTCAGTCTTGGCCAAGATCAACCTCAGGATCATTTCCGCAGTACCAATCAGATTGGGATTTTTGTTAGAACACCAGACTGGGGCTTCGCCGAGTCACTTCGCCTGCTCAGTTCATTCAACCGGGGCTTTGCCAAATGAAAGGATCTTTCCTTGCTTTAGTAAGACATGGGGTTTTGCAGAAAGTTTTTCCTCCGACCGGGGCTCCGATAAGTCACATCCATCCCTAGAAGAAAGGTTTGGTCACTCCAACATCTGCTTGGTTGTAAAAGCCTGTCAGCATCAGCTTCAAGCGCCAGAGTTTAAGGAAAGGACCTTAGTCAAGACCCGAGGTTTAAACCCAGTCTCAGCCCAAGAAGGAATTCTCGTCCACGTTGACAACAGCAACAGTTCAGTCCGCACCCAAGGGATACAACCCCACCTGTTTGAAACCTGTCTTAAACAATTCCCAAATACATTCCATATGTACATCCAGACCCAGTCCCTACCATGTTTCCAAGAAAAAGAAAAAAAAAATCACCCCTAGGCTCAAGTAACGTGCCAATTGCTAGTGATAACATTTTCTCCCAAAAGCGCCTTCGTTACTTTCGTTATAACAAGATAGCGCCAGGCGACAGTTTCCTAATTGTCAAGTTTTCCAAACTTTAGCTACCCATATCTCTGATTCGAAAGAGATTGAGAAGTATGCCCAAGTTTTTCCCAACTTTAGCTACCCATATCTCTGATTTGAAAGGGATTGAGAAGTATGCTCAAGTTTTTCCAAGCTTTAGCTCCCTCTATCTCCGTCATAAAAGAGATAGCGTCGTAAGCTTTAGCTTCTGTTAAAAGGAAATAATTTTTAGGTGACAGCCTCCAGTAATTGTCAAATTAGGTGACAGCCTCCAGTAATTGTCAAATTAGGTGACAGCCTCCAGTAATTGTCAACTAGGTGACAACCTCCGAATCGTCAGAACTCTAAACTTGTGCTACCACTATCCGCGAATAGTGGTGTATGCCCAAGTCATTCCAATTTGTGCTACCACTATCCGCGAATAGTGATGTATGCCCAAGTCATTCCAACTTGTGCTACCACTATCCGCGAATAGTGATGTATGCCCAAGTCATTCCAACTTGTGCTACCACTATCCGCGAATAGTGGTGTATGCCCAAGTCATTCCAATTTGTGCTACCACTATCCGCGAATAGTGGTGTATGCCCAAGTCATTCCAATTTGTGCTACCACTATTCGCGAATAGTGGTGTATGCCCAAGTCATTCCAACTTGTGCTACCACTATCCGCGAATAGTGGTGTATGCCCAAGTCATTCCAATTTGTGCTACCACTATCCGCGAATAGTGGTGTATGCCCAAGTCATTCCAATTTGTGCTACCACTATCCGCGAATAGTGGTGTATGCCCAAGTCATTCCAATTTGTGCTACCACTATCCGCGAATAGTGGTGTATGCCCAAGTCATTCCAATTTGTGCTACCACTATCCGCGAATAGTGATGTATGCCCAAGTCATTCCAACTTGTGCTACCACTATCCGCGAATAGTGATGTATGCCCAAGTCATTCCAACTTGTGCTACCACTATCCGCGAATAGTGGTGTATGCCCAAGTCATTCCAATTTGTGCTACCACTATCCGCGAATAGTGGTGTATGCCCAAGTCATTCCAATTTGTGCTACCACTATCCGCGAATAGTGGTGTATGCCCAAGTCATTCCAATTTCAGTGCTACCACTATCCGCGAATAGTGGTGTATGCCCAAGTCATTCCAATTTGTGCTACCACTATCCGCGAATAGTGGTGTATGCCCAAGTCATTCCAATTTGTGCTACCACTATCCGCGAATAGTGGTGTATGCCCAAGTCATTCCAATTTGTGCTACCACTATCCGTGAATAGTGATGTATGCCCAAGTCATTTCAAATTGTGCTACCACTATCCGCGAATAGTGACGTATGCCCAAGTCATTTCAACTTGTGCTATCACTATCCGCGAATAGTGACGTATGCTCAAGTCATTTCAAATTGTGCTACCACTATCCGCGAATAGTGACGTATGCCCAAGTCATTCCAACTTGTGCTACCACTATCCGCGAATAGTGACGTACGCTCAAGTTTCCCAACTTAAGTTACCTCTATCTCCGTCATAAAGAGATAGCGCCATAAGCTCTAGCTTCCTCAGGTGACAGCCTCCGAATTGTCAAAATCTCAAGGATCCTAGACATCGTTCCTAACTATCTAGTGATGCTCGAACTACGATTATGGCTTGATTCCTCCGGGATACGTAGGTAGCCTTTCATAAAAGGTCCAGCCACTCGACCACCTTGGTCACCCAATCCATCTCGGCATTCGCCAGATTGGATCCTTTTCTATCGACAACCCCACTCGCCCTGCAAGTGACGTTGCCGAGGGGCTTCTGTAAGTACCCAAATCTGGCTCATGCCTTCGGTTAATTTTCCGGCAATTCCGGTAATTTTTCCGGTAATTCCCCGGATTTTCCTAAAGTTCCGGAGCAATTCCGGAACTGTTCCAAGCCTTTTAAGGGCTGAAGGAAATGCTTGGTGATTAAGAAACACGTTTTTCTTAATCCCAAAACCCTTCTAGAAGACTGCCACCTTGCATGTTTCTAGAAAAATCCATATTTGGCTACTTATGTCGTGCGACATAACCAGCCAGGAAGAGTTCTAGAACCATGCCACCTTGCATGTTTCTAGAAGAATCCAGAAGTGGCTACTTATGTCGCGCGACATAACCAGCCAGGAAAAGTTCTAGAACCATGCCACCTTGCATGTTTCTAGAAGGAATACAGTCATGGCTTGTTATGTCGTGCGACATAACAAGCCCATGCAGGCAGCCTATAAATAGAGGCCTTCACCTCTCATTTTAAACACACCTCCTCCACCCCTCAGTCCCCCTCTATAGGGAATACGCTCCAGAAGCCTCCTCTCTCCTCACATACCCCCCAAATCACCTCAATCCTACCAAACTAATCACACACACACTTTCCACACACACACACACTTCCTATACATCAAGAACTCGAGGTTCTCAAGGATCCAAGGCCTGAACTCAGTCTCCGGAGGAGGACGCTAGAAGGCTCCTATATCTAACTTGATATAGGAGTTGTGGATCTTCAAGGGTAACGAGTTTCTACCCCTTTTCCACTCTATATTTTCCTTTGAATATGAAATCTATGTGTTACATGCATTGATAATGTAGTATTCTGATTAAAGCTGCATACTTTAGTGTTATTACCCAGATCCACATTTTATTTCATTACATTTCATATAAAATCTCCGTTTTGACTTGGTTTTGCATGAACACTCAAGATGAGTGTGGATCCCTCATATCCACACCCTCTTGAAGTGTTCATTATTGATGAACATGCTCTCTGAGATTTGTTTGTGAAGTAACTTGACCATTTTGGTGCCTTGTTACCTCTGCAAATCTCAGTTGTAAAGCCTCTGCAAAATGGCCAGTTATGTCACGCGACATAGGCAGCCTATGTCACGCGACATAAGTAGCCGCTTGCGTAAGCTTCACAATTTCAAGCTGTAATCTGATGTTAATCCCCATAATGCTATAATCTGATGTCTATCTGCAATTTAGATAACATCTATGTACATAATGTGTCATCTTTTTATTAAAATACCATTTTCATACATAAAGATGCATCCTTTGCACTTAAATCTCATTTTCATGCATAAAAATCATCCTTTTTGCATTTAAAATCCCTTTTCACATTAAAGATGCATTCTTGGCACCCAAAAACTCATTTTCATACTTAAAAATGCACACTTTGCATTAAAAAACCATTCTTTGCCCTTTTCATGCATCATTTGCATATTAAATACTATTTTTTAACATAAAGATGCATTCTTTGCACAAAAATCATTTCTTTACATAAAAAGCATCCATTTGCAATCAAATGCATCATCTGCAAACCAAAATGTCATCTTTTCACTAAAGTGTCATTTTATGCATTTCCCCATGTCCCCCATTAGCAACCTTGGAACGGACCGGTGTAAAAGTTCTCATCTTTGCATCGTTCCTTCCATTAAAGGTTCATGATTTCTTTAGGAAAAGGATAACCTTGAACCCTATATCTCCGATTATCGCTTAAGAATGAGTATGAAGCCTCTATACGAGCTCGACCGTCTTAAAGCGTAGGATTGATGGGCTAAGGACATTCCTTCCTAAAGAACCTCATCTTTGACCAAAAGAGAGTCATTCTCTCGATCACGCAAGTCCCGAGGGTCCCGAGGTTTAAAATGCGATGATCACAAGTCATAAGATGAGGACGGGATCATAATCCCAAATACATAAATTCCAAGGAATCCCGAGCGACAACCAACAAATGGTTTGTACGTCCGGAAGATAACTTGGGACATTCCCCCCCTTACTCTCAAACACATGCACACAAAGAAAGCACGCAAGCAATCACGATTAATGAAATCTTGGGAGACTTGCTCCGGCAAGGCACTTTGGGTGAACGCCAAACGTTCTTCCCAAGGGGTAACTTAACCTCCGAACCCATAAAACCTTTTTTTCAAAGTTTTGAGGTAATCAAAATGGCGTGGCGACTCCGTTTTTCAAATAACTCGGATGTCTTCAAACTCGCGTGAATTCCAATATACACAAAATTTTGGGCACACATTCACAAATGGGTCCTAAGGTGGTGGGTAGAGTGGGATGAAGATAACTTGAAACATTGTTTTAAATGGTAAGGTGAAAGGGCCAATTCTTATCCCATACCACAAGTCTCTATCCTCAAATAATACCCTCTTTATGAAACATGTCCCCAAATAATGTTAGATTTGTTTGGATGCATTGATTTTGAATTCAATAAATATTTAAATTTTATAAAATTTAAATAACTTAGAATTTGCTTTCAAAATCATAGCATTTCCATTGTTTGGATAATTTGTGAAATTCAATTGTAATTATACATTATACTTAAAATAAAAGTTCAAAAATAAGTTAAGTATCTAGTTTAGTCTAGTGGTATATGGTTGTTAGTAGTTATAAATAACAAGAGTTCAAATCTTGCTAACAATAAAAGTATAAAAATTTTATATTTTTAAAAATAAATAGTATATAGTGGTGGTGGTTAACGGCGGCGGTAGGTGGCAGCCGGCGGAGGTAGTTGAAGGCGGTGATTTATGGAAGCGGCAGTGGTGGCGGAGAGTGGCCGGAGGCAGCGGCGATGGCCGGAGGTGTTGGTGGCGGCAATGGTGGCTGTAGGTGACGGTGGCGGTTACCGGAGGTGTTGGCGGCGGCGGGAGGTGGCACAAATGGTGGCCGGAGGCAGCGGCGGTGGCCGGAGGTGTTGGCGGCGGCAATGGTGGTTGTAGGCGGCGGTGGCGGTTGCCGGAGGTGTTGGCGGCGGTTGCCGAAGGTGTTGGCGGCAGCGGGAGATGGCACAAATAGTGGTGGTTGAAAGTTGTTTTGGCGGTGTGATGGATATGTTTTCATATCCAAATTATATGTTCTAAACTCTATTTATTGCAAAATTTTCGAGTAAAATGGTAGTTTAATTGTTTTGTTAGTGTTGTTTTATTTTCAAGTTGAAAATGTGGAAAATTGATGGTTTAAAGTGGAAAAAAGATTAAAATTCGAGACGGAGCGAAGTGGAGGAATTAAAAAAAAAAAGAAAAGAAGAAAAAGATAAGGGAGTTTGGCCAGCCCAAGCTTGTGCGGCCGCCCTTAGCATTCGGCCCAATTTCGGCGACCGCCCAAATTCCCCAACGTTGACCAATCCAATTTCCTTGTTTTCCGTTGACTTCCCCCAAGGTTGACCGGCAGCCCATCCTCCACGCCAGGCCAGATTCCCGCCAGCTGAAATGAAGGCAATTTGGGCCTCCTTGATTTAATGCTTGGGCCTTATTCATTTAATCAATTTCTAAGCATTATCATTTTTAAGCCATTTTCAGCCTCTTCCACTTTACTTGGATATAATAGAAAATGATGTTATAATTTTAGGGTTAAGTTATTTTTGGGTGGAACAAAAGGAGGTAAGAGGAGAGAGATAAATTTTTGGGAATTTCTTCAAGTATTGAACTTTCTTCAATTTGGTATTTTCTATTTAAGTCTTTAATTAATTTTCTTTTGCAATTAATGTTTATGTGTAGCTAAGTTTTTAATTTCATGGATTGGATAGTAATTTAGTCATTTATATTATGTCATTGATTATTTTATCTCATTAATTGATGTCTTGTTCATCTTTGCTCTTTTCATGAAAGTTTTTTGGATTAAATTGTGGTTGATTCCTAATTTCTTCCTTTTAATTTTATGGGTGTCAATTTCTTATATTGATTTGGGGATTTTGACTTAGACTTTTACTAGATGATGAAATTCATTGGTTTTCTTGATTGATACTACATGGATTTTGGTTCATAAAATCTTTAAAGCTTAAAGTTTTCCTTTTTAATCACTTGGACTTGATTTGCGAAAAGTGATTGAATAGGATTTAATAGATTAAAATTCGGCGGCCTTACCGTACCAATCTTGACTTTGGTGATTGAACCCAAGATAGAAATTAATATATTTTTCTAAGTTAATGGCATAGTATTTTGTGATTAAATGAAATTCAATTCATGGAATCCTTTCTCATTATTGTTTCCATCTCTATTTGAAATTGTTATCTTTGTTTACTTGTTTTTTCTAGCTTTAATTTTTACATCTTGATCCTTGTAGTTGTTCTTTATTTTTCAAAACCAACCCCCCCCCCTTTGATTACATTTCCTTTGTACACAATTTGAATTAACTTGGTCATACACATAGTCATCGTGGATCGACCCTTACTTGCACACGCTACACACGACCCTTGTGCGCTTGTGAGGTTTATTACGAGAAGTGGGTATTGAAAAATATCCATCAAGTTTTTGCCGCCGTTGTCGGGGACTTGTGGTCTTGAGCAAGTTAATTTTGTTAGGGTATTGTAAATAATTTTCTTTTCTTATTTTCTTTTCTTTGTAGTGTAAATAGTTTTCTTTTATTATTTTCTGTTTTTTTTTAGTTATATAAAATTATTGTGTGAGATACTCTTTGAGGATGAATAAAATGAACACCTATAATGTGCATTATGCTAATTGTTGTGATTATTATCATACTACTATTAATTGTCCGTCTAGGGCATATTTTTCTGAGTATTCTCCACAGGTACAAGAGATAAGTTCGTTTCAACCATGGCAACAACACTATGATTATTCCCCTAATTGTTATACACAAGGGTGGGGAAACCATTCAAACCATGCATGGAACAATTATGAGCCACAATCTTATGACACCCCGCAATCTAAAATGCAACCATGGCAGGAGGCTTTGATAAGAATGCAGGAGGAAAATCTTCAACAACTACATCAATGAGCTACAATTTTAAATAAGCTCGAAGAACAGATAAGTAAGATGGTAGAGGTTGCAGGGGGTTGGGGGCAAGATACAAGTTCGGTCCTGTGAGCATTGTGATTGATTTCGAGTCGCCACCTATATTATTCATTTGGAAAACATAGAAAAACCATTTTTTGAAAGAGATTGGGTTCGGGGCTTAGGTTATGGAATGGGTAGGTCAAGGAGTATCCATTCCACCCAATCCGGAGATTGGTCTTGCTAAAGAAAAGAGAGGTTTTCAGAGAAGAGAAAAAACGATTTCAAATATAACAAGTAAAGATCCATTTAACGAGGTTAAACGAAATGTAGGATCGATTGCTTTGAGACCGTCCCCATGATTTGGAGAGGCTCTAGGCCGATCCTAAATTCAATAGATTTATACCACTCTAATAATCAATTAGAAAGGGAATTAGGGAGTTACCTTGCGTGAGGTGATTTGGGCAGAGTTTCGACTCAAGTTTAGAATCGAATCTTGATACGGACAGAGTTTCGCCTCAGTCCTTGACTTGGATCTTGATGTTTGTTTATCAACAAGGTTGACAAATAAACTTTGAGGTGATTTTTAGGGTGATTTTGTAGGATTCTTTCAGGGAAAGAAACTAACAAAATATGTGTGTGTTGTGAAAATTCGTGGTCCTTTGGTCCTTGGAAGTCACCAAGTATTTATAGGGGTTGGGGAAGTGTTGAAGATGAGATCAAACACTTCAGGATGGTTCCAGACTCCAAACTCTATTGGTTGGCCGGATGGATGAAGTTTTATCCCGAAAAGAGGTTGAAATCAACGAGGAAACTGTCTTCTGCATGCTGCAGAGGGACGATATCTCGCGCGAGACACGCCATCTTGCGGCGAGATATTGTTCCTGTGGACAATTCCATCCTTTTCTCGTTATCTCGTATGCAGTTTAGTCCCAAACTAACGATGGTTAGTCAAAACTTAACGAAACACGGCGAAATGGTGGATTTCTACTTCTTGACTCAAAGCGAGACTTAGAGTGGTATAAATGTGATCCGATGGGTTCAGAATGGGGTGTCTACAGAGCCCCTCGGCGACAAGACTTATGGAAGAAGTCATGTCGTCGATAGAAAAGACATCATTCTGAACATCGGGATGGTCGGGCCGCACGGCTTCCTACGTATCTCTATCGGAGAATCAGACCATGACATAGTTCGACTCCAAAACACGAAAAGGCTGGTTTAGGTATTTTGAAAATTATTTGAAAATCGAGGAGATTTTGTTTTGAAAGATAAATTCATACTGAGGAATCAAATCAAGACCCAATTCTGAATATACCTGTCTTGCCTGAAGATTCGCCTGTCTGGGCTCCGAACCTACGGGAAATATGTTAGAAAACAAAGGCTTACCTTTCCGGTCCTTTGAGTCCTGTCGGTTTTGTGACGATTCGCCTTTCTGGGCTCCGAATCGGGCCTTTTGTTATTGAGGATGACGATTCACCTGTTTGGGCGTTGAATCGGGCTTTTGGTTCGACGATCCACCTATCTGGGCGTTGGATCGAGCTTTTCTTTTGTTAACGATCCACCTGTCTGGGCGTTGGACCGGGCTTTTATGATGACGATCCACCTGTTTGGGCGTTGAACCGGGCTTTTATGATGACGATCCACCTGTCTGGGCGTTGGACCGGGCGATGATTCACCTTTCTGGGCTCTAAATCATGTGGATTGAGTTGATCTTTGGACCACTCGGTTTTCGGGCGACTGGTGCCATACCGGGCGATCGTGCAAATGTCACATTCGGCTCGTTCCGTGACTTGCGGTACCGATTTTTTCACGTTTCCTTGATAGTTTATCATTTCCAAGGGTAAATGTGTCAAAATTTTGAATTTTGACGTTGCGTAGATGCTTATTGTCGGGGACAATTTTGTCAATTTCCAGAAGGTCTATCTCGCGCGAGATATCATGTATCGTGCGAGACTTGTACTGTCGGGGCTAATATAACAGCAGCTCCTCTTTCAATTTGAAAACATCCTTTTCAAATTTCCCCTCCCTAGCTCAAGCCAAGGTCATTTTTCTCTGCAATTTTTCATGGATTGCTTGGTGATTCTCCTCCTAATCCATTCTCAATCCTCTCCTCCCTCCATAATCAATGGCTCAAGAAGGAAGAAATTCAATCTTGGGGGGTTATTTACTAGGGAAGGACTATCCCCGCGATGACCTCACATTCGATAGGCACGCGCATATCTCCACCGCCGTTCGAGAAGTTTTGGTAAGAGTTTCTTTCCCCTCTATTGATTCTTGTATTTCATTGAGCTTGAACCCGCTTGAATCCCAACTTCGTCAATGGCTATTCCTTTTCTTGTTCTTCTCTATGCTTAGGACTAGGTTCTTTCTTGCATGCATTGATTTTGTGCCTTTCGTTGGATGATTGTTGTTGCATTGCGTGTGTATGAGCCTCCTACACATCATGGATTGTAGGAGAGGTTGATTCGGATCATTAATGGCATCCTTGGGCAAGCTTTCCTTGTACGCACGCCAAGCGTTCGATGAAATGCCTCAATGAAAATTTTCTTCTATTTCATTGATTTTCTGACATGGAATGATTTCTAACATTGCCTTTGTTTTTTGTTTTTCCTCTGTTTTGCAGTCATATAGGCCAACGAAGAATTGCCGTGGGAGCCCAAAATTGGCTAGAGTCGTGTGGGACAAAATCAAGGATCTTGATGGTGTTCGAGATAGGGTGGCCCAAACGGGGCTTTTGACCTTTGTTGATAACCTTCAGGGGATGAGGCGGACTCCCCAAGTTCTTCAGGCGATCATGGAGAGGTGGTGGGATACTACCCACACCGTGCATTTGCGCTTCGGGGAAGCAACTATGACTCCGACGGACATTCTTGCTATCACGGGGATAGAGTTCATTGGCGATCCCCTGTCGAAGACCTCGGGTTATAAGCCTGCGAGCCCTGCTGTGTGGAGACAGTTGATCGGTTTCGTCCCTAACAAGGTTAAGGGATTTCCTGTTGAGTTGACACCCCTCCGGCGTCAGATTGAGGATTATGCTCTTAAGCCGAATGCAGTCACTGATCGATTGGTGAGGGGTGCCCTCTGGTATATCCTTTCTGAGACCATCTTCGCGAACCACTCTTCTACGGTTCGTCTTTCTCTGTTAGGTTTGTTGGTGAATCTGGATGAGGTGAGTGGATATGATTGGGGCTCAGCGGGGCTGGCCTTCTGCTATCACGCCATGGACGAGGCGTGTAGGCATACCAAGGATTCCCTGTCAGGGTATTCTTATGCCTGGGAGGTATGCTCTTGATTCCGTTTCTGTTCTCTGTCTGTATGCTCTGTTTGTGTTTCATACTGAATTCGCTCTGTTTTCTTGTGCAGATATGGGGCTATACTGTCCTTGGGCTGTACAAGTTTGAGTTGGAGAGCCGGACCCCTTTGTTCCCGGATATCAGGAGGTGGAGCCACCCCAATCGGAGCGTTGATGAGGATGAGGATCAGGAGTGGACCCTGACGGTGGTAGAGGCGCGGGCCATGCTGGACACTTTCGAGTATGAGAGGCTAGGCCTTTATCCATGGACTCTGTTGGAGCGGGAGGTGCATCGCGCTTGGGATGCTACTATGATGCAGAGGATGCTGGCATCTTTGGAGGGGGATACCATGTATCTTGGTGAGCGGGTCTTCCCACAGCATGGTCGGGGTAGACTTCCATATATGGTGCTGGCGGATCCGCCGAGGGCAATGTACCCCACCTACTCCATTCCAGAGGATGATTATGCTAATCTTATGGTGGGTGATGTGGCGATGGCTTGTGTTATCCCCGGGGCCTCTTACGCGGAGTTCCTGCCTCGCTTGATGGGTCCCCTCCTGGTGGGTGATAGGCGATCGCATGCTCGTGGCTCTGCCTCTGCTTCTGCCTCAGGTTCATCAGCCCCTAGCACTTCCTCCCAGTCTGCTGGTTCTCTGCCTTTTGCCCCGGATTTCGGTCCTCTGAGCTATACGTACATGATGGGGAGCATGCCAATGGTGGACCACATCCCGACTCTGGATCACATTCCTGAGGGTTACCGCCTTCCGCCGGATGTCTCATCGGTATGTTTCTATTCATATCATCTCTCTTATTCGTCCATATAAGTGTATATGTCCAACTTCATCTGAGCATTTCTTTTGTTGTCAGGTCACTCTGTCTGCGGCCGATTATAACCGAGGAGCGACCAAGATGGCGGGACTGATGGCCCTAGTGTCGGACCTGTCCGAGAGGCTGTTCCATAAGGCTTCTTTGGCGGCCTCGACAGTGGCCTCGGTGGTGACCCCTACTTGCGGAGCCAAGAGGTCGAGGAGGGATGGTAGCCCCCGTGGAGGTGATGGCGGAGGTGTCGGCGGCTCGGGCGACTTGATGGCGTGATCCCCCCCTTTTCTCTTTATCTGATTTCTGATGATCTGTACATATTGGCCGTGTGAGCCCAGACAATTTTTCTTTTTCTCTGGTACCTGTTAGAAACAAGTAGGTAGCACAAAAACATGGTTTTTCTTAACCCCTAAACCTAGGTCTAATTAGTTAGTTAATTAACTTTCTCGACTTTCCATGTTTTGGAAATGGAATGGAATGGCCATCAAGGCCACAATTTTGAGCTTGATCTTGGTGTTGCACTACATATTATGAACTGTATGCGCAGGTTTTTCGAGACTTGCTTCGTCAAGTCGGGGCTAGATTGCTGTTTGAGCAGAACTATTACTGTTTTGCCGTAGCGATATCTCGCGCGGGACAAGGTGTCTCGCACGAGACACGCTACTCAGGCAGAGTCCTTTTCCTTCTTCGAACGGGATTTTGTCAGTTTTCCCTATAAAATCACCCTGTAGTCCGGCCAGATAACACATCCTAGCCTTTCAAACTCTAGAGATATTCTGTTAGGGTGAAACTCTTGGCTTCTTTTCCAACCCTACGATCCATGGCTTCCAAGGAGATTGCCCCAACGTCCATGATTGTCGATGATTTTTCCCTGTCGTCTGAAGTGATTGAATCTTTCAAGCAGGCATCAAGAGATTTTGTGAGGTTGTTTCGTAATCGATCTCGCAATAGATTCATAGCAGAATTCGGATTCAGAATCCTTTTCACTTTGAAGAACCTCCAACCGGATTGGACTCTCTTGCAGGGTGCTGCTCGATTTTGGGATCCCTCTGTTCATCTTTTCAATTTTTCTTTGAATGAGATGGTGCCTACTGTGGAGGAATTTGCCATTATCTTGGATATGCCTTTGACTGGCGAGATTGCTGTTCCTAAGTACCATAGGAATCATTCGGAGGCTTTGAATGAATTGCTAGGGATCCCCCTTGATACTTGCTATGAGTTGGTTCATCCAAATGGGTTGATTGCTTCTTCTTTTCTAGAACGCTTCAGCGGGGATTCAGATGATGACGCCTTTCATGTCTACAAACGGAACTTAAGGGCCCTTTCTATTTTCGGAGATGTTCTGTTTACATGCAGGGACGGCTTAGTTGACTCCCAATTGATGGAAATTGTTCTGCAGGCTAGAAAGCTTTCTAGGAACATTATTCCGCTAATCTTGGGTGAAATCCTGCATGGTCTTGACGAGCTGCATAGGACCGGTGCCATGACTCAAGGGAGTCCTCTTTTGTTGACCATTTGGCTTAGGGAGCATCTCAAGTTGGTAGGTCCCCCGTTGGAATATTCCCCTTTCACCTATCATACGCGAAAATTACTAATCAAGGATCTCTCGGTGGATAAGTGGGCTGAATTGATTGCAAAGACTGAAACTGCTGATATTCTTTGGTGTCCACCTTATTGGAGGGTGAACAAGTATGTTGCCAATACCAAGGGTTTTGACAGGGTTATTCTTCCGGGTTTGCGAGATTCCTCCTTTTATTTTCCCAAGCGGGTGCTCCGTCAGTTTGGTCAGCAGCAGGACACTTATCTTTTCGAAGGTGCCTCTCGCGATGTGTCTTATATTGGTGTGAAGTTTGCGCAGGCGCTAGCTCAAGCATGGGGCGAAGGAAATAGTCGAGACCGCTGGTCGAACCTTCGGACTTTTAATGCAAGCATCTTCTTGTCTGACAAGTATTTGGATTGGTTTCTTCATACCGGCCACCCTAGTGCGGAGAAGATTGATGATCTGCGGCTTTCACTGCTAGGGGATTCTTTTGTAGCTAGTAGTATTTTGCGAAGGAGCGAGGCTCAGTCTGATCCCGCTAATGTGCGAACCGATCCGACCCAAGATTTTCTTGACGGGGATTGGTACGAGAGGCAAGGCAAAAGGGATGCCTGGAAAGACGCAAGCTTTAGATAGGCCCAGTGTCTTCAAGAGGCTTTCAGAGTCCGTCTTTGATCGTCTCGAGGGGTGTTCTGCTTTGAGGGGCTCAAAGCGCAAGAAGGATCGCGAAGACGGTGGTGATCATGTCCGCCGGCCTACCAAGTCAATGAAAGGCTAGATCTTAAGGAGTACCAAGAGATTGCTTTGATAGATCAATAGTTTTTTATTAGTATTTTTTTCAAGGTTATTAGCTTAGCAAATTAGTCGTTGTGGTTAGGATTTCCATTTTGCCGTTAATAAAATGCATTCGATTAATAAAAGGATAAAATTAGATTTATTTATTCGATTAGACCGAACCCGAAGGCTACCTACGTTCCTCTTTTACAGCAATTAAATAAGAGGCTCAGGTCTAACGTAGTTCATTTTTGAGAGAAAAAAGGACAAAATTACTGCTTCATGCCGAGGGGTAATCTCGCGCGAGATAAGGCCCCCCCTCTTTTTTTTTTTATGCATACCCTTTCTTTTGCCTAGACTGCCCCTTCGGGTTTTCACTCTAGCGGGCTTCTTTTCTTGTGCAAGCTCTAATTTTTGCCTAGGCCATCCTTTTTGGGGATTTCAACCTAGCAAGCGATTTCTTTTTAGGAGGCCAAGGCACGCGAAGTATTTCTTGAGCTTGTCCATGTTGACCGGCTTCGGTAGTTGATCTCCGTCTAAGTCCACCAGCTGAAGGGCTCCCCCAGAGAATATCTTATTCACAATGTAGGGTCCTATCCATCTTGGTCCCCCCTTGCCTAATGGGTTGAAAGGTCCAGGACGGTGCTCACGGAGAACCAGGTCACCCACTTTGATGTTCCTTGTCTTGACCTTTTTGTTGAAAGCTCTTGCCATTCTCCTTTGGTAAGCTTGGGTGTGTTCGGCTGCCTTTAGTCTTCTTTCATCTAGTAGGGCTAACTCCTCGTATCTGCTTTCTAGCCAGTCGACTTCGTTCACTTGGTTTTCTAGGAGAACCCGTAGTGATGGCATTTCCAATTCTATCGGCAAGACTGCTTCCATTCCGAATGTGAGGGCGTAGGGAGTCTCTCCTGTAGCTGTTCGGACTGAAGTGCGGTATCCCCACAGTGCGAAAGGTAACTTGTTAGGCCAGTTTTTCAAGGTGCTATTTTTCCGATGATGGTTTCGATGGTCTTGTTTGCGGCTTCAACCGGCTCCATTCGTTTGAGGCCTATAAGGAGATGACTTCAGGCTCTCAGGGATTTTGTACTCGGTTAGGAGGCGATCGGCTTCCTTCTCGAAGTATGACCCATTATCGGATATCATCTCTTGCGGAACCCCATATCGGCATATGATGTTGTGCTTGATGAATTCTGCAACCTTTCTGGCGTTCAGAACTTTGTAGGAGGCGGCCTCAACCCATTTAGTGAAATAGTCAATGTCTACTAGGACGAAGCAAAGGTCAGTTTAGCTCCTACGGGTGTGACCTTTCCAATCACGTCTATACCCCATGTCGAAAACGTCCAAGGAGAAGTCATAGGGTACAGCAGGGAAGGCGATGCGTGCTGAAGGTTAGCATGTATCTGACACTTGTGGCACTTCTTGACCATTTTGGTACAGTCGGCTTCCATGGTTAGCCAAAAGTACCCTTGTCTGATGATCTTTTTGGCAAGCATGTTTCCGCTCATGTGGGTTCCACATATGCCTTGATGAACATGGTCCATTATTTCTCGGGCCTCTTCCTCGGTGGCACAAAGGAGGTTTCCTTGGGAATGTTTCTTGAATAGACGGCCAGCAATGATGACGTAATTAGCGGCCAACCTCTTAAGGGTGATCTGAGTCCTCTGGTCTGTCTCAGGTGGGATGGTTCCATCTAGGATGTAATGCCAAATGTCATAGTACCAAGGTTTCTCTTCGGAGTTCTCAACAATGGCGCATTCGGATGACCATTTGTCTTTGCAGTCATGGAGATCTATAACGGCGCAGTAGGCGGGAGTTGAACGCCGTGTTATTTTGAAGGGTTTGACTGCTTTTCCTTTAGGGATCTCGACCAAAGAAGCGAGTGTGGCCAATGCGTCAGCAAACCGATTTTTGTCTCTAGGGAGATAGTGGAATGAGACATCTTGAAATTGTTGGGCCAACTCTTGGAGGTGGGCACTGTATCTTTGAAGGGTTGGATCTTGGACCCTCCACTTCTTCAATGTCTGATTGATGATCAACTGGGAGTCCCCAAATACCTCGAGTTCAATTACGTTGCGTTCTAGGGCTGCCTCAAGCCACGCTATGCAATCCTCGTATTCTGCGGTGTTGTTGGTGGCGTCAAAGTCAAGACGTACTACCAGTGGAGTATAGATGTCGTTAGGGTCTACTAACAACATTCTGATGCCGAACCCTCTCTTGTTGGCTGCGCCATCTGTGAATGTGTGCCCAAATTCTATTTTTTGTTTTTTAGATTGGATTCACGCGAGTTTGAAAACATCCGGTTTAATTTGAAAAACGGAGTCGCCACGCCATTTTGATTTCCTCAAAACTTTGAAAAAAAGGATTTTTAGAGTTCGGAGGTTAAGTTACCCCTTGGGAAGAACGGATCGTCGTTCATCCAAGGTGCCTTGCCGTAGCAAGTCTCCCTAGATTCCATTTTTCGTGCTTGCTTGTGTGCTTTCTTGTGTGCATGTGTTGAAAAGTGAGGGGGGGGGGGGAATGTTCCAAGTTGTCTTCCGGACGTATAAACCATTTAGTTGGTTGTCGCTCGGGATTCCTTGGATTTTTATGTATTCGGGACTTTGATCCCGTCCTCATCTTGGACTTGTGATCATCGCTAGTTGACCTTGGGTCTTGCGTGATCGAGAGAAGGACTCTTTTTTATAGTCCAAAATTGGGTTCTTTAGGAAAGGAGTGTCCTTAGCCCATCAATCCTACGCCTTGAGACGATTGAGCTTATATGGGAGCTATCATGCTCGTCTCAAGCGATAATCGGAGATATAGGTTCAAGGTTTATCCCTTTCTAAAGAGATTGTAGCACCTTTAATGGAAGAAACGATGTAAAGATAGGATCTTTACACCGGTCCATTCCGAAGGTTGCATCAAGTACCAATTGGGGACTAGGGGAATGCATATAAAAAATGACATTTTTAGTGAAAATATGACATTTTGGGTGCAAAGGATGCTATTTGTTTGCAAATGATGCTTTTTATGTAAAGAAATGGTTTTTAATGCAAATGATGCATTTTTATGTGGAAAAAATAGCATTTCATGTGCAAAGGATGCAATTTTTATGTAAAGGAATGATTTTTGATGCAAAGGATGCATCTTTATGCATGAAAATGGGTTTTAGGTGCAAAGGATGCACCTTTAATGTAAAGACATGATTTTTAGTGCAAAGGATGCATTTTTATTGTAAAAAGAGATTTTTAGGTGCAAAGGATGCACCTTTAATGTAAAGACTACATTTTGAATGCAAAAGATGAAACTTTAGGTATGAAAATGGCATTTTAAGTGTAAAGACGACATTTTTATGTACAAAGATACTATTCAAATTGCAGATTGACATTAGATTACAGCATGGTAAAGGTTAAAATCAGATTACAGACTGAAAAGAGAAGTTTCTGTAAACTGGTCAATGTTGTCGCGTGACACAACTTGCCTGGCAAGTTATGTCGCGTGACATACTTAGCCACTTGCAGAGACTTTAGCAACTGAGATTTACAGAGGCATCAAGCCTTTAATATATCCAAGTTACTTCACAAATGGATCTCAGAAGTCATGTATGTCAACAATGAACACTTTGAGAGGGCATGGATATGTGGGATCCACACTCTTCTCTAGTGTTTATGCAAAACTATGTCAAAATGATTTGATTACATTTAATGATATTCAAAACAACAATGGATCTATGAGATCTGAGACTAAAACAGATATGCAATGATTAGATCTCAGCTATTAAATCACATTTGAGGCCATTTATGTTGATTAAACTACATATGTTGAAAAGAGAGAGAAATAGGGAGGAAGGGAGCGTTACCCTTGAAGATCCACGTCTCCTATATCAAGTTAGATATAGGAGCCTTCGAATATCAACCTCTTGAGCTGGTATCAAGCCTTGGTTCCGTGAGAACCGTTGGTTCTTTGTGTGTATGGGAAGTGTGTGTTGGATTGGTTGAATGGTGAGTGATTTGAGAGGATTAGTATGTGTTTTAGAGGGTGTGTAAGGAGAGAGACTAGGCTACTGGACGTATTTTAACAGAGGGACACTGAGGAGTGAAAAGGGATGCCTAAAATGAGAGGTGCAGGCCTCTATTTATAGGCTGCATGGCAGTGGCTTAGTATGTCGCACGACATAACAAGCCATAACCGCTTTCCTTCTAGAAACATGCAAGGTGGCAGATTCTAGAACTCACCATGGCAGGGTATGTCGCACGACATAACAAGCCTTATCCATTTACCTTCTAGAAGCCTGCAAGGTGGCACTTCTAGAAGGGTGCTCATATTAAGAAAAACGTGCTTTTTTAATTTAAAGCAGTCCTTCATTCCTCGGAAGGTTCGGAACAGTTCCGGAATTGCTTCCGGACTTTAGGAAAGTCCGGGGAATTGCCGGGAAAATTAACCGGAAGGCATGAGCCGATTTGGGTACTTACGTAAGCCCTCGAAACGTCACTTGCAGGGCGAGTGGGGTTGTCGATAGAAAAGGATCCGATATGGCGAATGCCGAGACGGATTGGGTGACCAAAGTGGTCGAGTGGCTGGACCTTTATGAAAGGCTACCTACGTATCCCGGAGGAATCAAGCCAGGTCGTAGTTCGAACTTTTACTGAGTCGAAATGTTATTCCTTCATCTGGGAATAACGGAGATCGAAAGAGAGCGAAATGTTATTCCTTCATTCGTGAATAACGGAGATCGCGAGAGAGATCGAAATGTTATTCCTTCATCCTGGAATAACGGAGATCGAAAGAGAGCGAAATGTTATTCCTTCATTCTGGAATAACGGAGATCGCGAGAGAGCGAAATGTTATTCCTTCATTCTGGAATAACGGAAATCGCGAGAGAGCGAAATGTTATTCCTTCATTCTGGAATAACGGAGATCGCGAGAGAGGTCGAAATGTCATTCCTTCATCTTGGAATAACGGAGATCGAAAGAGAGCGAAATGTTATTCCTTCATTCTGGAATAACGGAGATCGCGAGAGAGCGAAATGTTATTCCTTCATTCTGGAATAACGGAGATCGCGAGAGAGGTCGAAATGTCATTCCTTCATCTTGGAATAACGGAGATCGAAAGAGAGCGAAATGTTATTCCTTCATTCTGGAATAACGGAGATCGCGAGAGAGCGAAATTTTATTCCTTCATTCTGGAATAACGGAGATCGCGAGAGAGCGAAATGTTATTCCTTCATTCTGAATAACGGAGATCGCGGGAGAGAATGAATTTTGTAAAGAAGTAGGAAGGACTCGATGATTTTTGTAAAGAAAGTGGGACGTACCCGATAATTTTTTGTAAAGAAAGTGGAACGTACCCGATAATATTTTTGTAAAAAAAAAGTGGGACGTACCCGACAATTTTTTGTAAAGAAAGTGGGACGTACCCGATAATTTTTTGTAAAGAAACGGAAAGGACCCGATAACTTTTGTAAAGAAAGTGGGACGTACCCAATAACTTTTTGTAAAGAAATGGGAAGGACCCGATAATTTTTTGTAAAGAAAGTGGGACGTACCCAATAACTTTTTGTAAAGAAAGGTGGGAAGGACCTGATAATTTTTGTAAAGCAACGGAACGTACCCGATGATTTTTCATAAAAGAGTGGGAAGGACCCGATAGTTTTTGTAAAGCAAATGGACGTACCCGATGATTTAATTATTTGAAAGTAGAATTGAAAATGCCAAGGGCAAATAAAATGAGCCACATGGATAAATTTGTAAAATAGGCCACGGGGGCACTGGAGGGAAAACTGGATTGGAAATGATTGGAAATGCCAGGGGCACAAAGGGTAAAACAGACCTATGGGGGATAAAATTGTAAAATTGAACCTTCAGGGGCAAAATTGTAAAAATCAGCCACATGGGCTTAGTATGTCGCGCGACTTAAGAAGCCATGTGGACAGATTCTTTAAAAATTTGCACAGTCGTCATTTGAAACTCAATTAAAATTTAAATTGAGAGGGAGACGAAAACGGGAAGAGAGAGAGAGTAGACATCAGAGGGAAATTGAGAGGAATCGAGAGAAATCAAACATCTTGAGTCCGATTCAATTGGAGAAAATGCCTCCTAGAACACGTCCTACCAAGAGAGCTCCGCACCACGCCGAGTTGGCTAATCGACGGAAGGGGGTTCAGAGGAACCAAAGGCCATTCATTCCGCAAGCTCAAAGAGGGGATTTCTATCCACAGCTTGATGAACACACCTCGGATGTCGGGAAGAAAAATGTGGTAAGTAACCTAGGTTTTAAAATTTTTTTGATTTGGGTGAAATCGATTGAACTGGATATTCCAGACTGCTATGAGTTATCATGAATTTGTATGAGAACATGGATTGAATTAAGAAATGTGATGCTAAATGAATGCTCTACAATGATAGGTTTTGACCTATTTTCACTTGAGATGATTTCAAGAAAAAGTATGAGATATTTATACCTGTGCTATGTTTACCTGCAGGGATTGCGCACCCGTGGTTCTCCGGAGGTGATTGGTAGGCTATGGCGGCGATCTTGCCGGGCCAGAGCGTGCATACATTCGCCTAAGGGCATGGTTTACGCCGTTGGGCTGGGGCGATTTTTTGAGATGGCGAAGTCCATTGGAGACACCCAGAGGAGTGTGGATTTGGTGAGGGCGTTTAGGGAGTTTTGGTGGGAGACCACTCACTCATTCCATTTCTCCTGGGGTGAGACGACAATACACCGTATGATTTCGCTGGTCATCACAGATTGCCCTTTATGGCCGAGCCACTCTATATAGATGAGCCCGCACAGGAGCCGAGCCCCACTTATTGCCGATGCCGATTTTATGAGTTTACTTGGTTTCGTTCCCCGCATCAAAAAGGGGAATGGATACGAGCCGGGTGAGCCGCATGGTTTGATTGGAGAGCAGTAGGACTACCTTGTTGTTGATGATCCGGCTGAGAGCCGAGAGATTGGCGAGAGCCTTTGTATGGGTGGGTTTTTCTGACATGCTGTTTATCAACGCCGCATCTACGCCCCCGATTTCACCGCCGGAGCTTCGAGAGCTTGGGATACCGTGGGGAATCTGTCCTGGGGTGAGGCAGGTTTAGCCGAGATGTACTTGGCTCTAGATGATGTCAGCAGAGAGGAGGTGAAGTATTTCACCTACTGTCACTTGGCCTTCGAGGTATTCTCTTATCTTGACTTCTTTTCTTTTGCACATTTCATTCTATCATTATTTTCCCTGTTTTGACTTCTTCTTTTCATGCTTGGGCCTACGAGGTTTTTGGCTGCTATGCATGGCAGATCCGGGATGAGTTTCCTGCCACCACTTTTCCTGCTCTCAGACGGTGGGCAAAGAATGCCAGTGAGATAGACCAGGACACCGGAGGGTGTGAGGTGCAGGATTATGGCCTCGTATCATGATACGCTGACATGCTTGAGAGGGACTCCCCAGAGGTTGAGTTTATTCCCTTGGACTGGCCGTTATGGTGATTTGGATTTGGATCATGCCGCGCACTTGACGTAATGTCGCAAGCCGCCGGTGGGTTTGTCCGAGATGCCCTATACTTAGCAAGTAGAGGGTATACGTACAAGATGGGCCCAATATGCCTGCTCGAATCCCTGATGATCCTCCAGCTAGGATGTGGTTGCCTCGCCAGCTGGCGAATGTAGATGCTTTGATTGTAGGCATGGCGACACATCTCTTTACGCGGGATGGAGATTACACTTTGTACGTGGCTAGACATCTTCAGTCCCCACAGGTCAGAGTTGGCTATGGTGCTCAGAGTGCGGGACCCTCGACTGGCCATGTGGCTAGACCTCCTTTGCCCCCGACTTTCATTGATTACCAGGGTGGGGGCCATATGCGGCGAGCTCATATTGATATGTCACAGACTCATCCTCGTCTGCTGCTCCCGCGAGGTTCTAGATCCGTAAGTACTGCCCTTTACGTCTTTTGAATTGCTTGCATCCCTTTCTGTTATCAATAACTGCATTTTGACATTTATTATGTCTGCTTGTAACAGGTGTCAGCCCAGGCTTACAGGCATTTAACCAGGGCTTATACTGGCGCTGTGGGCATGATTGGCAAGCTCCAGAAAGGCGTGAGCTTTTGGAAGAATCAGTGCCGGTCACAAGGTTCGATCAATATCTCTCCACCTGGCCAATCGAGAAAGAAGAAGAGCCGCTCTGATGACGTGGGCACCAGCGGGGGTATTAGTGGACCGACGCCTCGGACAAAGAATCCAAATGTGCCTCTTCACGGACCCGTTGAGATTGACGATGATGATGATGATGATGATGATGGGGCTGAGATTGCTACGGACTACGAGCTTGATTCTGCTGTTATCACTGAGCTGGATGACTATTATCGCATGGGGACCGTAGCCTACGAGGCACCCTCGGACGATCCTGATGATGAGCCTGAGGAGGTTGAGGATGACGACGAGGATGAAGATGATGATTAAGGAGATGATGAAGATGGTTCAAAGGATGACGAAGATGATTCAGAGTAGCCCCCTTCCCCCTTAGATTATTATGACTTTTTTGTTATTGTACCCTTTTAGGGAAAACACATCTTTTAGACTTGGTCTCTTTTTATTTTGTATGTACATTGTTAGCTTTTTGGTTGCACGAATTTATGAAAGGATGATGGTATGGTAGATGGCTTGAATTGGATGGCTTGAATGGATTTCTGGCTTGTATATGTACCAGGTGAATGAATGCATGAGTGTACATGGGGTAAATGGACCCTCCCCTATGCATTTGAGAAGTGGATGAGTGATATTTGCAGCTTATGACAAGTCGGGGAGTGCCCTGGTAAATGCAGCATACTGCAGATTGCTAATGTCTGATGTTGGCTTAGTATGTCGCGCGACTTAGTATGCCATGTGGCCAGGTTTGTCGCGTGACATACATAGCCTGAACTGTGCTTTTCATAACCTTTGGGATTGGACTGGAATTGCCGACACGGGTTGGAATTGGGTGACCAAGGAGGTCACAAACCTGATCGTACCGGGGCATGGCAAAGAGATATTGGTCCCTTATTATAAGGATACAAATGGGGTGACCTAGAAGGTCAAAAAGCCGATCTTAATGGGAATGTGCCAAATAAAAGGGGGGGTGACCAAAGTGATCATATAGTTGGACTTTTATGAAAAGCTTACGCACCATTGAGGAATGGGGAAAGAAAAAAGGTGACCAATATGGTCGAATGGCTGGACCTTTATAAAAGGCTACCTACGTATCCCGGAGGAATCAAGTCTTGATCGTAGTTCAAGCTTCATCTAGATAGTTAGGAACGATGTCTAGGATCCTTGAGATTTTGACAATTAATGGAGGTTGTCACCTGAGGAAGCTAAAGCTTACATCACTATCGAGTAGATAGAGGCAAATTATAGCTGGAAAACTTGAGCATACTTCTCAATCTGTGATAGAGGTAGCTAAAGTTAGATTTTTGACAATTAGGAAACTGTCGCCTGGCGTTATCTCGTTATAACGGAAGTAACGGAGGCGCTTTTGGGAGAAAATGTTATTCTTAGCAATTGGCACGTTACTTGAGCCTAGGGGTAATTTTTTTTCTTGGAAACATGGTAGGGACTGGGTCTGGATGTACATATGGAATGTGTTTGGAAATTGTTTAAAACGGGTTTCAAGCAGGTGGGGTCGTATCCCCTGGGTGCGGACTGAACTGCTGTTGTTGTTGTTGAGATGTTGTCAACGTGGACTAGAATTCCCTCTTGGGCTGAGACTGGGTTTAAACCTCGGGTCTCGATGAATGTTCCTTTCTCACACTCTGGCATTTAAAGCTGATGCTAACAGGCTTTTACAACCAAAGACTAAAGCAGATGTCGAAGTGACCAAACCTCTCTTCGAGGGGTGGATGCGACTTATCGAACCCCGGTCTAAGGAAAAACTTTCTGCAAAGCCCCATGTTCTATTAAATCAAGGAAAGATCCTTTCATTGGCAAAGCTCCGGTTGGATGAACTGAGTAGGCGAAGTTTTAGAAATGACTTAGTGAAGCCCCAATCTGATGACCTAGAAAAAATCCCAATATGAATTGTACTGCGAAAGTGATCCTTAGGTTAATCTAACCAAGACCGAATCCATCTTGTGACCTAGTGAAGAACCCGATGTAGACCCCAAAAATGGCTAAAGAAGCCCCAGTCTGAAAAAACGGCTTGGCAAAGCCCCAACTTCGAAGAGTTTCAAGGCAACCCTAATGCGAATTGTAGTAGAAGAGGGAAGACCTATCCTTTCGTACTCTCTCTTTTATTTTCTTTAGTCACTCAGTCAACCTTAAGAAGATGTGGACGAAGAGAAGAATTTTAGGAAGATATATACATGCAGGGGCATATTTTTCGAAAGGTGGGAATAGATCCCGATTTTGTGTTATTTTGATGGCCTTATTCGACATAGGCATAAGAACTCGCTTTGGGTTTGACTCTTTTGAGAGAGTATAAGCGTAGAAAGGTTTGTAAAAGTGTATGGAAGCCCCTGCTGACAGAAAATCAGTGTTTAGCACTATTTCTCCTAAGATGTAGAAAAAGAAGACTTGTCAAGACATCTGAAAACTTGTTTTATTTACAATGATCACAAGATTGCTTAAAACCCTTTATTAATGTTCGGGTTATTCAACCACTAATCTCGATATGAATAAACATTTTGATTAATCATGAGGAGAAAGTCAACCAGTGTCGCGGATCAAGGTTGGCTGGGTTTGAAAGGAAAGCTTGTGTATAGGGAGGTCATTGATGAGATCGGGTTTTCTGGGATCTGAATATTCTTATGGAAAAGGTCATTGATGAGACCGGATTCTCTGGGATTTGAATATGCTTATGACCGAACCATTTCTGGTTGCCTACGTTCCCCTCATTGTGAGGAGCTCAGGTCGCCGTAGTTCGGCTTCGGCTGGACTGTGCCTGGCTTTGGGAAATGGGATTTTTGGTTCCTTTAGTGGAAAGGCCTAGATGAGAAGGTTAGATGATGAGGCATGGGCCTCGGGATGATTCCTTGACCAAGTCATTTTGGATGGTTGCTTCTGATTTTCATCTTTCATTGGGGGAGAAAGGATTTCCACGTGTCTAAAGGCTTATGAAATGCTTCTGCCTTTGCTTCGACCGCCCCATTGTTATCGACAACATCTTGTTCTTCGAGCTTTGACTTTGTCTGTCCGTCAAACTTTTGATTGGTGACGCTGGGTCCTTGGCCTCATTTTTTTTATGTGCAACCCTGTTTTTTGCCTAGACAGTCCCTTTACAAGGTTTTTAGCCTAGCTGGGTATTACTCTTTTTGCACTAAGATTTTTTTTTTGAAGCACCTGAGGGCCAAGGCGAGCCCCTGCTTGAACGTTGTTGTCGACATGGGGTCAATTTTTCGAAGCTGAGTGGCCTTTTGTTGTCTCTTGAAGATGTCGCCGTCGTTGACTTGGTCAAGATGGAGGTGGGGGCATGATTGGGAAAGTGTATGGCTTGATGAAGGCCTTTTGTGAGGTAAGGGGAGTGTATGGCTTGATGGGGCCTTTTGTGGGGTAAGGAAAGTGTATGGGGAAGGCATTAGTTGACTTTCTCACACTGATTAATCAGAATGTTAATTATTTCGAGAGATTATTTGTTGAGCAATGCAAGTGATTATATAAAATAAAACCATTTCATTAAATGTAATGTAGGTGTGCAAATAATGTCTTAAGTCTAGCAAGAAAAGAAGAAGACTCTTTTATAGAAAATTTAAGATTAATTACAATGTCCGTGGAGGACTTGATTGAAAGAGAAAAGTATTAGAACCTACGAAGGTTGACTGAGAGACTATATTCTTTTAATCTTGCTTAAGGATAGGTAGACCCTAGTCTAGCTACTCTTCGCTGATTGGATTGCCAGGGAATTTGAGCTTTCCTTCGTAAATCAACCATTGAATTTCTTTCTTCATATCCAAACACTTGTCTGTCACGTGACCATAATGATTGTGGTATTCACAGAACTTGGTCCTGTCGACTTTACGTGGGTTTCTCGGCTTATAATTCTCGAGAGGTGTGAGAAGGCCTCGTTTCACCAAATCGTCAAAAACTTTGCTCATGGGCATCCCAAAATCATCAGGCTGACGTTTCTGACCTTGCACTTCCTGAATCGACCTCTTACCATAGCTTTCTGTTTTTGGCCCATGGAGGTTCTCGAGCTTCCCATCTTCTATCAATTTTTGGATCCAATACCTCAAATAGCTGCAGTCATCAGTGTCGTGCCCAGGGTATTGATGGAAAAGACAATGCTTAGACTCATCCAACACAACATTGGGGTTCTTGGGCTTCCAATTCTCCAGTGGCTTTATCAGCTTTTCTTTCATTAACTCTTCCAGAATCTTGCTTAAAGGCATCTCTGCATTGTCAAAATGAAGGGAGCAGAGTTTTTGGGAGACCTTGTTGTTCTCAAAACTTGGATTTCCATTGTCCAATTGGTTCCATTGTTGGATTTGGCTGAAGGAGGCTACGACACTCTTTCCTTTGTGAGGAACTGGTGCTGAGCTGGGTATGGTTGCTGCTTGATGCTGGTGGCATTGGGTTATGCTTGGTGGAGTCATTTCCTTGCCTGGTTCGACGTCTTGGGTCAAGGGAGTATTGGTACTCATCATGAGATCAAGCTTCTCTTGCATTTGTTTCACTTGCTCCATCAATATTGCCACAGGACTTGTATCGGCGGAGGGAACCACAGTAGCAAACCGACGACTGAATTCATTAAGTCCGGTAGGTGACAGCTGAAAACTTGAATCATCCTTTGGCAACTCATGATTGCATTCAGGTGGGTATAGTGGCTTCAGAACATAGCCACATAGCTCAAACTGATTATGTGAAGCTGGAGCATAAACTGGCAGGTATTGCTGGAACTGAGAGACAGGTGGGGTGAAGCCCAATCCGTTCTGGGGAGCTGAGGGCGATGGAGCCCTGATGGCCTGGGATGTTGGAAAGGATTGAGGAGGAGTGGTCCTTGGCAAGGGATTGCATGTGGATGGGGGAAGGTATTGGCTGTAGGATGGAAGGTCTTGGTTATAGGATGAAGGGACTGAAATCACTGTTTCTGAAGTCTCATCTTCGACCACTACCAGAGAACCATTTGACTCAACTGTTATCTGAACTCCATGACGACGGAGTGCATCGATAAGCATGGCTTTCCGTTCCTCATGAACCTTATGGGCATTTTCCAAGGCCAGGACTAACTCTTCCTTCCTAACCATCTGATTTCCTGCACCCTCATTGTTTTCTATCAAATCTGCCATTCTGACTCTCTGGACTGACAAAACTGAGGATTCTGGCGAACTATCTGAGAATTCTGCGCTAACAAGTCGCTGACCCGATATTCTCGCCTACTTCTTTCTCGCTGCGGGAAAGGGATAGGAAATGTTTAGACTCGGGGATATGTAAGGTTTAAACTTGAAGGTAAGTGTTTAGGCTGAAGGCTCAAGTAACATGCACTTATTTGCTTAAATTTTGCTCAGAACACATTTTCTCCTAATCCTAATTGATCGGAAAAGATGAGACCTTGAAAGGCCGAGATCAAAAATCGAAGATCGGACCGAGGAGGTCGCGACCGGGAATTTGACCGCGAAAGAGGGAGAGATGGAAAATCGGAGATCAGACCGAGGAGATCACGATAAGGGATTTGACCGCGAAAGGTCGAGATAGGAAATCGGAGATTGGACCGAGGAGGTCACGATGAGGGATTTGACCGCGAAAGGTCGAGATAGTAAATCGGAGATTGGACCGAGGAGGTCACGATTAGGGATTTGACCGCGAAAGGTCGAGATAGGAAATCGGAGATTGGACCTAGGAGGTCACGATTAGGGATTTGACCATGAAAGGTCGAGATGGGAAAATCGGAGATCGGACCGAGGAGGTCTCGATTAGGGATTCCAGAGATAGGACCATGCAATTATGATAATTGTTCAAGTTTACTTAAAACAATGTCTTTTATTTATTTCTATTTGGTTGGAAAAGGGGTTCTGCCCTTCTTTTTCGCAACTACTCTAGATCCTGGATCAGTGGGTTCCGTCACTACGTCTATAAGCCCCTCGTATTCCACCTGTATTTCGACCTCCCAGGGTGGACAGCCCAGGGCGAGGGTCCTATAGGGAACGCGGATCCCACCGACCGAGAGAGAAGAACGCTCCTAACGGGTCTAGCGGGTCATAGGAACTTTTAACGCACGAGCGATGCGGATTATAGTCAAGGCAATACTGGGAAAGTCTCGTCTTTCAGCCTTAACGGAATTTCGGCAGAATTTCGCTTGCGCGAATGACGTTTTGACTTTTCAGTAATGTCCGAGAAGATAATAGGCATGGGTCGGGCGGTAAAAGCCGGATGACACAGTGTCACATTGAACTTCATTGCATACGCCGTGCGTGAGTCAAAATCGAAGTCAATGCCGGGCCAAGATCTTGCCAATTTTTCCTTGTCGGAATTTTGGCAGAGCTTCGCTTGAGCGAAAGATCTTTGAATTTTTGGCAAGGACTCGGTCTCGACTCTTACGCATTCCGTGTGGGTCAAGGTCAAAGTCAATGCCAGAGTCAAGATCTTGCCATTTTTTCCTTTGTCGGAATTTTGGCAGAGCTCCGCTTGTGCGGAAGATCTTGACTTTCGTTATGAACTAAGGCTTGACCTTTACGGGGACATGCAACTGGGCTATACGACACGGACTAGACCAAAAACCAACCAAAAGTCACGGTTTTTTGAAACGTGTGACACGGACTGTGCATTGGTCGACACTAGCTGCCATGGGGAGTTTGGGGTGATTCCGTGCGCGCCCGGGAGCATCGTAAGGCTGTCCGTGATCGCAACAAAACCACCCCGGGTTTAAAGGGACGTGCGTGCAAAGTGTACAGGATATATAAGGTGCGCGTAGTGTGCGGCCTCCTAAAAATGTTCCTTTTTGAGTTAAAACAGAGATTTTCATAAATGTGTTTTAAAGGAATGATTTTTCGAGACGGGGGAAAATGCAACAGATAAGGCACGTAAATTTTCTGGGAGCCCCAGTCAGTCTTGGAATTGAATAGCCCCAAGCTGCCAAGGCTGTCAGATTAATCTCAATTTTTCCTGGTGGAATTGCCACTGAGGCCGCCCGATCAGAATCCAAGGAGGATTGAGCCGTACGACTGCATGGATCAATTTTCCAGGTTCCACTCCTTTGCAATTTCAGGTTGCTTCCCGAACATTTCAGGCACCTTTCAGTAGGCTTTCCTGTTCAGAGTATGCACAATTCCCAAGATGCAAATGATGCAATGCAATGCAAGGAAAGAAAGCAAGCACGATAATTGGAATCCGTGATGGGAGTCTAACCCGCTCAAAGGAAAAAGCTTTCTTTTTATTTTTTTTGAAAAGAGATACCGGTACGTGGGATTGTTAAATCACCGTTTATCCCAAGCCCCGGGTTAGGGAGCGATACAGGAAGGTTAAATGGTTTCCACCTATATACCGGGTATCGTTTATTTTGAAAATGAAAGCTTTTCTCCTTTGGGATGTCCCCAGCGGAGTCGCCAAACTGTGAATGTGTGCCCAAATTCTATTTTTTGTTTTTTAGATTGGATTCACGCGAGTTTGAAAACATCCGGTTTAATTTGAAAAACGGAGTCGCCACGCCATTTTGATTTCCTCAAAACTTTGAAAAAAAGGATTTTTAGGGTTCGGGGGTTAAGTTACCCCTTGGGAAGAACGGATCGCCATTCACCCAAGGTGCCTTGCCGTAGCAAGTCTCCCTAGATTCCATTTTTCGTGCTTGCTTGTGTGCTTTCTTGTGTGCATGTGTTGAAAAGAGAGAGGGGGGGGGAATGTTCCAAGTTGTCTTCCAGACGTACAAACCATTTAGTTGGTTGTCTCTCGGGATTCCTTGGATTTTTATGTGTTCGGGACTTTGATCCCGTCCTCATCTTGGACTTGTGATCATCGCTATTTGACCTTGGGTCTTGCGTGATCGAGAGAAGGACTCTTTTTTATAGTCCAAAATGGGGTTCTTTAGGAAAGGAGTGTCCTTAGCCCATCAATCCTACGTCTTGAGACGATTGAGCTTATATGGGATCTATCATGCTCGTCTCAAGCGATAATCGGAGATATAGATTCAAGGTTTATCCCTTTCTAAAGAGATTGTGGCACTTTAATGGAAGAAACGATGTAAAGATAGTATCTTTACACAGGTCCGTTTCGAAGGTTGCATCAAGTACCAATTGGGGACTAGGGGAATGCATGTTAAAAATGACATTTTTAGTGAAAAGATGACTTTTTTGGGTGCAAAGGATGCTATTTGTTTGCAAATGATGCTTTTTATGTAAATAAATGGTTTTTAATGCAAAGGATGCATTTTTATGTGGAAAAAATAGCATTTCATGTGCAAAGGATGCAATTTTTATGTAAAGGAATGATTTTTGATGCAAAGGATGGATCTTTATGCATGAAAATGGGTTTTAGGTGCAAAGGATGCACCTTTAATGTAAAGACATGATTTTTAGTGCAAATGATGCATTTTTATTGTAAAAAGAGATTTTTAGGTGCAAAGGATGCCCCTTTAATGTAAAGACTATATTTTGAATGCAAAAGATGCAACTTTAGGTATGAAAATGGCATTTTAAGTGTAAAGACGACATTTTTATGTACAAAGATACTATTCAAATTGCAGATTGACATTAGATTACAGCATGGTAAAGGTTAAAATCAGATTACAGACTGAAAAGAGAAGTTTCTGTAAACTGGCCAATGTTGTCGCGTGACACAACTTGCCTGGCAAGTTATGTCGCGTGACATACTTAGCCACTTGCAGAGACTTTAGCAACTGAGATTTACAGAGGTATCAAGGCTTTAATATAGCCAAGTTACTTCACAAATGGATCTCAGAAGTCATGTATGTCAACAATGAACACTTTGAGAGGGCATGGATATGTGGGATCCACACTCTTCTCTAGTGTTTATGCAAAACTATGTCAAAATGATTTGATTACATTTAATGATATGCAAAACAACAATGGATCTATGAGATCTGAGACTAAAACAGATATGCAATGATTAGATCTCAGCTATTACATCACATTTGAGGCCATTTATGTTGATTAAACTACATATGTTGAAAAGAGAGAGAAATAGGGAGGAAGGGAGCGTTACCCTTGAAGATCCACGTCTCCTATATCAAGTTAGATATAGGAGCCTTCGAATATCAACCTCTTGATCTGGTATCAAGCCTTGGTTCCGTGAGAACCATTGGTTCTTTGTGTGTATGGGAAGTGTGTGTTGTATTGGTTGAATGGTGAGTGATTTGAGAGGATTAGTATGTGTTTTAGAGGGTGTGTAAGGAGAGAGACTAGGCTACTAGACGTATTTTAACAGAGGGACACTAAGGAGTGAAAAGGGATGCCTAAAATGAGAGGTGCAGGCCTCTATTTATAGGCTGCATGTCAGTGGCTTAGTATCTTGCACGACATAACAAGCCATAACCGCTTTCCTTCTAGAAACATGCAAGGTGGCAGATTCTAGAACTCACCATGGCAGGGTATGTCGCACGACATAACAAGCCTTATCCATTTACCTTCTAGAAGCCTGCAAGGTGGCACTTCTAGAAGGGTGCTCATACTAAGAAAAACGTGCTTTTTTAATTTAAAGCAGTCCCTTCATTCCTCGGAAGGTTCGGAACAGTTCCGGAATTGCTTCCGAACTTTAGGAAAGTCCGGGGAATTGCCGGGAAAATTAACCGGAAGGCATGAGCCAGATTTGGGTACTTACACCATCGAAAAATAATTGCCACTTATTTTCTTCTTCTATACTCATGATGTCCTCATCAGGGAATCGCGGGTCTTCCCCCTTCACTTCGTCGCAAGGAAATTCGGCCAACTGATCTGCGAATACACTCCCCCTGACGGATTTCTGAGTGACGTAAGTGATATCATACCCCGCGAGCATGAAGTACCATTTGGCCAATCTCGAAGACAAATTTGATTTGTCTAGGATATATTTCAATGGATCCATTCTTGCAATTAGACGAACCGGGAAGGCTTCCATATAGTGCTTTAGCCTTTGTGAAACCCAAACGAGAGCAGCGCAGGATTTGTCGAGTGGAGAGTAGTTGATTTCGCTGCCTTGGAATCTGCGGCTGACGAAATAGATGGCATTCTCTGTGTGTGAGGCAGGCTGTTCTTGAGCGAGCATAGCCCCTAGTGCATTGTCAGTAACCGTGAGGTACAGCTTCAGGGGCTTTTCTTTGTGCGGTGGAACCAGGATAGGTGGGGAGGTTAAGTAATGCTTAACTTCCTCGAATGCTTCTTGACATTCTTCGGTCCACTCTTGAGGTGCGTTTTTCTTGAGTAGCTTGAAGATGGGATCGCACATTGTAGTCAGTTGATTGATGAATCGACTGATATACTGGAGTCTGCCCATGAATCCCTTTACTTCTTTCTGTGTTCTGGGTGGAGGCATGTCTATGATGGCTTTTATCTTGGCGGGGTCTGCTTCTATGCCACGCTCTGTGACCATGTACCCTAAGACCTTCCCTTTGACCACTCCGAATGAGCATTTAGCGGGGTTGAGTCTCATCTTGTGCTGTCTCAGTTGATTGAAGAATTTTCTGAGATCTCTGAAATGCTGACCACCTGTCCCCTTTGAGTGAACAATCATGTCGTCCACGTATACCTCTATTTCTTTGTGGATCATGTCATGGAATAGTATCGTAACTGCTCTTTGGTAAATAGCCCCTGCGTTCTTGAGACCAAACGGCATGACCATGTAGCAGAACATTCCCCAAGGTGTGGTGAATGTTGTTTTGTGCTGATCCTCCTCTGCCATGAGGATTTGGTTATACCCTGCGAAACCATCGACGAATGAGCGGACTTCGTATGCGGCTGTGGCATCGACCAACATGTCTATGTTTGGAAGCGGGAAATCATCTTTAGGGGATGCCTTGTTCAAGTCTCTGAAATCGACACAGACTCGTATTTTCCCGTTTGACTTGGCCACCTGTACCGTGTTTGCTAGCCATTTAGGATATTCAATCACTTTGATAAACCCTACCTTCAAGAGTTTCATGATTTCCTCTTTCACTTGCATTGACCATTCCGGCTTGATTCTGCGTAGTTTTTGTTTGACTGGCTTGGCGTTGGGTAGCAGCGGTATCTTGTGTTCTACAACTGACTGATTCAACCCAGGCATATCTTTGTAGGACCAAGCAAAGACGTCGACATATTCTCTGAGGAGCTGCGTCAAGGTTTCTCTGTCTTCCCCCTTGAAGAAGCTGCCGATCTTTGTTTCTCTGGGGTCTTCCGTTGTCCCAAGATTAACCGTTTGCATTTCTTCGTCGTCAACAGGGCCATTCTTTCCACAACGACCTACTTGCTTAGCTAATTCTTTTAAGATTTGTTCGTTTTCTTGATCTATCTCATCGTATGATTCATTATTAACGTGTTCGTTATATTGATTATTATTAGTTAATTCATCATTCACGATGTTAGCAATCTCAGGGTACTCGGAAAGATCAAAGTTTTCATTAAGGAAGTAAGGGAATACATGTTCGGCCACCGCCTCGATTTCCTCTTGAGTGAGTTCATCGGAGGTGGAGCCTGCTTCTAATGTGAAAGTTACAGGGCCTATCTTCCTGCGGGGATGGGGAGTGCAACCAAGCTCTTCGAACATGAAGTCTTCATCAACAACTGGTCCTCCGGTGACGTGCCAGTTTAGAATTGGCTCATCACATTTCTGTATTAGTCTGGTGTAATCAATAGTTGGAGCGTCCCCCTTGGAGATTGCATGGATCTGGCTGTCTTCTAACCGGCACAGGTCTCCGAACTGTCGCAGCATGTCTTCTCCCAACACAAAGTCCCATTCGCTTGTCATTTCTGCCTTTGTGCCCCACAAATCTTTAGGGATTAGCGGGACAGGTTCTGTTTCATCTGGAGAAGCATCGCAGTCGCTGAAGATTTCAAAGCCCGGTTGGCGCTTTCCTTTATCATCAGTCCATGGTTCTGAAAAGATAAAGTAGGGAGTACTTTCCCCTCCCCGGACGAAATAGCCATTAAGTGTCTTTCGATATGGCTCGAGGTTGTAATTCTTGGCCTTTGGGTCTTTGTGGCCTTTGTATGCGGTTCCTTCCCACTTGATTTGAGTGAAGTCCCACTCGTCTTCGTCATCCCCATCGTGGATGGAAATGATGTATCCTAGGCCATGCTTTGTGTGAGGTGGGGGAACTGGTGGTGGTTCCGTTATCCCTTGTAAGTGCTTTCCGAGCCCCAAGCCAGGGAAGTATCCTTTTGCTAGCATCATTCTCCAGACAGGAAGGCTTCCAGAAAACCGAAGTGCCTTGGAGTAGTCATTTTCGTTGCAAGTTTCTATGACATTTACGGTGCTTTCTTTCTCGATCTCAAAGAAGTAATCAAAATTGAAAAGGGAAATACTGACTAACTATTATTGCAAAGCAAACTTGATACTCTTGCCCACAAATGAGGATTTTAGGCAAGTAGTACCCAAACTAGACTACCATTTATTTCTCTTTCAAGCAAAAGTAAATGACTAAGAACAAAAGAAGCTCTCTATCTCTTCTAAACTATGCCGCCCCTTCTTGGTTTAGTCACTTGAGCGGAGAGGTCTCGGATGCGGTTCTCATAGTATTGCACAAAGACGAGGTGGCGAGACGGATATTCTTCTTCCATTTGTTCTTTGAGGTCACGGTAGAGAGTATTGAGGCAATACTTGACCCTCTCATCAATGTCATCTTCAATGTGGGCTTCAAGGTTGATACACTTTTGGGTCATGGTCTCGAGTTCGCTCTTGACTTCCTCGAGCTCTTCAATCAGTATCTTTGTCTTTTCAGCTTGGATGGACTCTTCCATATGATGCCATGAGTCATTGTCGTTAATTTGCTGCAGGGCTTTGGCAAGTTGAGTCTTGATGTCACTTAGCTCTTCTTGCACAGATGATCGCCCGCTGTCGGAGTCGCTTTCCATTTTGTGGAAATCCCTAGCAATGCGAGTGGTGGGCAAATTAAAGGCTTCTCTCCAACCTTCCACATGCTCCATCTCAGCGACAAGAGACTTGGTCAAATCTTGGAGAGTGTGTTGCTCAAGGTCCTTCTTGGTGATGACATGCTTTTCAGTAGACATTGTGTTGGGAGTCTTGAAGTTGAGTAGCTTCGGAAAACTGACAGAAGAGATGCAGAGACGATATCAGGATAGTCGAAAGCAGGCTTTAAATGGCTCAGGCTCAGTTTCAGCAAACAGATACATTATCCCGCGCGAGATATGTAGTCCCGCGCGAGATAATCACATGGAAAGTCGATTTTTATTAGACCTAAATTTTGGTCGGAACGGAAAATCCGTTTTGAGGGGTTTCTAAGGCCTTTATCAGAACCTAACGACTAAGCAATCAATCCGATTTTTGTAAAACAAAGCCATGTAAGATCGTTTTTCGAAGGATTATATGTATATGTATTTTTCCAAAGGGACATCCGAAAGGGTCATTCCGAAGGGACTTTTTTCGAAGGGACTTTTTCCGAATGGACTTTTTCGAGTCCTTCTTTATTGTCAATTTTGAATGGCTTTGTTTTGGTCAAAAATAAGAAAAGATCACCGAGTCAAAATCGACCGGTCACGGAGTGATCCTAAAAGACAATCTACATGAGAATGTGGCTATGCAGGGCTGGAAGGCTAGGCTCCCCGCGATATGACAATCTAAGTGGATTGAATACGCGGAGTGGGATTGTCCAACTTCGGAGAGATCGGCTACTAGGTGGTTACCGTCATCCGTCCTTAGTGTGGGTCCCGGGTTTATAGAGGGTATGCAGTGCAATGACAGATATATCATGAGTGTGCGTGTGTGATAGTCAATCTAGGTGATAGATAAAATAGAGATTTTTTTTTTGAAAATAAAAAGGAAAACAGATAGTGGCCACACCAAGTGGTTGCCTACGTTTCTCCCAATTTAGGGAGACTCAAGCCGTCGTAGTTCCACATAAAGAGAGAGAGAAAGAGAGATAAATAAATTAATTTACAACTCCCGAATCCCCAATGGACCGGACTTTAATTAAATAAAACCCAATCGCACGCAATTTATAAATAATAATCAATTATTTAAATGAAATAAAGATTCGAGTTCTACATCTTAAGGGAGGCCTTAAGATGCGGGAACTCTGCAGATAATGAATTCTGGGATCCCCCTTGCATGTTCGGCTCTCGTCTTGGACTATGAGATGAACGGGAGAAACCAGAAAACAATCAGATTGCTGAGGTGATATCTCGCGCGAGATAGGATATCTCGTGCGAGATATGCCTCATCTGAGAGCAGAAAATCGAATTTACAATAATTTTTTTTGAAAACCTCTCTTTTAATTTTGACGCAAGTTTAAGCCTCTTAATTTTAAGTCCCCAGCTGAGTCACCACTGTGAGCGTTGTGATTGATTTCGAGTCGCCACCTATATTATTCGTTTGAAAAATATAGAAAAACCATTTTTTTGAAAGAGATTGGGTTCGGGGCTTAGGTTATGGAATGGGTAGGTCAAGGAGCATCCATTCTACCCAATCTGGAGATTGGTCTTGCTAAAGAAAAGAGAGGTTTTCAAAGAAGAGAAAAAACGATTTCAAATATAACAAGTAAAGATCCATTTAACGAGGTTAAACGGAATGTAGGATCGATTGCTTCGAGACCGTCCCCATGATTTGGAGAGGCTCTACGTCGATCCTAAATTCAATAGATTTATACCACTCTAATAATCAATTAGAAAGGGAATTAGGGAGTTACCTTGCGTGAGGTGATTTGGGCAGAGTTTCGACTCAAGTTTAGAATCGAATCTTGATACGGACAGAGCTTCGCCTCAATCCTTGACTTGGATCTTGATGTTTGTTTATCAACAAGGTTGACAAACAAACTTTGAGGTGATTTTTAGAGTTATTTTGTAGGATTCTTTCAGGGAAAGAAACTAACAAAATATGTGTGTGTTGTGAAAATTCGTGGTTCTTTGGTCCTTGGAAGTCACCAAGTATTTATAGGGGTTGGGGAAGTGTTGAAGATGAGATCAAACACTTCAGGATGGTTCCAGACTCCAAACTCTATTGGTTGGCCGGATGGATGAAGTTTTATCCCGAAAAGAGGTTGAAATCAACGAGAAAACTGTCTTCTGCATGCTGCAGAGGGATGATATCTCGCGCGAGACACGCCATCTCGCGGCGAGATATTATTCCTGTGGACAATTCCGTCCTTTCCTCGTTATCTCGTATGCAGTTTAGTCCCAAACTAACGATGGTTAGTCAAAACTTAACGAAACATGACGAAATGGTGGATTTCTACTTCTTGACTCAAAGCGAGACTTAGAGTGGTATAAATGTGATCCGATGGGTTCAGAATGGGATGTCTACAGGTCCCTCCGAAACAATATGAATGGGAGGATGATTCCGATTTTGACGAACTTCCAACTCTCTCTCCGTCTGCTGCTAGTGATAATGTGGTTGTTGATGATGATGAATTGAGTGGGAAGATTAAGGAGGTAGAAAAAACATGGCATGACCAAGTGTGTGATGAAATTGAGTTGGCCCTATATGGGGTGGAAGAGAAATTAAAAGATGATGAGGGCATTAATGTTGATGAGGTTGGGCCCGACCAAATTGACGATCAATGCCTCAAAGAGGATCTTCTCCATCCCATTGAAAGTGTGAAAATCTCCTTCATTCTTGTACCTCCCCCTGTTTTTACGGGTGAAGAAAGTGGAAAAAATTAGGAAGAGGAGAAGCCCAAAAAGCTGAAACGTCCAAAATTTCCTTGGGCACAAAATAATATCAAAGCTCGAGGAATATATATGGGGCGTAATCTGAAGATAAAGACCCACGAAACCATGAAGTGGGCCAAAGGACGAAAGGTGAAATCCAAACGTGAGCGGGGATCCGGTCGAGCTACCGACCTTAACAAAAGCGCTAGTTGGGAGGCACCCCAACATGGTATGACTTTACTTGCTTTCCGTTTTTAATTTCCTGTCTTTTATTTTATGTATTTTACTTTTCATCTCCTCCCCTCCCGAATTTGAGTTTTGCTTTCTTTTGGTTTTCATGCCATGAGGACATAGCACTACTTAGGTTTGGGGGTGGTAGTATATTTATCATGTTAGAGTAGGATGTCTTGTTTAGTTGTTTAAAAAAAATTGAGTTAAATTGTGTCTTCCTCTCATTTATTGAGGGGACGTGTTTGAACTACGGTAGCCTAAACTTATTTCAATGAGTAGTCCGCTCATTGTTTTCGGGACGTATGCAACCTTTGGTGCGGTCAAGAATTTAAAAAAAAAATTGATTGAAAAATGTGTTGCTCACTTTATAGTTGGGATGCCACCCATGGTTTGTGACGTTGTGATAAATTGTTTTTGGTTCTTGCATCTTATGTGTCATCTTAGTTATAAAAGTAGAGTTGCATTAGAACATGCCAACTTTGTTTTTCTTTTCACCACAACACTTTGCTTGCATGGGGTCATGGTCACCAATTTAAGTGACCGTTATGGGATCACTTTACATATCCGGGGTAGCTAAAACATGATTGCACATTTGTCAATAACAAGTCAATAGTTTATGAGATATTGGGCATGGCTTAAGTGGTCAACTTAGGGAAATAGGAAATGTAATGTCAAAAAGGGGCAAGTATCTTTGATGTATTATTCATTGTTAAAAAAAAAAGATGAAAAAAAAAGAAAAGAAAAAATAAATAAATAAAGGTGTCTTCGTAAAGAAGAGTCATGGAATGGCAATGATCAAAGCACAAAAAAAAATAAAAAAAATTGACAAGTATTGAATCATGAAATCCTTGGTACCGATTCCTACTCCAAGATTGAGTTAACTTTCTTGTACCTACGAAGACACTAGTTGTGCTTATTTGTTTAACTTGCCCCTTAAATATTTCAAAGTTGAAATAGCCATGAAAGGAAGATGGTGAAGCTACATTTTGAGTGGAAAGCTTGCTTGTAGTGAGGTGCTTATGTAAACTAGATAACTTCCTAAGCCATGGTTCCAATATGGATTAAGCGAGTTGACAATTGTGTGAAAGTGCTTATGAAAACCTTTCTATTCTTTTTGCTTCATCATTCGTGATTTATGATATTTCTTTAGTGAACCCTTAAAGTATCTTACTTTGTTGGCAATGATCCCTCCTCACATCTCTTCACGGTGAAAAGAATCATAATTGGTATGTGTTAGTGCAATGGTAAGATTATGTTTATAATGACATATGATTGATTGCGATTTTGGAAAGAATTTTAAGACAAAAGGTGGCAAACTTTTTATATTGTGAACAACACCCAAAAATATGTTTTTATTTGCTTTGCTTGGTCGTCTTAGTTTTAGAATTTTGGGATAGTTTTTAATTATATTTGTGTTTTATTTTACTTGGGGACGAGCAAAAGATAGGTTTGGGGGTATTTGATGGATATGTTTTCATATCCAAATTATATGTTCTAAACTCTATTTATTGCAAAATTCTCGAGTAAAATGGTAGTTTAATTGTTTTGTTAGTGTTGTTTTATTTCAGGTTGAAAATGTGGAAAATTGGTGGTTTAAAGTCGAGAAAAGATTAAAATTCGAGACGTAGCGAAGCGGAGGAATTAAAAAAAAAAAGAAAAGAAGAAAAAGATAAGGGAGTTTTGGCCGGCCCAAGCTTGTGCGGCCGTCCTTAGCATTCGGCCCAATTTCGGTGACCGCCCAAGCCAATTCTTTTCCCAACGTTGACCAATCCAATTTCCTTGTTTTCCGTTGACTTCCCCCAAGGTTGACCGGCAGCCCATCCTCCACGCCAGGCCAGATTTCAGCTAGCTGAAATGAAGGCAATTTGGGCCTCCTTGATTTAATGCTTGGCCTTATCCATTTAATCCATTTCTAAGCCTTATCATTTCTAAGCCATTTTCAGCCTCTTCCACTTTACTTGGGTATAATAGAAAATGATGTTATAATTTTAGGGTTAAGTTATTTTTGGGTGGAACAAAAGGAGGCAAGAGGAGAGCGAGAAATTTTTGGAAATTTCTTCAAGTATTGAACTTTTTTCAATTTGGTATTTTCTATTTATGTTTTTAATTAATTTTCTTTTGCAATTAATGTTTATGTGTAGCTAAGTTCTTAATTTCATGGATTTGATAGTAATTTAGTCATTTATGTTATAACATTGATTATTTTATCTCATTAATTGATGTCTTGTTCATCTTTGCTCTTTTCATGAAAGTTCCTTGGATTAAATTGTGGTATATTCCTAATTTCTTCCTTTTAACTTTATGGGTGTCAATTTCTTATATTTATTTGGGGATTTTGACTTAGATTTTTGCTAAATGATGAAATCCATTGGTTTTCTTGATTGATACTACATGGGTTTTGGTTCATAAAATCTTTAAAGCTTAAAATTTTCCTTTTTAATCACTTGGACTTGATTTGCGAAAAGTGATTGAATATAATTTAATAGATTGAAATCCGGCGGCCTTACCGTACCAATCTTGACTTTGGTGATTGAACCCAAGATAGAAATTAATATATTTTTCTAAGTTAATGGCATAGTATTTTGTGATTAAATGAAATCCAATCCTTGAAATCCTTTCTCATTATTGTTTCCATCTCTATTTGAAATTGTTATCTTTGTTTACTTGTTTTTCCTAGCTTTAATTTTTACATCTTGATCCTTGTAGTTGTTCTTTATTTTTCAAAACCAACCCCTCCCCCTTTGGTTACCTTTCCTTTGTACACAATTTGAATTAACTTGGTCATACACATAGTCCTCGTGGATCGACCCTTACTTGCACACACGCTACACATGACCCTTGTGCGCTTGTGAGGTTTATTACGAGAAGTGGGTATTGAAAAATACCCATCACGGTGGTAAAAAGAATGTGAGTTGTTATTAATTGATCAAAATTTAGAATTTAAATTATTAGGATTTCAGAATATGCTTTTCTTATTTTGCCAAATAGTACTTAAGTTTCTTAATAATATTCACTTCTTCTTCAGGAGGCCATGAAATCAACAAAAGCACTGGATATGCTGGTGGAAGGATTGCCTGCGGTAGGCCATAACATTTCCTTTATTTACTCCGAAACTTCTAGTGCTTGAATAACACAAAAGCCTAATGATGTTTATAGCTAAAATAGCTTACATCATGGTAAAAAACTGTCTAAATACGATACAAATCCCAATAAATTATCAGAGAAGAAGGTACATAGATCTCTTGAAGCATTATGAATTTGATGAAGTATATGTAAAACTGGCTATAAAGAAATAAGTAATACTCCCTCCGTCCCAAAATGAATGTTAAAAAGAATACTAACTTTTGTCAAAACACAAAAGCCTAATGTTGTATATAGCTAAAATAGCTTACACAAAAGCCTAATGTTGTATATAGCTAAAAGGATACAAATCTCAATATAATTCATTTATTATCAAAAGAAAAAAAAATGATATATGAGGCATAGTTCTCACTCACTATGAACTCTTCATTTAAACACTCAATTGATTGAAAAGGTGTGAACATGAAATTAGTTTCTGAAATTTGGTCAGAAGTATCGGCATCTTCTACCTTAGTCCTCAAACTCATAGTTAGTTTCCATTTGTGATTAATTTTTGTCTTTTGAGTTGATTGAATATTTTCTTCAATCCCAAATTTTTCGATATTTAGAACTTTCTCAATTTCAAATGTAATCTTCAAATTAGATGGCAAGCTGTTCGGGATGGTAGCCTGAATTTTAGTACCCTAAACAAAACAAAAAATAGTATTAAAGATTAATATGAAGATCAAATTAAATAAATAGAAGCCTGAATAAAAATTATGCAAGATAAGGAAATAAATTAATAAAAATTATTACCTCTTCATCAACTAATATCATCTCATCTGACGTTTTTCCGTACCGATTTGTCTGCTCCCATTTACGTAAAATGCGAGCATTAATGTTACAAAACCTAGCGTTCTTATCAATTGATTTAATACCAATCAATCGACTTGTCGATATAATCTGTGATTTCATTTAAATAAACGAAACAATATGTTAGGTAAATATCCAAAAAACAAAATGAATGCGCTTTTGTAGCTCAAACTGCACTTACATAAGTTTCACCTTTGCCATTTTTTATTGTCCAGAAAAGATCATCCCATTTCCAAAATTGTTGGGTTAAAATAATGACATGTCATAATAGTGACATGGCTTAATGTGAGGGCTCTAAATGTTTGTCTTTTAATATATTATATAGATTGGAAATGCTGAATCGAGTGGAAGAGGGTTAGGGACTCGATATTTCATCATGTTGTACATGCAGTCAAGCGTTGCAAAGGATTTGCTAGTAGGACTATTCCTTTTTCTTTGCAATTGATAAGTCAAAATGTCAATATGTTGGCAGATATAGTTTCTAAAATAACATTTGTAGATGTGAACCCCAATATTTAGGTCGAACTTCCAACGTACTTGAATAGTCGAATTCTAAACATTTATTATTGTCGTTAATAATATGATTCTTTTTATTTCAAAAAAAAAAAAACCTACTGTTACGTTGAATATTGTGAGAAATATTGAATTGATATATTTAAATTATAAGGGTATAAATATATTCAAAACATGTCATTTATGGAAGGGACTCTTGAAGTGGGACGGATCAAAAGGGAAAGTAGGACCCTTGAAGTGGGAGGAGGGAATATCATTTATTAGTATAGGAATAATAGTAATAATAAATAAATATCATATTTGTTTACATTAACTCATCATGAACATAATTATAATATTCATTTCCAATTTAACTTATTTAATTTTGAGAAGAAAAATCAAAATCTTAAAAAAACTAACATTTGTGTTAAATGAAAAAATTTTCCCCAAACAATCCACTCCCTCATTAAACCAAATCCACTTCTTCCTCTCCATTTTTCAAAATACCAATTCATACTATCTTTATTTTTTAGAATATTGACATGCACTTCAAAGAAGAAGATTTCTTTTTTGTGTCCAAATCGAATGAAAGTAGTCTCTATTTATGGAAGAATTATTTTTTATGATTTTTGGTGAAAATAAATTTAAAAAATAATAATTTATTACTCCCTCCATCCCACTTCAAGGTTTCATGGGTGAGTTTACATGCTTTTTATGAAATATTTTAAAGTGGGTAGAAAATTTGAGGAGAGAGAATGTAAAAGTTAAATGTGTGGTAGGGAATAGGAGATAGAATGTAAAAGTTAAAAATATTTAATAGGAGAGAGAATGAGTGGGAGGAATAGTAAGTTAATGATTGGTTTTTTTGTAAATATGTTAACTTTATAAGGGTATAATAAATGATTTTTTTGTAAATATATGGAGATGATAAGGGTATAAATATATGGAAAACTTTCCATTTAAGAAAGAAAACCTTGAAGTGGGACGGCCCAAAAGGGAAAGGTGAAACCTTGAAGTGGGACGGAGGGAGTATAAAATATTTGATTTATATTCAAAAAAGAGGATTTTTTTTAAATAAATATCATATTTGTTTACATTAACTCATCATGAACAAAATTATAATATTCTTTTTCAATTTAACTTATTTAATTTTGAGAAGAAAAATCAAAATCCAAAAATAACTAACAATGTGTTAAATGATTTGTTTTTTCCCCAAACACTAAACTCCCTCATCAAACCCAACCCACTTCTTCCTCTCCCTCTTTCAAACTACCTATTTATAGTACATTTATTTTTTAGAATATTGACATGCACTTCAAAGAAGAGGATTTTTTTTTGTCCGAATCAAATGAAAGTAATATCTATTTTTGGAGGATTTTTTTAATGATTTTAGGTGGAAAAAAATTAAAAAAAAATAATTTATTATAAAATATTTGATTTATATTGAAAAAAAGAGGATTTTTTTTATGTGCCCGAATCAAATGAAATTATTCTCAATTTGTAGAGGAAAAAAATTATGAATTTTGGTGTAAACAAAAAAAATTTAAATTAATTTATTATAAAATAATTGAGGTCAAAGAATTTGGGGAAAAAAATTTCGTAAATTAAGGTATCCAATCAAAAGCACTTGATGTTGATTTCAATGTCTAATATTTATATTTACGCCATGAACGTAAATGACTAAAATACCCTTGATAGATTTTCAAATTTAACCACTTGATTTATATAGGAATAATTGGCCAATGGAAAAATCACGCCAAAATCTAGGGAGAAACGTGTTTCTCCATAATTTATGAAGAAACGGGTTTATGGACACACACAACGGACACACACAACACAGACAGACTCACCCTATCTCTCTCTAAACGCACCTCCCTCTCTCTCTAGACGCAAAGGCAGCTCCCTCACCCATCTCACCGGCCAAAACCCATCACCAAGCTCTCCCCCTCCGGCCAAATCAACCGGCGACCTCCAAACCCAACCTCAACCTCTTCTTCCCCGATCCAATCTATTCCAATTTCCCCCACAACCAAACAACGACTGCTCCCCCTCTCAACCTGTTCCCCGGCAAATCAACCTTCCTCACCGCCGCTCTCTCTCTCTCTCAAACCCAGGTAAAAGGAAACCTCACCAGAGACCTCCCCGATTCTCTCTAATCCCCTACTTCACCTCGGCCTATCTCTCTCTCTATACCCAAAACCATCAAAAACCGATCCCCTGTTTACAGACCCTCAGTCGTCAATCTTCACCGTTGCAAACCTCGCCAACAACGCCAATCAAGTCCTCTTAATCTCCTTGCCGTGTTCTGCTTTCTATCCAAAAATCGTCAACTCCTCTGTTCCCGATATCAAATCCGTTCAACACACACAGGAGTTAAATGTTCTGGATATCCAGAACTCTTTGAAAGTGATATCCAGAACCTTTTGAAAGGATATCCAGAAAATAAAATCATTCAATAAAAAAAAATTCTGGATATCAGTCTCAAGGATTCTGGATATCCAGAACATTGAATATTGATATCCAGAAGCCTTGGGACGGATATCCAGAAAAAAAGATTTGGGGCCAAGACCAAGGCAAATTCTAAATTTCTGGTTCTGGATATCACTTTCCTAAAGTTCTGGATATCCAGAATATTGAATATTGATATCCAGAACTCTTTGAAAGTGATATCCAGAATCTATTTAAGTTGATATCCAGGAAGTTGGTATGTGTTGGTCCCATTCTAACATAATTTCTGGATATCATGATCAAAGGGTTCTGGATATCCAGAACCTTTGAGACTGATATCCAGAACCTTTGGAAAAACACGTTTCTCCATAACTTATGGAGAAACGCGTTTCTCAGGAGACCTACTCAAAAATCACATAATGCCATGTCATAATAGTGACATGTGAATGCGCGCTCGCCCGAAAAAATTTGGTTTTCGGTTTAAAATGAAAAAAGAAAGGAGTCGCCACGCCATGCTTTTGGAGGTGCACTTTGAAAAACCTTTTGAAAGAGAATGGGTCCGGGGGTCAGGTTACGTGTTGGGAAGAACCGAGAGTTCACCCAACACGCCTCGTCCGTAGACGAGTCTTTCTAATTTAGACATCCAAATAATTCAAAAAAAATGTGCAAATGATGATAATAGGCAAGTGCAATAAACATGAATTTTATTGAATAGGTAAGATCATTACAACTTGTAGACCAATTGTCTGGGAGGTCACATCCCTTTACAGCAAAGAGAACAGATTACAAAGGAAATCAAGTCTTCTGCAAAGGACCATCTATGTCGCGTGACACAGGACTCCTCATGTCCAAATGTGTCGCGTGACACCAATAGTCACCTTGCAGAGACTCACAACAAACAGATTACGGAGATCTCTAGATGAACACAAAACACTATTACAAACTAGATCTGAGCATTAAACATCATGAACATACAACTAAATGCTAAGATAACCAACTAAATCAACTTACAACTGAAGGAGGGTCCCTGCAGATGGTCACGATATGTCGCGTGACACAGGACTCCTCATGTCCAAGTGTGTCGCGTGACATAGGTTTACCATCTGCAGGTACCTTACAAACTGAGAAACAGATCTAACAAATACAAAATCAAATCAAACAATTATATCAGAATCAACCAGAATAGCATGAAATATATACGAATCAATCAAATGAGTGTGGATATGGGAGATCCATACTCCCTTGACATCCAAATTGCAATAATAGATAGATCACATCATGAATATGCAATTGGACTCAAGCAAACACGAATTAAATAGAGAGATTGCAGTTGCCACTTGATAATCTGAGGCAGATGGAGCCTGATTATCAAGTGGAGAAGAAGGAAGAACAATTAGACAAATAGATGAGAGAGAGAGAGAGGGAGAGATGTGTTACCCTTATAGTCCTCAACTTCTACACCAAGTTAGGTGTAGGAGCCTTCGATTCAGCTTCTGAAAAGGAGATCCAAACACGAACTGAGATCTGGATTGGAAGATTCAAGGTGCTTGAGGAAGTAGGAGGGTAATTGGGTTGAAGGTGTGTGACTCCCATCATATGAAAGGGGTTTAACGTCCAATTATGAAATCCTTGAAAAAAGAGGGAGAAAAATACGGATCAAAGCCTTATTTATTTTACCCTTAGGTTAATTTACGTCCCCGAAAGTGGGCAAAGTTGTCCGCACCTTACCTTAGTCTAATCTTTCTTTTATTTTCGTTAGGTCTAAGTCTGATGAGAATAATATTCTACGACTTGCAATTGAATTGGGTAGTTTTTGTGAGGGAGGAGGAGAGAGAGAGGTTCTGGGGCAATTTGTGCAGAGTGATGTTAAGGGGCTAAAATCGGGATCCAGAACTGAGAGGGGTAGGGTCTTATTTATAGCTGCAGTTCATGGTAACCTTATGTCGCACGGCGTTATGTAACCACTTTCCATGCTTCGACTTGTCGCGTGACACAAGGTGACCATAACCGTTTTTGGCGCCAAATCTGATTCTGGAACCTTCTTGGATAATACCTGAAAAGTCCAAAACAGATTTATTCCTTTTAGGTCCCTTGGCAAGAGCAAAGTACAAAAAAGTACTTCCTTCACGAGAAACTTATGAAATGTTTCCGGAAGTCTCAGAATGAATCGGGAATTTACCAAAATGCCCCTAAATGCAATTTTATCATATTAAAATGCATCTGGAAAGGTCGCGAATTGGATTGGCGTACTTACAGAGCCCCTCGGCAACGTCACTTTTGGAAAAAAGTGAGGTTGTCGATAAAATAAGACCCAATCCCAGTGAGCGGCTGGGGGATAAAGCGAAGGGCTAGACGGTGATCTGTGGAAATGGATGGCTGGACCTTTGGAGAAAGGAGTTCTACGTATCCCGTGGGGGAATCAAGCCAAATCGTAGTTGAACAAAGAGGTGGCGCTAAAGGGAGGCCGCGGGCTTCGAACCCAAAAGTGACTGTTCCAAGGGGAGTCACCCCGAAGATTGACTTTTTCTTTGGGAGTCACCCGCGATTTTGACTATTTCTTTGGGAGTCACCCGCGATTTTGACTTTTTCTTTGGGAGTCGCCCGCGAATTTGACTTTTTCTTTGGGAGTCGCCCGCGATTTTGACTTTTTCTTTGGGAGTCACCCGCGATTTTGACATTTTCTTTGGGAGTCACCCGCGATTTTGACTTTTCCTTTGGGAGTCACCCGCGATTTTGACTTTTTCTTTGGGAGTCACCCACGATTTTGACTTTTTCTTTGGGAGTCACCCGCGATTTTGACTTTTTCTTTGGGAAGTCACCCGCGAATTTGACTGTTTTTCTTTGGGAAGTCACCCCGCGATTTTGACTTTTTCTTTGGGAGTCACCCGCGATTTTGACTTTTTCTTTGGGAGTCACCAGCGATTTGCTAATGCCCTTTAGAAAAGTAGTTGACTAAGATATGCTTTCATACCTGTGCTGTGCTTACCTGTAGCTGCCGGAGGGATTGATGCTACGGCTGATGATTGCGGCTACCGGAGGGTCTCGTGCCATTGCTGATCTTTGTGGGTGTCGAAGAGACTCAGGCTACTGCTGCTGGGGATAAGTGTAGCTATTAAGTGCGGGGCGGTCTCTGTTGACGGTTGACTTACGTGTATTGAGCTTTGCTTGGTAAGTCGGGGATTTTGCTTGCTAGGGATCGGACTCTTGTTGGTGCCTTGGCGGAGGGGTTACTGATCCTGAGGCGTACTGCTGGGGAGATTCAAATAAACATGGATTCTTTGTCTCGGTTGTGCTTTGAGGGGCAATCTTTGAGGTTTGCTCAGTTTGATTGTAGTACCTGGGGGGAACACTCCAAACACTATTTCTGACTATGATATTTTGTTAGCGACGGTTAAACTATGTTAGCTTGTTTGCACGAATCTGTCCATTTGAGGGAAAGAAAGATTTTTTTTTTTTCGAGAGATTTTGGCATTGATATGAATGTGGTTTGGATGGTTTGATTGTGTATGACATATGTATGAGGGTTCGTATGCATTTGAACTGAATGAATCCCTCTCCCAGGCTTATCTGCAGGCTGATGGTTTTGGTTGTTTGCAGCTTGTGACAAAGTCGGGGCGTGTCCTGGTATAGATCAGATTGCAGCTTGCTGATGTCTGGTGTTGGACCTATTGTGTCGCACGATTCAGGATAGCTGGGACACATTCTGTCGCGTGACACAACAAGTCATCCTGACAAGTCCTCCAATCTAGGCTTCCACATTATTTCAAAACTTCTCCCTTTTGCCTAGGGTATGAAACTCAGTAGCTCCAAAATGAGGTATGCCTTTAGTAGCAAATCAATTCCCAAGGGTCGGGGTTATAGAACCAGCCTCTGGAACCGTACAAGTGCACAAATCATTCTCTTCCTCTGGCCAAGCCCCAGTCTGACACCCAGTCTTACTGTAGTCAAAATAATCATGCAACTCAGGGGTAGGTTACTCTTCAAGTTTCAGCCAGTCAGTCGGCGGACAAGACATAGGAACATTTATGTGCAAGGGGCGTATTTTCCGAAGGTGAAATGAATCCTGAACTTGTGTATGACATTCTCGCTTTAGGTTTGACTCTTTTGGGAGAGTATAGGCATCACAAGGTGTGGAGAGTGTATGGAATCCCCTGCTTGACAGAAATACAGTGTTTAGCTCTATATATCCCTAAAAGTGTAGAGAGGAAGACTTACCGAGACACTTGAAAACCTGTCTTATTCACGATGATCACAAGGCTGCTTAAAACCCTTTAATGATGTTCGGGTTATTCAACCACCAAAGCCGACATGAGCAAATATTCCAATTAATCTTGAGGAGAAAACCCACTGATATCGAGGATCAAATTCAGAAGGATGGAAGGTGTATGGGAATGGTCCTTGAGGAGACCAGATTTTTCTGAGATCTGTTTGTGATTTCGACCGGACCAGTTATGGTTGCCTACGTTTCCCTCCTTGGGAGGAGCTCAAGTCGCCGTAGTTCGGGCTTATCCCGAATAAGAAGAAAGAACGTTGGAATTCGAGGATCTGAGGACCTTTGAGGATTTTGAGAATTTTAGAAACATGTCCTCTTGGAGTGTCGATGGGAGACACGGATGTGAAGCCCCAGTGGGATGTCCACGGCAAGTGTTTGCGGAGGAGAAATGAAATATGCTCACATGCAACGTCGAATGAACAGATGGAACTTGCACAATCTTCGCTTGATGATCCTTTGAGCCGGGATGGATTAGGCTCTGCTTTAAGCAATAATCTAATTTAGATCTCGACGATATTGGAATGAAACTGCTATCCGGTAGGAACTGCGATTGGGCTTCGGGATTTCGACCGATCTTCGGGTAATTTGGAAAATCATGACCTCTTAAAATGAGAGGTCGGCTATGCTTTTTGCTGACTGAACCTCTAAAGACGAGAGGTTGGCTTTTGGGTATGTGTTTGAGATTTCTAAGGTGAGGGAATCGATTTGCCTCTAAGAATGAGAGGTCAATCTTGGCTATGGCCAAAGGCAAGGGTAATGGTAAAGGGAATATCCTCTAAAATCGAGAGGATGGCTTGGGATCGGTTAGAGGTAATGGTGAGGGACATCCGTGCTGTTTCTTTATTCACTCTGAGACTCCTCTTGAGTAGCGACCAGAATCCTTTGACTTTTGCTTTCGAGAGGATCGCTAGGGACTAGGCTCTCTTTCTTTTCTTCTTTTTTTTTTTTATCCTTCTTTTTTTTTTATCTCTTCTTTTTTTTTATCTTTTTTTTTTCAATTTTGTTTTTGAGAGAAAATTTCAGCTAGTCCCCAGGATGGATCACTGCATTCTGCCATTCTTGAGCTTGGAAATGGTCGATCTTCTTTTGAATCATGGGAGTCTCAAGGATAGTCCCTCTTCTTCTGGCGGTGGTTGAATGGGTTTCAAAACATGCCGATCTTGAACTGAAGGGGTATTATTTAGTGAGAGCGAGGTAACGGTTTTCCTAAGGGTGAAAGGTTTCAACCACAGCCCCTACCGGATAATCCGAACGAGATCAAGTCTTCATTGCTTGCTTAAGCTTGCTCTGAGAAAGATCCGTGCAAATTCATCGAGCAACGAGATGGACGAAGGGAGATATGTGAGCAAGATGAGGAATTGATAAGCCCCAATTTGGGAAGGATATCAGCCAATTTTCTCACTCCGATCAATTTAAACATTAGCCATTTCAAAGTGTTGGTCGGTGAGCAGCACAAGTGATCATTTGGAATAAGACCATTTCAATCGAGTGTAACGTAGGTGTGCAAGTAATGTCTCGAGTCTAGCAGGAATAGAAACAAATATTTTATTATTGAAATAAAAGACTCATAACATGGATGCACTAGATTCAAACCATAGGAACACTTGCTAGCAAAACAAAATAAAACAATCTAGGACCCTACGATGCCTGACTGACTGACTTCTTCACATGGGGTATCCTTGGAATTGCGGAAGAGGATTGTCGATCACCTTTGGAGGAGCTTTCTCAATTCTTCCCTCATCAACCAGCTTCTGAATAAGCACCTTTAGAACGGAACAATCGTTGGTTAAATGCCCAGGGTACTGATGATAGTAACAGTACTTGCCACGATCCATATTCGGATTAGGTTTGGTAGGTTGATAATTATCAAGTGGCTTTATCATTCCCCTTCGCATCAATCCATTGAAGGCTTCCTTAGTTGTTATTCCCAGGTCATCAAATTCTCGCTTCTTGCGCGGTGGAAATTGACCATGACTCTGGACACCGTTTTCTTCATGAGAACCAACTTCGATCTTCCCTTCATCAATAAGTTCTTGAATGATCACCCTCAACTGTCTGCATTCATACGAGGTATGGCCCTGATATTGGTGATAGTAACAATACTTGCTCGGATCTAGCTTTGTGTCGTTATGAGGAGGGACATAATTGACTAGTGGCTGAACCAGTCCTCCGCTCACCAAAATCTTGAGGAATTGATTCATAGGCATCCCTACCTTTCCCCAGTATGATTTCTTCCTTTCTGTCTGAGCTGTCTTTGGAGGGGATTCAAGTATTGGCGTCCCTGGCTGGATAGGGTTCATAGCTGGAATGAGAGACATCTGATTCACGGTTACATATGAGGTCGGTCCTGAATGCTGATCATGCGGGGAGGATAGGTTGAAACCATATGAACTCATTGGTGGTGGAGAAACATTTCCTTGAAGGGGAGCTTGATCAGAGTGAAATGGCAGTGATCCTTTCTGGTTGGAGTGGCCTTTCACAAAATGGTACGATCCTTGGGAATGCAGGCGATGCGACTCTTCAAATCCAGTTGATTAGGAAAACTGAAAGCCCCAGGGATCGGTTGTTCCTCCTTAATCTGAGTTTGGACCACATGAGGTACCGGGGGAAGAATTTTACCTTGTTCATCCTCATTCACCCCCTTCATTACTATTCCATTCCCATAATCAACACTGCTGGCTTTGAAGATTTCTTCGTATGACCCATCTTCGTGGCGAACTATCGTGACCCCTCGGACGCACATCGCTTCAACAAATCTAGCGTGCGTCTCTTCCTCTCTGGGTTTGGCAACTTGGGCAAGCAATTGAGCCTTGCATTCACGAACCATGGCTGCTTCAAGAGCAGCTCGCAACTCTGCTACCGACAGATCATTCATGTCCAACTGGCCCGAATTGAGAGGGATTCCAGACTGAGCGGATGGCATATCTCTTGCACCAGACATCTCAGATAGCGGAACAGATAAAAGCTTTGCGGGAAATGCTTCGAAGATAGGAACCCAAAGACCACAGAATATCAGAACACGTTCCCAACTTGTCACCGCTACAGAGGGTAGATATGGGTTTATAAGGTAGGGAAAGAAGAGGAAATACGGGAGAGGGGGAAGAAACGGAGAGAACAGACTCGCGCAAACAATTTATTTATCTTCAAGTATAAATCGGTGATTTAAATCCTAGGAACGGTTGGGAAAGGAGAAGCCTTTATTTACGCACACTACACCTTGGGGAAGCCTAGGGACGCAACGTTCAAATTACACTAAATGCTTTGCATTTGAAATTAATAATAAGTAATGATACCTAACCAAGACCTAACACGACGTGGGACGAACGAGTGATCCAAATTTCTAGGGAAATTTGGGCAGCATAACGGGTATTCTCGGGGAATTTCCAAGAAAAATCTGGCATGACCTCTCGTCGGTGCATGGTGACAATGCGGCATGATCTCTCGTTTAGGACATGCCACGGGAGTGACACGTCCTCACGTGAAACCATGTTGCATTGGCAACATGCCCACAAGGTACGAGGTTTTTGGGAAGGTAAAAGGACCTATTGGAAATTTCAAAAACAATTCATTTTGGTGTAATTAAAACGTTGTATCAAAAACCAACCGTGGGTAAGGTTTAAGTGTGGTGCCACCTATAACGCACTAGGGGGATGGGTTTGACATTAGGCGCTCAAACGTAGGCGAATATTATCACCGTCCGCGATGCCGTCAATCGCACCCGAGGGTTCTAAATCTATGTGGTGTAGTGTGCGGATGACTATATTCTTTTATTCACAAAAAACAAAATTTTCTATTTATTTATTTATTTATAAAAAAAGAGAAAACACACACTCTCACAGGGAAGAAAAAAGGGAACAACAATCAACTGAGCAAACTTTTGATTCAAGGGACTGCCCTCAAACCAGAACCTGAAACCTGTCCAGTGACTATTCCTGTCGCGTGACACAGAACAGCATGGACCAAAGCTGTCGCACGACCAGGATAGTCACAGAACCAGAACTCCTGCAAAACTAGGATTAGCCCCTGCCTCTCCTTGGCAAGAGATGAAGAAAGCCAAATATAGCAATTAACAAAGCCACAAGAAACAAACAAAAGGCATACGAGTTTTAAGATCTCATAAAATGCATGTATCGCACAAGATTATCAAGGATGCACATAAGATGAATACATTGGATGTCTAATGAACGAAAGCAAGACCCTCTTAGTTTTGAAAAATCAGGTTTTCCAAAAAGTAGTCCCCAACGGAGTCGCCACTGAATGCGCGCTCGCCCGAAAAAATTTGGTTTTCGGTTTAAAATGAAAAAAGAAAGGAGTCGCCACGCCATGCTTTTGGAGGTGCACTTTGAAAAGCCTTTTGAAAGAGAATGGGTCCGAGGGTTAGGTTACGTGTTGGGAAGAACCGAGAGTTCACCCAACACGCCTCGTCCGTAGACGAGTCTTTCTAATTTAGACATCTAAATAATTCAAAAAAATGTGCAAACGATGATAATAGGCAAGTGCAATAAACATGAATTTTATTGAATAGGTAAGATCATTACAACTTGTAGACGAATTGTTCGGGAGGTCACATCCCTTTATAGCAAAGAGAACAGATTACAAAGGAAATCAAGTCTTCTGCAAAGGACCATCTATGTCGCATGACACAGGACTCCTCATGTCCAAATGTGTCCTGTGTCGCGTGACACCAATAGTCACCTTGCAGAGACTCACAACAAACAGATTACGGAGATCTCTAGATGAACATAAAACATAATTACAAACTAGATCTGAGCATTAAACATCATGAACATACAACTAAATGCTAAGATAACCAACTAAATCAACTTACAACTGAAGGAGGGTCCCTGCAGATGGTCACGATATGTCGCGTGACACAGGACTCCTCATGTCCAAGTGTGTCGCGTGACACAGGTTTACCATCTGCAGGTACCTTACAAACTGAGAAACAGATCTAACAGATACACAATCAAATCAAACAATTATATCAGAATCAACCAGAATAGCATGAAATAGATACAAATCAATCAAAGGAGTGTGGATATGGAAGATCCACACTCCCTTGACATCCAAATTGCAATAATAGATAGATCACATCATGAATATGCAATTGGACTCAAGCAAACACGAATTAAATAGAGAGATTGCAGTTGCCACTTGATAATCTGAGGCAGATGGAGCCTGATTATCAAGTGGAGAAGAAGGAAGAACAATTAGACAAATAGACGAGAGAGAGAGAGAGAGAGGGAAAGATGTGTTACCCTTGTAGTCCTCAACTTCTACACCAAGTTAGGTGTAGGAGCCTTCGATTCATCTTCTGAAAAGGAGATCCAAACACGAACTGAGATCTGGATTGGAAGATTCAAGGTGCTTGAGGAAGTAGGAGGGTAATTGGGTTGAAGGTGTGTGAAAGGTAAGGGAATTGGAGGGGAATTGGGTAGTTTTTGTGAGGGAGGAGGAGAGAGAGAGGTTCTGGGGCAATTTGTGCAGAGTGACGTTAAGGGGCTGAAATTGGGATCTAGAACTGAGAGGGGTAGGGTCTTATTTATAGCTGCAGTTCATGGTAACCTTATGTCGCACGGCATTATGTAACCACTTTCCATGCTTCGACTTGTCACGTGACACAAGGTGACCATAACCGTTTTTGGCGCCAAATCTGATTCTGGAACCTTCTTGGATAATACCTGAAAAGTCCAAAACAGATTTATTCCTTTTAGGTCCCTTGGCAAGAGCAAAGTACAAAAAAGTACTTCCTTCACGAGAAACTTATGAAATGTTTCCGGAAGTCTCGGAATGGACCGGGAATTTATCAAAATGCCCCTAAATGCAATTTTATCATAGTAAAATGCATCTGGAAAGGTCGCGAATTGGATTGGCGTACTTACAACATGGCTTAATGTGAGGACATAAAATGTATCTCTTTTTATATACTATATTATTGGAAAGGGGGTAAAGCATGGCGCCATCATTCATGCATTTCGTGCATAACATTGAATCCTCCAATATTGGATAGTTACACTCTCTTTATTGGGACGCATGCATGGCCTTAAATCAACTCTCTCTCTCTCTCTCTCTCTCTCTCTCTCTCTCTCTCTCTCTCTCTCTCTTTCTCTCTCTCTCTATCTCTCTCTCTCAGTAGGACCAATCACAACACAAGGATCATAGCTCTAGATTTTCTGAGTTAGAGTAAAATAATAAGGGTGTGCAAGTGAAGCGAAAAAGTTGAAAATTGAACCATAATCGAAAAAAATAGAACCGAAAAAGATCGAAATCGAGGTTACCCTTATCGTAAGGTACTTGATTTTAAATAAATCGAAGTTTTGGTTTCGGATTTGATATAGGATTGAAGAATTGAACCGATAGCCCAAACCGAACCGATAAATCAAACAATTTTGTGTATATATATATATAACCGAACCGATAAATCAAACAATTTCGTGTGTATATATATATATACACGTAGTAAGACTGTGTTAATATTTAATAATCCTGTTTGGTATAATATCCTTGGGTCTAATATATCCAGTTGATGTTGATTATATAAATCTATGTTTCTGTTTAAATCTATTTCTTCTTCTAATTGTATAGTCTCTTGATTACTAGTTGATCCTGATCCCCTTCTTATTATTCTATTAATAAAGCTGTTTGATGTAATATTATCTTGTATGTTACTAGTTGAGTTTCTAGACTCTTGTAATGTCCGACTTCTTCCTAAGAAGCTCCTATTTTGTTGGTCATTCATTTTCTTGGTACCCAATGTGTGTATGGTATGGGTTTTCTTTTAATTTTGACTTCTTCTCCTAAACTTAATCTATTAATTCCACTGATTATTCTATCCAAGTCGTTATCTATTGTAGGATAACTAGGTTGTGGCTTGTAAATGTTACTTAATAACTTATTTAATTTTTCGATGACTTGTAACAACAAACTTATTATGAAATTAAATAGGATGGGATAAGTCCTATCAGCTTTACTTGTACATGTGTAGGATGTAAACCCAGTAATTTCTTCTTTATTTTCTTCGGCTTTATATCTTTTGGCGTCAGATAAGGCCTGTGAATATTCTCTAGACTGTTCCAGTTTTAACTTTCAACTATACTTTTAACTGTAGTTATAACTTGTTCCAAATTGACTACATGTTTTTCTACTTTCTGTATAAGGTCTCTAGCTTCTAAGATTTGTCTAGGCTTTGAATTTTCTAGCAAATAACTAACCTGTTGAAAGTCTTGTTTAGTAGGTAGATGTTTACGTATTTCTCTTAATTCTATAATAACTTGATTATTTTGTTGTTTAATATAGTCTAAGTTTTCTACTATTTTGCCTAATGTTTTTTGACTATCAGTATTTTGGTTGAAAAGTTCAACAAGATTAAATGATGATGACTTTGAGATATCAATTATGAGTGCAACACCTAATCCCTAGTCCATTCCTTAAAACCTTAATCCTTCAAAAATTAGTCATATAGCCCTGTGTAAGTACGCCAATCCAATTCGCGACCTTTTCAGATGCATTTTAAAATGATAAAATTGCATTTAGGGGCATTTTGGTAAATTCCCGGTCCATCCTGAGACTTCCGGAAACATTTCATAAGTTTCTCGCTAAGGAAGTACTTTTTTGTACTTTGCTCAGGCTAAGGGACCTAAAAGGAATAAATCTGTTTTGGACTTTTTAGGAATTATCCAAGAAGGTTCCAGAACCAGATTTGGCGCCAAAAACGGTTATGGTCACCTTGTGTCACGTGACAAGTCGAGGCATGGAAAGTGGTTACGTTACGTCGTGCGATACAAAGCTACCATGGACTGCAGCTATAAATAAGACCCTACCCCTCTCAGTTTTGGATCCGAATTTGAACCTCCCAAAGTCACTCTGCCAAAATTCATCCAGAAACTCTCTCTCTCCTGCTCCCTCACCAAAACCACCCAATTCCCTACAAATTCCCTCACCTCTCATCTCTCTTCAACCCATTACCTCTTTTTCTCCACCACATACACTTCAGATACTCCAATCCAGCTCTCAGTTCGTGCTTAGATCTCCAAGTTAGAAGTTGAATTGAAGACTCCTACACCTAACTTGGTGTAAGAGCTGAGGACTACAAGGGTAACTCTCTCTCCTCCTTTCTCTCTCTCATCTACTTGTCTATTTTGTTCTTCCTTCTTCTCCACTTGATAATCAGACTCCATCTGCCTCAGATTATCAAGTGGCAACTGCAATCTCTCTGTTTAAATCGTTTATACTTGGATCCAATTGCTTGCTTATGATGTGATTTACTTAGATTGGCAATTTGGATGTCAAGGGAGTGTGGATCTCCCATATCCACACTCCTTTGATCAATTCGCATCTAATTCATGTTGTTCTTATTAGTTTTGTAGAATTGTTGTGAATCTGTTGGATCTGCATCTTAGTTTGTGAGGTACCTGCAGATGGTAACCTTATGTCACGCGACACATGTGGACATGAGGAGTCCTGTGTCATGCGACATGTCGTGACCATCTGCAGGGACCATATTTCATTTGTAATTTGTTTTAGTTGTTTATTTTAGCATTCAATAAAGTGTTCATGCTGTTTAATGCTTAGATCTGGTCTTAATAGTAATTTTGTGTTCCTCTAGAAATTCTGTGATCTGATTAGTTATGAGCCTCTGCAAGGTGACCATTGATGTCACGCGACATGTTTGGACAAGGGAGTCCTATGTCACGCGACAGAAATGATCCTTTACAGAGGACCTGTTTGTTTTGTAATCTGTTCTTATATTGTAAAGGGATGTGGCCTCCCGGACAATTGGTCTACAAGTTGTAATGATCTTGCTTGTTCAATAAAATCCATGTTTATCGCATTTGCCAATTATCGTCGTTTGCACATTGTCTTGAATTACTTGAATGTCTAAATTAGAAAGACTCGTCTACGGACGAGGCGTGTTGTGTGAACTCTCAGTTCTTTCCAACACGTAACCTGACCCCCGAACCCATTTTCTTTGTTAAAAAGGTTTTTCAAAGTGCACCTCTCAAAGCATGGCGTGGCGACTCCTTTATTTTTATTTTTTCGGGCGAGCGCACATTCAGTGGCGACTCTGCTGGGGACAAGTGTTTTTGAAAACCTTTTTTTTCGAAAACTAAGAGGGTCATACTTTCGTTCGTTTAGACATCCAATGTATTCATTTTAATGTGCATCCTTGATAATCATGTGCGATACATGCATTTTATGAGATCTTACAACTTGTAGGCCTTTTGTGTGTTGTTTGTGCTTTTTATGTGTTGCTTTGCTGGTTGGTTTCATCCCTTGCCAAGGAGAGGCAGGGGCTAATCTCAGTTTTGCAGGGTCTGGTTCAGTGACTCTCTTGGTCGTGCGACAGCCTTGTCCCATGTTGTTCTGTGTCACGCGACAAGAGTAGTCACTGGACAGGTTTCAGGTTCTGGTTTGAGGGCAGTCCCTTGAATCAAGAGAAAGATTGCTCAGCTGACTGTTGTTCTTTTTTTCCTTCCTTGAGAGAGTGTGTGTGTGTGTGTGTTTTCTTTTTGATAATTAAAATAAATAAATAAAAATTTTGTTTTTTTCGTAAATAAAAGAATATAGTCATCCGCACACTACGTCACATAGCTTTAGAACCCTCGGGTGCGATTGACGGCATCGCGGACGGTGATAATATTCGCCTACGCTTGAGCGCCTAATGTCAAACCCATCCCCCTAGTGCGTTTAGGTGGCACCACACTTAAACCTTACCCACAGTTGGTTTTTGATACAACGTTTTAACTACACCAAAATGAGTTGTTTTTGAAATTTCCAATAAGTCTTTCTACCTTCCTCAAAACCCCGCACCTTGTGGGCATGTTGCCAACGCAACATGGTTTCACGTGAGGACATGTCACTCCCGTGGCGTGTCCTAAACGAGAGATCATGCCGCATTGTCACCATGCACCGACGAGAGGTCATGCCGGATTTTTTTCTTGGAAATTCCCCGAGAATACCCGTTATGCTGCCCAAATTTCCCTAGAAATTGGGGCTACTCGTCCGTTCCACGCCGTGTTAGGTTTTGCTTAGGTACATCACTTATTATTAATTTCAAATGCAAAACATTTGGTGTAATTTGAACGTTGCGTCCCTAGGCTTCCCCAAGGTATAGTTTGCGTAAATAAAGGATTAGCCTTTCCCAACCGTTCTTAGGATTTAAACCACTGATTTATACTTGAAGATAAATAATTGTTTGCACGAGTCTGTTCTCTCCGTTTCTTCTCCCTCTCCCGTATTTCTTCATTACCTTATAAACCCATATCTACCCTCTGTAGCGGTGACAAGTTGGGAGCGTGTTCTGGTATTCTGCGGTCTTTGGGTTCCTATCTTCAAAGCATTTCCAGTAAGGCTTTTATCTATTCCGCTATCCGAGATGTCAGGTACAGAGAATATGTCGCCTGCTCAGTCTGGAGGTTCATTCACTATGGGTCAGCCAGGGTCGAATGATTTGTCCATAGAAGAAATGAAGGCTAATTTGGAAGACGCTCTAGTTAGAGAGCGTGAGGCTCGATTACTCGCTCAAGCCAGAGAAGAGGCGATGCATTCTAAGTTCGTAGAAGCAATGAGAAGCCGTGATATTGCTGTAATACGACGCGCTGATGGAACTTATGAAGAGATTACCGAGGTTAATGACACTGATCTAGGAGCCGGGAATGTTTCTCTCCCTTTTCAACCTCAGACCCAGGGTACACAGTTCAGTTATGCTCAGAATCAGGGGTTGCCGGTAAGCTCTCAAGTTGGTTTTGGTGGACCACAGCCGGTCTTCCATGATTTGACCTCCTCACCAATTCTTAATGCTCCCGTGCCTCTTAGCCATTTTGGGTCCCAATTTCCGAACAGTCAGAGCGAGTTGTTTCCAGGTTCTCAGTATCAGCAAGGTCAGTCCTATGGTCCTCAATTCCGGGGTAACGCCCAGTATCAGAATCAACACCCTTATTCCGGGAATCAGTTCAGCCAAGATGGATTTCTACAGTCTCCCGCTAGCCAGTCTCAACCTCAGGGATATCAGTCTCGGCCTTTAATGAATTCAGCTTTTGGTTTTGGCTCCCCATCTATGCAACATCCGGGGTCAATTCCTTACAGGCCTGCCGGTGCTTTTCCGCAGAATCAGAATTTCCCAACCGGTCAGTTTAACTATCTGTCAGCTCCAACACCCTTCAGTCTACCACCGCTTCGGGTCGCCCGCCGTCTCTCTTCCAACCAGCCAGTCTTGAGCCTTCTTCAACTATTGCTCCCGCTCTTCCTCAGCTTCCCGGAATGACTCCGGAGGTAAATGCACTGTTGAAACAAATGCAGCAGCAAATTGACAAGTTGACAGCAGGATCAAGTGGACCTAAGGTTGTTGACCCAAGGCATGTAGAGCCTCTCCCTTATAAGTTCAAGATGCCCAAGATACAATTTGATGGCTCAGCATGTCCGAAAACTCATGTGGACACATACGTGATGACTATGGGGGCAATGGGTTGTACTCCCGAGTTTATGGCTCAGCACTTTCATCTCACACTCAAATGACCTGCCTTGACATGGTTTCTAAACCTTAAGTCAGAAGCTCAAGCTACTTGGAGTCAGATCACTGAAGCCTTTCTTGAAAAGTATCGTGGGAACCTCGAATGGTGCACAACCAGAGATGACTTGGTCGATACAATTCAAAAACAGGATGAGTCAATCACCGAGTTCTACAAGAGGTGGAACTCTAAGCTGAATGAACTCTCTGAGTCAATCCCGCTGCAAGATCAAAAGGACATCTTTCTATCGTGTGTGAAGCCAGTTCTCCGTGAAGCTATCGGAAGTGGTTGGTATCCTGACTTGAGGGAAATGGTAGGTATGGGAGCCTGCAGCGAAAATAGGCTCTTTAACCTTGCATCAAACACCAATGTTGGCAATAATGATGGATTTCGACACAGAGCGGCAAGTCCAACGGCCCCTAAAGCAAAAGAGTTGTACATCGACGACAATGTCAACGATCTACAGGCAAGGGACCAGAGAAAGCAGCAGTTTCCACTCCATAAGCAGTATCAGTTTGATGATCTCGGAATGACAACCGAAGAGGCCTTCAACGGATTGGTTCGACAGGGAATGATCAGGCCACTTGATAACTACAACCCTACCAAACCCAATTCGAACTTGGATCATAGCAAATATTGCCAATATCACCAGTATCCGGGCCACATCACCAATGACTGCGTCCCCTTTAAGAAGGCCATTCAAAAACTTGTTGATGATGGAAAAGTTGAGAAGGCTTGCCCCAATGTTGTCCCCGATCTTCTTCAGTGATATCAGTAGAAGCCCAGAGGTTATCCCACCCGCAGACGGCGAAGTCAATTAGTCAGCGTCGTAGGTTCTAGAGTGTCTTTTATGTGGTCGCGAGTCTTTCAAGTCCATGTTATGAGTCTTTTATTTGCAGTAATAAAAAATATTTGTTTCTATTCTTGCTAGACTCGAGACATTACTTGCACACCTACGTTACACTAAATTGAAATGGTCTTATTCTAAATGATCACTTGTGCTGCTCACCAACCAACGCTTTGAAATGGCTAATGTTTGAATTGATCAGAGTGAAAAAATCGGCTGATATCCTTCCCAGAGTGGGGCTTACCAACTCCCCACCTCGTTCCCCATATGCTCACATACCTTCCTTCGTCCTCACCACCTCGTTGCTCGATGAATTTGCACGGATCTTCCTCAGAGTAAACTTAAGAAAGCAAATGAAGGCTCAATCTCGTTCGAATCATCCGGTAGGGACTGCGGTTGAAACCATTCACCCCTAGGAAAGCCATTACCTTACCCTCACTAAACAATACCCCTTCATTTCAAGATCGGCATATTTGAAACCCGTTCAACCATCGCCAGAAGAAGAGGGACTATCCTTGAGGCTCCCGCGATGCAAAAGAAAGATCGACCGTCTCCAAACTCAAGAACGACGAAAGGCAATGATCCATCCTGGGGACTAGCTGAAATGCTCCTCTCAAAGGCAAAATTGAAAAAAAAAAAAGAGAGAGACAAAAATACAAAAAAGAAAAAAAGAATAAAAAAAAAAAGAAAGAGTGCCTAGTCCCCACCGATCCTCTCAAAAGCAAAAGTCAAAGGACTCGGTCGTTACTCAAGAGGAATCTCAGAGCCAATAAAAAAACAGCACGGATGTCCCCTCACCATTACCTCTAACCGATCCCAAGCCGTCCTCTCGATTTTAGAGGACATTCCCGTTACCATTACCCTTACCTTTACCAAAACCAAGATCGACCTCTCATCCTTAAAGGCAATAAAGATGCAACCACAAATAGCCTCACCTTAGAAACCCCAAACACATCCTTGCAAGCCAACCTCTCATCTTTAGAGGTTCAGCCAGCAAAAAGCCTAGCCGACCTCTCGTTTTAAGAGGTCATGACATCCCGAATTACCCAAAGACCGATCGAAACCCTGAAGCCCAGCCGCAGTTCCTATCGGATAACAGTTCAAGACCGTCAAGCGAAGATTGTACAAATTCCGTCCGTTCATTCAACGTTATATGTGAGCATATTTCATTTCTCCTCCACAAACACCTCCCGTGAAAGTCCCACTGGGGCTTCACATCTGTGTCTCCCATCGACACTCCAAGAGGACATGTTCTTTCAATTCTCAAAATCCTCGAAAGTCCTCAACATCCCCGAATTTCACCGTTCATTCTTTTCATTCGGGATAAGCCCGAACTACGGCGACCTGAGCTCCTCCCAAGGAGGGGAACGTAGGCAACCATAACTGGTCCGGTCGAAATCACAATCAAATCTTGAAAAATCTGGTCTCCTCAAGGGCCGTCCCTATACACAGATCCTTCGTTCCGTATTTCCAAATTTGATCTCGATATCAGTGGGTTTTCTCCTCAGGATTGATGAAAATATTTGCTCATGTCGGCTTTGGTGGTTGAATAACCCGAACATCATTAAAGGGTTTCAAGCAGCCTTGTGATCATCGTGAATAAGACGAGTTTTCAAGTGTCTCGATAAGTCTTCCTCTCTACACTTTTAGGGATATATAGAGCTAAACACTGTATTTTCTATCAGCAGGGGCTTCCATACACTTTCCACACCTTGTAACGCTTATACTCTCTCAAAAGAGTCAAACCTAAAGCGAGAGTGTCATACAGAAAATCGGGATACATTCCCACCATTTGAAAGATACGCCCCTGTGCATAAATCGCTCCTATGTCTTGTCCGCCGACTGATTGGCTGAAATTTGAAGAGTAACCTCCCCCTGAGTTGCATGATTATGTTGACTACAGTAATACTAGGTGTCAGACTGGGGCTTGGCCAGAGGAAGAGAATGATTTGTGCACTTGTACGGTTCCAGAGTCTGATTCTATAACCCGACCCTTGGGAATTGATACCTCATGTTGGAGCTACTGAGTTTCATACCCTAGGCAAAAGGGAGAAGTTTTGAAATGATGTGGGAGCCTAGATTGGGAGGCTTGTCAGCATGACTTGTTGTGTCACGCGACAAAAGGTGCCTCAGCAGTCCTGAGCCATGCGACATCTTGTGACCAACACCAGACATCAGCAATCTGCAATCTGATCTATACCAAGACACGCCCCGACTTTGTCACAAGCTACAAATGACCAAAACCACCAGCCTACAAATAAACCCGGGAGAGGGATTCATTCAGTTCAAATGCATACGAACCCTAATACATATGTCATACACAATTACCCAAAGCAGTTCCATAATCTCATGTATAAACCCGGCAAAGCCAACCTGTTAAAACAATAAATCGTCCCCTTTTCCTTTCATCCCCGGAACGAACAGACTCATGCAAACAAGCTAACATAGTTTAACTTTTGGCTAACAAAATAGCATAATTAGATTGTACTGTTTCGAGTGTCGCATTTCCCCGCAGGTACAACAGTTAACTGAGCAAACCTCAAAGATTGTCCCTCAAAGCAAAGCCTAGACGAAAAAAGTTCGTGTCTAGCTGAATCCCCCAGCAGGACGCATCGAAAATCAAATAGCCCCACCGTCAACCGTCAACAAGAATCCGTCACAAGCAAAGCAAAGCCCCTGTCACAACAAGCAAAGCCCCCGTCACAAACAAGCAAAGCCCCGTCACAACAAGCAAAGTTCCCATCACATCAGGCAAGGTCCCACATCCGAAAGTCAACCGTCAACAGAGACCGCCCCACACTTAACAGCTACACTTATCCCCAGCAGCAGTAGCATGAGTCCCTTCGACACCCACAAAGATCAGCAATGGCATGAAACCCTTCGGCAGTCACAATCGTCAGTAGCAGTAGCATCAGTCCCTCCGGCAGCTACAGGTGAGCACAGCACAGGTATGAACACATATTTCTTTCAAGCGTCAAATCAGCATATCGCGTTATTTTCAAAGTTGGTTTGAGACACCGTAGTTCTCACAATATTTTTAAAGTTGGTTCGAGACACCGTAGTTCTCACAATATTTTCAAAGTTGGTTCGAGACACCATAGATCTCACAATATTTTCAAAGTTGGTTCGAGACACCGTAGTTCTCACAATATTTTCAAAGTTGGTTCGAGACACCATAGATCTCACAATATTTTCAAAGTTGGTTCGAGACACCGTAGTTCTCACAATATTTTCAAAGTTGGTTCGAGACACCATAGATCTCACGTTATTTTCAAAAGTGGTTCGAGACGCCGTAGATCTCACTTCATTTTCAAAAAGTGGTCCGAGACGCCGTAGATCTCACTTCATTTTCAAAAGTGGTTCGAGACGCCGTAGATCTCACTTCATTTTCAAAAGTGGTTCGAGACACCGTAGATCTCACCTCATTTTCAAAATTGGTTCGAGACACCGTATGTCTCACGACATTTTCAAGTTGTTTCGAGACACCATAGATCTCACATCATTTTCAAAATTGGTCCGAGACGCCGTAGGTCTCACGTCATTTTAAAGTTGGTTCGAGACGTCGTAGATCTCATTTCATTTTCAAAATTGGTTCAAGATGCCATAGATCTCACATCATTTTCAAAATTGGTTCGAGACACCGTAGATCTCACGTCACTTTCAAAATCGGTACGAGAGGTCGTAGGTCTCACGTCATTTTCAAGTCGGTCCGAGATGCCGTAGGTCTCACGTCATTTTCAAAATCGGTCTGAGACGCCGTAGGTCTCACGTCACTTTCAAGATCGGTCCGAGACACCGTAGGTCTCACATCATTTTTAAAAATCGGTCCGAGACACCGTAGGTCTCACGTCATTTTCAAGATCGGTCCGAGACACCGTAGGTCTCACATCATTTTTAAAAATCGGTCCGAGACACCGTAGGTCTCACGTCATTTTCAAGTCGGTTCGAGACACCGTAGGTCTCATGTCTTTTTCAAAATCGGTTCGAGACACGGTAGGTCTCGCGTCATTTTTTTTCAAAGTTGGTTCGAGGCACCGTATGTCTCATGTCATTTTTCGCTTTGGTTTGAGACGCCGTATGTTCTCACCTTCCGAACTACGATTTGGCTTGATTTCCTCCCCGAGATACGTAGGAATCCTTTCTCCAAAGGTCCAGCCATCCGACTCCCCAGATCACCGTCTAGCCCTCCGCCTTATCCCCCAGCCGCTCATTGGGATTGGGTCTTATTTTATCGACAACCTCACTTCTTCCATAAGTGACGTTTCCGAGGGACTCTGTAAGTACGCCAATCCAATTCGCGACCATTTCAGATGCATTTTAAAATGATAAAATTGCATTTAGGGGCATTTTGGTAAATTCCCGGTCCATCCCGAGACTTCCGAAAACATTTCATAAGTTTCTCGCGAAGGAAGTACTTTTTTCTACTTTGCTCAGGCTAAGGGACCTAAAAGGAATAAATCTATTTTGGACTTTTTAGGAATTATCCAAGAAGGTTCCAGAACCAGATTTGGCGCCAAAAACGGTTATGGTCACCTTGTGTTACGCGACAAGTCGAGGCATGGAAAGTGGTTACGTTACGTCGTGCGACACAAAGCTACCATGGACTGCAGCTATAAATAAGACCCTACCCCTCTCAGTTTTGAATCCGAATTTGAACCTCCCAAAGTCACTCTGCCAAAATTCATCCAGAAACTCTCTCTCTCCTGCTCCCTCACCAAAACCACCCAATTCCCTACCAATTCCCTCACCTCTCATCTCTCTTTAACCCATTACCTCTCTTTCTCCACCAAATACACTTCAGATACTCCAATCCAGCTCTCAGTTCGTGCTTAGATCTCCAAGTCAGAAGTTGAATTGAAGACTCCTACACCTAACTTGGTGTAAGAGTTGAGGACTACAAGGGTAACTCTCTCTCTCCTCCTTTCTCTCTCTCATCTACTTATCTATTTTGTTCTTCCTTCTTCTCCACTTGATAATCAGGCTCCATCTGCCTCAGATTATCAAGTGGCAACTGCAATCTCTCTGTTTAAATCGTTTATACTTGGATCCAATTGCTTACTTATGATGTGATTTACTTAGATTGGCAATTTGGATGTCAAGGGAGTGTGGATCTCCCATATCCACACTCCTTTGATCAATTCACATCTAATTCATGTTGTTCTTATTAGTTTTGGTAGAATTGTTGTGAATCTGTTGGATCTGCATCTTAGTTTGTGAGGTACCTGCAGATGGTAACCTTATGTCACGCGACACATGTGGACATGAGGAGTCCTGTGTCACGCGACATGTCGTGACCATCTGCAGGGACCATATTTCATTTGTAATTTGTTTTAGTTGTTTATTTTAGCATTCAATAAAGTGTTCATGCTGTTTAATGCTTAGATCTGGTCTTAATAGTAATTTTGTGTTCCTCTAGAAATTCTGTGATCTGATTAGTTGTGAGCCTCTGCAAGGTGACCATTGATGTCACGCGACATGTTTGGACAAGGGAGTCCTATGTCACGCGACAGAAATGATCCTTTGCAGAGGACCTATTTGTTTTGTAATCTGTTCTTATATTGTAAAGGGATGTGGCCTCCCGGACAATTGGTCTACAAGTTGTAATGATCTTGCTTATTCAATAAAATCCATGTTTATCGCATTTGCCAATTATCATCGTTTGCACATTGTCTTGAATTACTTGGATGTCTAAATTAGAAAGACTCGTCTACGGACGAGGCGTGTTGGGTGAAATACTTACAGTAGTGTTAGAGGTATCGGAGTAGCAAGCGAAAGGTAGATTTATAAACAGGGGTTTTTTTTATAAGGTAAGGGCTATAGTATGAAGTAATGAAGGTATTGGAAGGATTTTAAGTTATGGGACTAAGGGAGTCGGAAAGATTTTTAAGCTGCCAAGAAGTTTTCTTGCAAAATATGGGTTTTATAAAATTTTTGCTCGTACTTACAACTGAAGGAGAAGAGGGTATTTATAACCCTTACAAATGAAACTTATAAGTCCGGTTTTATGACTGGTTACCTAGGGAGTACAATGATTAGACTAAACTAATTGAAAAAGAACAAAGCTATACACGCATTTTTCAAAGATTAAAAGTTAAAAAGAAAAAGCAGATGATGTCTGTCTTGCATTATTGGTTTGTGTCGTCACTGCTTACGTCTTTTGTTTTGTGTCATCACTACTTACGTCTTTTAAAAGTCTCTGTAGTTATTTTCAATGGTTGGTATTGTGTCTCCGTCTGATTGGCCATCTTGCATTATGTCATCATCCGGTTCTGGCCATGGGGTTTCTTCATCTCTGTTGATGATGTGGTCCTGTGCTAGCTTATCTCCTTCTCCAATGAACGTGAGAAGCATTTCCCAGTTGTCTTTTGCCCAAATTTGGGTGTAATGTCCTTCTGCCATGAGCTTGTATTTGTGCCAAGGAAAAAACCTAGGGAGCTCAGGTGTTCTTTGATAATCTTTAATAAATTCTTTGTGATAATTATTCAATACATTTTCTTCTTTATATGCCTCACTTTCTTGATCATGGAGCCAAAAAAGGCTCGAAAAGTCAATGTTTTCTTCAACCTTTACTGCCATCTCTAGTACCTCTTGATCTTTGAGTTCATTGCTCACAAATATTCTCTTTCTGGATGGTCTGTAGGTGTGACTATCTGCTTCAGGAAAGGATGAGAAAATGTTACATCCTACCACCTTTGGATATGTTTGGATGGCAATGTTGCCTGCCACCAATGTGAATTTTTCTCCAAAACTGTTGATGATATTTTCTGTTGTAGGGGTTAACCTAAATTGAACATAATCAATCATACCATAATGATAGAATTGAGTGATTAGTTCCTGTGGCATGTCTGTTTTGAATAAGTCTATCTGTAAGAGTAACACTCCTGTATCTCTTCCCTCAATGTTTATTCTTTCTATGACTTTCACTCCTGTGTATTTTAATTCACGAAAAACAATCTGTACTATCATTTCCTGTAATTTATATAGGATTAAAGGGAATCCTATACAAATTTTCTTGGAAACAATGTCTTCAAGTTCTTTGAATCTGTCTAAGACTGGCTGTAATGTTTGTCTCCATGGGATGTCAAGGATACGAGCTTTGAAACTGTTGAAGTCTCTGTTAATAATAGGTTCACCAGTTGCAGCCTTTGAATTCTGTAATCTTTCTTCAAGAATGGCTACCTGTTGTTTTAGCATTTTGTTCTCAATTTGTATCTGTATGTCTTGATGGCTTTTTTCTTTTTGAAGAAGCTGTTTTTGTAAGGTTGCAATAACCTCTTCCTGTTTTTTGATGACCTGTTCTGGACTTTCTTTTGTAATTTCGGAAAATGTTTTTACCTCTTCAGGTTCTATGAAAAATGTATTGAGCCCAAAGTGTTCTCTGGCTGTGTACATAGCTTCTGAAAAACTGTGGAACACTTTGTACAGCGGGTTCGTGCACTGTATATATTTAACAACTGTTTCCCATTTATTGAAAATACCCACTTTTGTTCCATGGAGAATAACATAATGGGAAAATCTTTTGGTTATGGATTTCTCTGGGGGTTTTTGGGATGTTTCCAGAAAGAAATATCCCAGAGAGTTCAAAACCTGTACTTTCTTTGTGGCTTCATTTGGAAACGTATGTATGTGCCACAGATTGTCAAGCAAACACTGTTGTTTTTCTGTCAAATTCATTCCAAAAATAGGTCTGAATTTTTTGTTTTCATCTGTACAAATAGGTAGTGTGTTTGGTCCATAAGTAAGGGTTTTTTTGTTGGGCTTGGGCTCTGGGTATAAAATTTTTATCAACCCGGAATTTTATCGAGCTAGGCCCAGCTTGTTGTGATCCAGCTTTGAGGGGCCTTGGAATTACCTCCCATGGATGTGACCTGCTGTAATAAGAATGTTCTGAATGCTCTGTCTTTTCTGCTTTCATACTTTCGCTATCATATGTGTCCATAGCTTTGGTTGTTTCCGTCTGAGGATGTAATACTTTCTTCATTCTGTCTTGCTTATCCATGAAATAACCTGTTTAAATTTCTTGATAAGATATCAGCTATAGTATTATTTTTTCCTTTTATATGTTCAAAATTTATAATATAGCCACTTCCTTGTATTATGTTCTGTAAGTTAATCCATCTAGTTCGATTAACTTTTTTACTTTGATCATTCTTAATGAATTTAACTATGGCCTCACAATCAGTTCTCTTAATTAAATTCTTTATTTAAGAATATTTTAAATTTTTCTAACGCATTTATTAATGTCTGTATCTCATAATCTAAGCTGGTCCAGTTTAAACCTGTTTTATTAAAGTTTCCACTGGAATAAGCACACACTTTTTCACTATTTTTTGGTTCGTATTTATTTGCTTTACAAAGAAGAACGGCTCCCCATCCTTCTTTACAACCATCGGTTTCTATTATAATATAATCGTTTACTAGTGGTAGTTCTAAGGGTATAATCTTTTTTACTGCTTCTTTTATTTCTTTTACTAATTTAATGTCTTCTTTATTAAAACTTCGTTTGTTGTTTTGCTGTATAATGGTCCTACTAATTTTGTTAAATTAGGTACAAATTTTCTAGCATAATTTACTAATCCTAGAAAGGCTTGTATTTGTTTTAAGTTTTCAAATTTTTATGGGAAATCAACTATTTTTGTTGAAATATGTGGTTGTAATTCTATTTTTTCATTTCCTATTTCTAATCCTAGAAAGGATATCTTTCTCTTAAAGAGTTCCATTTTTCTTTTTGATACTACTATTCCATGCTTTTTGATTTCGTTAAACACATGTTTTAAATGATTTTCATGCTCTTGTACTGTTTTGCTGGCTACTAAAATATCATCTATGTAAACCATACAAAATTCATATTTTAAAAATATGTTATCCATAAACCTTTGAAAATCGAAGGTGCGTTTTTAAGCCCGAAACTTAAAACATTCCATTCGAATTGTCCTTCGAAATATGTAAAGGCTGTCCAGGGTTTAAAATCTTCTTCTAATTTAAGTTGGTTATGTGAGGTTCCCGACCCGGAACCTAACACGTGTCTCGACCTGGAGCGTCCCCAAACTAACTCAAATCATCTAAACTTTTAAAAACTTTGATTTAACTTTCATACTTAAACATAATTAACATAACCATTTCAAAATAACTCCACTCCTCTCCACATTGGAGAAAGAGTTGAACAACTTTGAAAGTAACAACCTGTTTTAGTTACAAAAGATTTCGGTTATAACGCAGAAACTAAGTTTTTATATACACAACTCCATAAAGGAATTATACTAAAATACATCATTCTACGCCAACCTATACATACCCCGACAATCCCAAAATATCACTTTCAAACTCCTTTCCGTCCTTACTTGGCCGGTCTGCCTGTCTCGGGATCTAAAAACATTAAAGGGAGAGAGGTGAGAATAAATCTCAGCAAGCTATTATGAATGCAGCAATATGCCAAGTAAGATGCAACACATAACAAGTTGCATATAACACATTGGAAAAGCTGTAAACACTTTACATTACCTCGGTTTACCTTTTCCCGTCTGAACAATAGTCGTACAACATTGGAGATAAAATCCCAATAATTAGTGAACTGCTTAAACATTATTCACTTCTTATAAGACCCGTTTTTCAGGGAACCATATAAGATAGATAGTAGCAACTCTGTAAGGCTTTTGGCTCAATACAGATGCTATAACCCCAACCTGTGGCCACAGGAGGGGACGGTCACAGATATAACATAATCCGATGACATTAGGTCACACTTTCCATAATTGATCGTATTACGCTATACCCCCAACATCAGCTGATTACACAATATCAACCACATAATAGTTACTTGAAATAAAATCCACAAAAGGGATAAAAGATATAACCACATGGTAAATTATACTCATGTTCAACCAATATCATAGTGCAACATCTAATTAATACACTATACATAGCACAATCAATGAATATGTAATCAAGAAAGGTAACAAGGTATCATTAACCAACCCTACATAGTCAATATACAACAATACATGGCCTCTATAAAGACCCAAGCTCAATTTACCAAGTTGGAGTCACATTGGTTAAGTGGGCAAACAAGGCTGCCAAGTGTTTTCTGAGCAAGATTTAAAGTGCTTCCGTAATTCCATTTTAACCAATTAAGGTGTCATTGTGTGGCCCAAGTATTCTACTTTAATCTAGGTTACAGAGGATTACTTCATACCCTAGGTAGAGTAGGTTTCTTCTTCTTTAAAATGGTTAGGAATCATGCTAAGTGGTTGTTGGTAGAAATCAGCAAGAAAGGAAACTGGATGAACATCTGTTGACATGGGTGACCGCCCAAGGAGGTATGGGCGACCGCCCAAGCAAGGATCTCAAAGGGTTGGAGTTTCTGTCGACTTGGGCGACCGCACACTCACCTTAGGGCGACCACCCAAGCTGGGAAAGAATTGAAGGCCAATGGCTGTGGTGATGGGCGGCCGCTCAAGCCCCTATGGGCGACCGCCCAAGATGAATTTTCTCCATTCAGCAGCTGAACCAAAATCCTAAGCCAAGATTTCCCAAATTTTGTGAACATAAGAAGGTTTACTAACTTTTCTAATATCATTATGAACCATTTAAACCCCAAAGTAGCATCAACTTAGGCTACTCCTTTCACCACCACATTTCAAGTCTACATTCTTAATCTAACTCAACCCATTTTCTTACACTCTTCATCACTTCCATGAACAACAACTTGATCCTAGGTCATTACTCCATTTCTCAACCCAAGAGAGTGTCCTAACATTTCAAACCACAATTATAACAACAATATCAAAATCAAATAATTCATGAGCATTTAATTGAAGGAATGTCATAATAACTCACCTTAGCAATATGAGATGGAACAAGGATTTTCTTAGCTTGATGTGCTCCCCTCGACACCCCGAACAAGAATATGCCAATGGATCGAAGAATGAGAAGGAATTGAATTTATTATGATTTTTAGAAGGAAAAGGTTGGAGAGAGGGTTTCCATGGAGAATTTGGGAGGAAGTATGAAGATGATGAGGGAAAATGGGGAGGTCAAGGAAGGGTGAGGGAAAAAGGGGAGAAGCATGGCCCCCCATGACTTCCTTGAATGACATCTTTCTACAATTAAGTCCCCCAAGATCTAAAGGATACAACTAACCCCTCTACTCCAATCTTTACACAACACACCTTGACTACACATAACATTTTATTTATTTTCAATTACTATACTTCAACAAAATACTTTAACTTATTTCTATTTTATCCTAAGGCTTTAGAATTATTTCACAACCAATTAAAGACATAAAGTGGGCACATAAAGTCAAAAAATAATATAAAATTCATATAATATGATACTAAAATAGTGCCTAGGGTTAGGGTCGTTACACTCACTCCCCCTTAAAGAAAATTCGCCCCAAATTTTAAAAGGACTTACTTGGATGCTCAAACAACCAAGGGTATTTCGCTCTCATTTCCGACTCTAGCTCCCACGTCGCTTCCTCAATGGTATGATTCTTCCATAGGATCTTCACTACCGGAATGCTCTTCGTTCTTAACTCCTTAACCTGAAACTCCAAGACTTTCAATGGTTCTTCAACATACGACATATCCGCTTGAATCTCATCGGGAGGAGAACTCAATATATGGGAGGGGTCATGACAATACTTTCTCAACATTGAAACATGAAACACTTCATGAAGCAAATAAAAGGATGGAGGTAATGCTAACCGGTAAGCCAAATCCCCAATCTTTTCTAGAATCTCAAACGGACCAACGAACCTCGGAGCCAATTTACCCTTATTACCAAACCTTTTAATTCCCGTCCTCGGAGAAACTTTCAAAAACATGAAGTCACCCACTTGAAAAGATAGGTCCCGTCTTCTATTGTCGGCGTAGCTTTTCTGCCTACTCTGAGCCGTCTTCAATCTATCACGAATCACCATGATTTTCTCTGTCGAATCTCGAACCAAATCCGGGTTCCAAAGCCTTGATTCACCAACCTCGTCCCAACACATCGGAGATCTACACTTTCTACCATACAATGCCTCATATGGAGCCATCTCAATGCTAGACTGATAACTGTTGTTGTAAGCAAACTCAACTAACGGTAGATGATCTTCCCAAGATAATTGAAAATCCATCACACAAGCCCGTAACATATCTTCAAGTATCTGAATGGTTCTCTCGGACTGACCGTCGGTTTGAGGATGAAACGTCGTGCTAAAACATAGCTTAGAACCCAAGGCTTCATGCAATGCTCTCCAAAATCTAGAAGTGAATCTCGGATCTCTATCGGAAACAATACTAACCGGAACCCCGTGAAGTATAACAATCTCCTTCATATACAACTGAGCTAACTTCTCCATCGAGAACTTGGTTGACACCGGAAGAAAATGAGCCGACTTTGTCAATCTATCCACAATAACCCAAATGGCATCCATCTTCTTAGCGGTAAGAGGCAAACCCGAAACAAAATCCATCGAAATCCTTTCCCATTTCCACTCCGGAATATCTAATGGTTGAAGTAGTCCCGCCGGTCTCTGATGTTCGGCCTTGATTTGTTGACAAGTTAAACACTTAGACACATAATCCGCAATTTCCCTTTTCATCCCATTCCACCAATATCCACGTTTCAAGTCTTGATACATTTTCGTACTACCGGATGAATCGCAAACTTGGACTTATGACCATCCTCTAGAACACGCCTCTTGATCTCCGGTGATGAAGGAACACAAATTCTTCCTTGGAAAGTTAAAATTCCATCTCTATTCAATGCGAATTCCCCGGCTTTCCCATCTTGCACTTGACCCAAAATTTTCTTCAACTCCGGATCACTTTGTTGAGCTTCCTTCAAATCCCCATACAAGGTAGGAACGGCTCGCACATTCACAATTATTACTTCACTTCTCAACTCTTGGAAACTCAAAGCTGTCACATACGCCTTTCGGCTAATCGCATCCGCTACAACATTTGCCTTCCCCGGATGATAGGAAATTACACAATCAAAATCCTTCAAGAACTCTAGCCACCTTCTTTGTCGGTTATTCAACTCCTTTTATGTGAACAAATACTTCAAACTCTTATGGTTGGTGAATATCTCAAATTTCGCCCCATAAAGATAATGCTTCCACTTATGCAACGCAAACACAATCGCAGCCAATTCCATGTCATGAGTAGGGTAATTCTGTTCAGCCGGTGATAACTTCCTAAAGGCATACGCAATCACTTTCCCATTTTGTATTAGTACACATCCCAAACCCGCCTTCGAGGCATCACTATAAATGACAAAATTCTCACAACTATCCGAAAGGGTAAGAATAGGAGCCATTGTCAACCTCTTCTTCAACTCATTAAAACTTTCTTCACACTTAGAATCCCATACAAAAGATACATCTTTATGAGTCAACCTTGTCAACGGAGTCGCAATTCGAGAAAAACCCTCAATGAACCTTCGGTAATACCCTGCCAACCCAAGAAAGCTACAAACCTCAGTCACAGTTGAAGGTTGCTTCCAATTAACTACGGCTTCGATTTTTGAAGGATACACGGCAATTCCCGAACTAGACACCACGTGCCCCAAGAAAGATATTCGCTCAAGCCAAAACTCGCACTTACTGAACTTGGCATACAACTGCTTCTCACGAAGAACTGATAAGACAATTCTCAAATGATTTTCATGCTCCTCTCGAGACTTAGAATAAACAAGGATGTCGTCTATGAATACCACCACAAAAATGTCAAGATATGGCTTGAAGATACGGTTCATCATATCCACGAATACGGCTGGAGCATTAGTCAACCCGAAAGGCATCACAACGAACTCATAGTGACCATATCTCGTTCTGAAGGCTGTCTTTGCAATATCATCCGGTCTAATCTTCAACTGATGGTATCCGCTTCTCAAATCAAGTTTAGAGTAGATAACGGAACCTTGAAGTTGGTCAAACAAATCATCTATATGCGGAAGAGGGTATTTATTCTTTATGGTTGCTTGGTTCAACAAACGATAATCAATACATAATCTTAAGGTACCATCCTTCTTCCGAACAAATAAAACCGGTGCTCCCCACAGAGACACACTTGGGCGAATAAAACCCCGGTCTAGCAATTCTTGCAACTGAACCTTCAACTATTTTAATTCATGAGAGCCATTCTATAGGGTGCTTTAGAAATAGGCGCGGTACTGGGCACTAGGTCAATACAAAACTCTACCTCACGATCCTGAGGCATAGAATACTCACTTGAAAACACATCACTAAATTCATTAACAACCGGACATGAGCTAATTTGGGGGATTTTTTACTTGAATCTACCACATAATCCAAGTACCCCGCGCACCCTTAGATAGCATTTTTCTTGCCTTTAAAGCATAAATAACATGTAAACCGAACATAGATTTGTCTCGCATCAAATATAAAAGTAGGCACATCGTGCATAGCAAATGAGACTCGCTTTCTACGACAGTCTACCAAAGCATGACACTGACTCAACCAATCCATCCCAAGGATCACATCAAAGTCACGGATTGGTAACTCTACTAAATCCACTGGCAACACATGCCCACATATAGTCACATCACACCCATGATATATCAAAGAAGATGCGAGGCACTCTCTCATAGGAGTAGAAACCTCCAACACATAAGGCATAGATTTAGGCAATTTATGTAATGAAAATGCAAAATGAGATGCCACAAAAGAATAGGAAGACCCGGATCTATAAGAATGCGGGCCTTAACTCCCGAGACAGGAACTATACCTCTAATGACAACATTAGGATCGACCTCTCCTCTACCCAAGGTGAACACTCGACCTTGCACTCTATCCTTGGGTTTCCCTTCGATATCTCTTTTCACACCACCACCTTGTCCCCCTTGTCCACTACCCGAAGCTTGCTTCTTTTGCCACCTAGGACAATTCTTCCGGAAATGGCCCGTTGCCCCACACTCTAAACATTTTCCTTGCTTGCTCCAACACCTATCCTCGAAATGTCCTGGCTTCTTGCAATATCCACACAATGCCCCAAAATGACCTGGAGTCGAATCTGGCTATTTCTGAGCCGCCACATGTCCTCCTCTCGCTCGTCTTCCCGAGCTGATGTCCTTGGCTGCCCCCTATTCTGCCCAGAACCTTGACCTTGGAATCTATTCTTACTTCTACCTTCAGATTTGCTACGATGCTCTTCAATATCATTCTCAATCTGGTATGCCATATTCACGGCCGCTTGGTAGTTGATGAAGTCATGCGTCAATAACTACTTTCGGAACTCCACCCTTAAACCTTTCACGAACCGGTAGATCCGCCTCTCTTTTTCCGACACCAAATGAGGACAATATCTGGCTAACTCTGTAAACTTGGCAGAATACTGTGCTATGGTCATTGTCCCTTGCTCCAATTTCAAGAACTCGACTTCCTTCTTATCCCTTGTAACCATTGGAATGAAATGATCTTGGAACTTGCGTGTGAAGTTCTCCCAAGCCTGTGGTGTAAGGTCCCGATCCCAGCCATCCTTCACTACTTGCCACCAATGCTCAGCAGGTCCTTCTAACTTGAAGACAGCGCATCTCACCTTTTCTGCATCCGGACTCTCCATTGCCGCGAAAATCTTATTCATAGCTTCAAGCCATCTCTCCGCCTTCACCGGATCCGGATCTCCATTGAAACTCGGGGGTGCCTTCTTCATAAATTTCTCTAGGCCGTGTTTCCCTTGCCTACCTTCTGGTTGCTGTTGAGCCCTACCTTGATTTGCCATATTCTGTAGAAATACTCGGAACATGTCCATCATTTCTGCATTCGGATTACCAATATTTCCCAAAGCCCGATCCTGATCGTCATCATTTCCCGCCATTAGAACAAACTCCTGCATTAAACACTCGACGTCAGTTATCGTACACTCTCACTCAGCTAGACTCTACCCGAGAACTCTAACCGAGCTCTGATACCAACTGTGAGGACCCCGACCCGAAACCTAACACGTGTTCCGAGCTGGAGCGCCCCCAAACTAACTCAGATCACCTAAACTTTTAAAAACGTTGATTTAACTTACATACTTAAACATAATTAACATAACCATTTCAAAATAACTCCACTCCTCTCCACATTGGAGGAAGAGTTGAACAACTTTGAAAGTAACAACCTGTTTTAGTTACAAAAGATTTCGGTTATAACGCAGAAACTAAGTTTTTATATACACAACTCCATAAAGGAATTATACTAAAATACATCATTCTACGCTAACCTATATATACCCCAACAATCCCAAAATATCACTTCCAAACTCCTTTCCGTCCTTACTTGGCCGGTCCGCCTGTCTCGGGATCTAAAAATATTAAAGGGAGAGGGGTGAGAATAAATATCAGCAAGCTATTATGAATGCAGCAATATGCCAAGTAAGATGCAACACATAAACAGTTGCATATAACACATTGGAAAAGCTGTAAACACTTTACATTACCTCGGTTTACCTTTTCCCGTCTGAACAATAGTCGTACAACATTGGAGATAAAATCCCAATAATTAGTGAACTGCTTGAGCATTATTCACTTCTTATAAGACCCATTTTTCAGGGAACCATATAAGATAGTAGCAACTATGTAAGGCTTTTGGCTCAATACAGATGCTATAACCCCAACTCCGCGCCACAAGAGGGGACGGCCACATGTATAACATAATCCAATCACATTAGGTCACACTTTCCATAATTGATCGTATTACGCTATACCCCCAACATCAGCTGATTACACAATATCAAGCACATAATAGTTACTTGAAATAAAATCCACAAAAGGGATAATAGATATAACCACATGGTAAATTATACTCATGTTCAACCAATATCATAAGTAAGCAACATCTAATTAATACACTATGCATAGCACAATCAATGAATATGTAATCAAGTAAGGTAACAAGGTATCATTAACCAACCCTACATAGTCAATATACAACAATACATGGCCTCTATAAAGACCCAAGCTCAATTTACCAAGTTGGAGTCACATTGGTTAAGTGGGCAAACAAGGCTGCCAAGCGTTTTCTGAGCAAGATTTAAAGTGCTTCCGTAATTCCATTTTAACCAATTAAGGTGTCATTGTGTGGCCCAAGTATTCTACTTTAATCTAGGTTACAGAGGATTACTTCATACCCTAGGTAGAGTAGGTTTCCTCTTCTTTAAAATGGTTAGGAATCATGCTAAGTGGTTGTTGGTAGAAATCAGCAAGAAAGGAAACTGGATGAACATCTGTTGACATGGGCGATCGCCCAAGGAGGTATGGGCGACCGCCCAAGCAAGGATATCAAAGGGTTGGAGTTTCTGTCGACTTGGGCGACCGCACACTCACCTTAGGGCGACCGCCCAAGCTGAGAAAGAATTGAAGGCCAATGGCTGTGGTGATGGGCGGCCGCTCAAGCCCCTATGGGCGATCGCCCAAGATGAATTTTCTCCATTCAAAGAATTTCAACCAAAATCCTAAGCCAAGATTTCCAAAGTTTGTGAACATAAGAAGGTTTACTAACTTTCCTAATATCATTATGAACCATTTAAACCCCAAAGTAAAGCATCAACTTAGGCTACTCCTTTCACCACCACATTTCAAGTCTACATTCTTAATCTAACTCAACCCATTTTCTTACACTCTTCATCACTTCCATGAACAACAACTTGATCCTAGGTCATTACTCCATTTCTCAACCCAAGAGAGTGTCCTAACATTTCAAACCACAATTATAACAACAATATCAAAATCAAATAATTCATGAGCATTTAATTGAAGGAAGATCATAATAACTCACCTTAGCAATATGAGATGGAACAAGGATTTTTTTAGCTTGATGTGCTCCCCTCGACACCCCGAACAAGAATATGCCAATGGATCGAAGAATGAGAAGGAATTGGATTTATTATGATTTTTAGAAGGAAAAGGTTGGAGAGAGGGTTTCATGGAGAATTTGGGAGGAAGTATGAAGATGATGAGGGAAAATGGGGAGGTCAAGGAAGGGTGAGGGAAAAAGGGGAGAAGCATGGCCCCCCATGACTTCCTTGAATGACATCTTTCTACAATTAAGTCCCCCAAGATCTAAAGGATACAACTAACCCCTCTACTCCAATCTTTACACAACACACCTTGACTACACATAACATTTTATTTATTTTCAATTACTATACTTCAACAAAATACTTTAACTTATTTCTATTTTATCCTAAGGCTTTAGAATTATTTCAAAACCAATTAAAGACATAAAGTGGGCACATAAAGTCAACAAATAATATAAAATGCATATAATATGATACTAAAATAGTGCCTATGGTTAGGTCAGTGCGTTACGAGTTATATCCGGATTTTAAATCGAATTTTGAAAATACCTTTTTTCTTTGAATTAAATTAACCAAAGAATCTTTGTTAGGTATATTATACCCATCATCTTCTGTGTTGTCATTGAGTCTCTTGTAATTATACACTATCCTAGCTTTTCCTCTTTTAATTTCGTTATGATTTCTTATTAAAAATGCCGCTGATCTATGTGGACTTTCTGATTTTCTGATTAACTGTTGTTTCAGCATTTCTGGAATTTGATTTTTAAATTCGTCTTTATCTAAAGGACTGTATTCAATATTAGCTATCCTAATTGTGATATCAGGGTTTTTTATTTTGAAATTACACGTATATGTGACTTTTGAATTTGTAATGTCTTCTCCTATTAATCATATTTTTTCCAAATGTAAAATAATAGGATGATTAATACTTTTTGTTACATCCATTCCTTTTTCTAGTTCATGTGTTAACATGTTTGTAAGTAAGCTTAATGTTTCATTTTCTATATGTAGCTTTGCTTTCGGATTATCTTGTCGTAAAAATTCTACGTTACCAAGTCCATCACGCTTCTGTGCTAACTCTGATGTCTGATTATAGCGTAAGGTTGGTATACTATAGATATGTTTACTTAATGTAATATAATTTTTTGTAATTGTAATAGCACCCTGTAATCCAAGTATAAAATTTAAACCTAAAATAAAGTCTTTGGACTTCACGTATTCTGGACTAATATTTACTTGGGGAATATTATATTTAAAACTATAATTTCCTGAAAAATCAATAAACTGTATTCCTATAGGTTCAATATAATGTGTAATTGTCATTAGACGATCTTCTATAGTCCTAGTAACTAATTTATATGATAACTCTTTTTTAAACTGTTTAGGTACCATACTATGTGATATTACACTTTTTGTAGCACCCTGTGTCTAAAAGGGCGATTGGGTCTAAATACTCATTGTTGTCCAACTCATAATCTGCACCGTAAATTTATCATATTAGTTATATTTTTGTTTGTATTAGAGTATGTTCTCACGACATATCGGGTGAGATCTAAATTTTCTAAAGGATCTTCCATTTTCTGTTTATTCTTATTTACTATATTTTCTATATGCGCAACTTTATCTTCGATATTTCTAATTTTCAGACTATGTAACTCACTTGTTATTTCTAACTTATCCATTTTTTCTATGACTAATTATATGTTTATCTTTTTTTATGAATCTTTTTCTATATTCATACTTTGCTTATATAATGTTTTTAAACATAAATAGCAAATTTCTTTAAAACATATATTACACTGTGATCTTTTTTCTATACTAGGAAAATAGCCACAATTAAAACATTTAATGTAGTTATTTCCTCTTTTACTTATCCAGTTATGTTCACATTCTTCTTCTAAAGGTTCTATTTCATATTCACCTAGTTGTTCTACTAAGTTACTTCGTTGACTATTGATACTGTAAACTGACTCGTTTATATCTAAAGGTTCTATTTCATATTCACCTAGTTGTTCTACTAAGTTACTTTGTTCTGTATTTTTATTTTTATTTGGGCATTTATTAGCTAGATGTTTTTCATCTCCACAGATAAAATATTTACATTTTCTAGTTTGAGGTTTTTTTCACATATTTATTACATGTATATGGTTTGTATTCTTTTCTATATGTTGTACTTTTTCTTAATTTCTTTTTAGGTTTGCTATATTGACCGTAAGCCTGTGGCGTATATATGGCTGTTTTACAAAATGCATAAGCACTCTTTTTTAACTGTTCTTGTAAGGTTACTTCCTTACATTTATCTTCTAATATAGTGAATGTATAAGTAATTCTAGGTCCAATACCTAGATTTCTTCTTTCGCTAAATTGATGTTTCCATGATTCATGAATATTTCTACCTAAATCTCCAGGTAATTTAACAAAATATTTATCACACAATTTATCATTCATAGCTTGACCTGTTTGAGATAATAATCTAGTAAAATCTAATGTAAATTCATTTATGTATTTCATATCTGCTATACTTAACTGTTCTAAGTTTCTAATAGCTGTATCTTGTACGAGAGTAGTATTTTTTGTCGGATCTACTCCTAATATTAGTGTCCTGATTTGACTGGTAAAATTATATGGGTTATCTCCTATGGCTTTAAGTCTGTTTATTTCATCGGGGTCTTGGGCTTTTTTTCTTTGCTATATCCCCAAGGCTATTGGGCCTAATGTAGTTTCTAAGTATGAAAACATATCCATACTGTCTCGTTTATTTGTTTTCCATAGTCGTACTACTGTTTGTTCCCATATTAATATTTCATCACCCCAAAGTTGTGGTTTTTGTTTTTCTAATAATAACATGTTACCACTATATAGATTTTCTATTGGTAATCTAGCTCCTTGACTAACATATTTTGACTCTCTTGTGTATTGTTTTGATGGGAGGGTCCAGTTTTCTCTTCCTATTACTTCTTCTGTAGATGTACCTGGTTCTGTCCATTCCATTTTAATCCTCTTTCACGCATTTGGCATGTTTTGATCCATAAAAACTTTTTCTTGTTTGTAAAAATCAGAAATCATTATTTTTCCTTGTTGTATATCTTCTACCAAAGGTAAATTATAAATCTCTTGTAATTTATTGTAGCTATCTTCATATGTCCAACCTAATTCTGTAAATCATTCTATTATCATGTCATCTACTTCTTCCTGAATATTTAACTCAGTAAATTTTTTATTAATAATTTCTTCAAATGTTTTACTGGTTTCTTCTATCTTAAAACCTGTAGATGGTTCTTCTTCTAGATAATCTATTATGCTGAAATCATTTTCTTCTTGTTCAAATTCATCAAACCCTATTACTATTTCTTTTTCATCACTGTCTGTGTCATAAATGGGTTCTGTATCATATTCTATATCCATGAAATAATATTCTGATTCTGTTTCATTATCTTCATTCGTAGGTGTTTCTTTTTTTAAAATTAATGAATCTTAAACTCTGTGCTCCATTTGTGTCTTCATAGATTTAACTTTGTTTTAGTACTAATACTTTATTATCTGGTTCTTGTAGGTCATCAAGAGACCACTCAAGTCCTGCTAATTCTTCTGGGTCTATTTTAATTGGGTCTATCATTTGTATAGATTTTGAGGCAATTGTGTTAACAATTCCGTCTATATTAACTTTGTATTTCATTCCTGATCTGTTACTAGCTTTTTCTAGTTTTCCAATGCTTATAACAATATTATTTCCTTCATAATTATCATATCCTTTAGTTTGTAAAGCAATTTTTATATTTTGTAAATCTTTAATATCTTTTAATATTCCTGGTGTACAGTAAAATAAGGCTGTAATTTGGCTTAGGTCTATTTCCATTCCTGAAATAATGACTTTCTTTAATTCTTTTATCCAAGATTTGTCTACTAATAAGGCTAATAACTTTGTTCCTAAATTTTTTCTTCGTAACGCTTTTATGCCAATTACTACTAATTTTATATGAACAAAATGTTTTTCATATCGTTTAATTATATATATATATATATATATATATATATATATATATATATATATATATATATATATATATATATATATATATATATATATATATATATATATATAACTCTACTTCAACTTTCTTCATCTCCTTGACACCGGCTCCAATATATGGCGATAAGTCTTTTTTTTTTCAACTAGTTTAGTTTTCTCTTTTCATTATTTTCATTATATAGCCATGCTTTTGACCTAATTAATTTATATAATGATCAAGATGTGAAAGAAACGCAAAAAGTCGAGAATGATTGTATCAATATTTTGCATATATTTGTTAATGTATAAAATATTTTTTAAAAAAAGTACGAGAAAGGAAAATTGTTGTGGTCTTAATTGATAAACTTTTTTGTTACACTTGTAAGTTCAAGTGAGATCCATTTTATTTTCCCATCGAGGCATGACAAGGAACTGAAATAATTACCCATGATCAATCTCGGAATCGAAAATCAATAGAATCAAACCATTTGAAACCGAATCATTATGGTTCGAAATTTTAAAAAACGAATATATACGGTTCAATTTCGATATCACTCCAATCCCAAATCATTTCGTATCGTGCTCACCCCTACTTGTAAAATTGTAAAAATGAGGGGTAAACAATGAATTATGGAAGTGTGTGTATGGGTCATGAATACAAAGCCCTTTCCATTTATTCAATAATAAATATAGCACTTTTGTTTAAAATAGTTATTTTAAGAAAAAATTAAAATTGTTATTCTTAGAAAAAATCAAATTTTCTTAAAAAGTGTTGGTGTTTATATTTTTGATTATCAATGTTTTTGTAAAAAAGTGTCGATGGTAATATAAAGGAGATTGTCAATGGTTGTTTTAAAGATGTCAAGTATATAGTGTTAAATAGTGACATATATAGTTCTAAAAAGTAGTATATGGGAATAGGTATAAAATTGAAATTTTGTTTATTAAGTTCTGATTATTTAAAAAAAATCACCTCCACGCTATTCTATCCATACTATTATAAAAGAAGTTTTAATTATTTTAAAAAAAAATATCACCGTAGTAAAGAGTTTGGGGGATTTATCATATAATCTCTCAAACTTATCAATTTTACCTTATAAAATAAATAATATTTTATTTAACCATATAATCCTTAGGTTAATAAGTACATCCTCCCATCATTTTACTAAGTTCATCCTCCCATCATTTTACTAAATCTACTATGTTTATCAATTTGTTTTCTCTACAACCACCATCACCTTAGGTCACCCCCTCCCCATCTTCTCCAGTCAACAATTTCGGCACCATCAACTCTGGCGACTTTTTTTTTTTTTTCCGTCGGCGACCTCTACAGCGACCAAACAACATAGAACTTAACTTATCTGTAAGTTCTCAGTTGTCAACTAAACTACAAAAAACACGATTAACTCCGGCGATCACCAATTCTGGCGACCACCAACTACGGCGACCTCTTCGGCGACCAAACAACTGAGAACTTAACTTATTAGTAAGTTCTCAGTTGTCAACTAAACTATTAATAACACGATTAACTACGGCGACCACCAACTCCGGCGACCACCAACTACGGTGACTTATCCGGCGACCAAACAACTGAAAACTTAACTTATCAGTAAGTTCTCAATTGTCAACTAAACTACTAAAAACACGATTAACTCCGCGACCACCAACTCCGAAGCTGACCTCTCCTACGACCTGTAAACAATCTGAGAACTTAACTTATTATTAAGTTCTCAGTTGTCTCCACTAAAAATATGATCAACTACAATGATCACTAACTCCGGCGACCAAACAACGGAGAACTTATCAGTAAGTTCTTGGTTATCAACTGAACTAATAAGAACACGATCAACTTCGGCGACCACCAACTCCGGTGACCTCTCCGGCGATCAAACAACCGAGAACTTAACTTATCGCAAGTTCTCGCTGTCTCCACTACAAACACGATCAACTCCAATGATCACTAACTCCGGCGACCAAAGAACGGAGAACGTATCAGTAAGTTCTCAGTTGTCAACTGAACTACTAAGAACACGATCAACTCTGGCGACCACCAACTCCGGTGACCTCTCTCGGCGACCAAACAACAACTAACAAATAACCGAGAACTTAACTTATCAGTAAGTTCTCAGTTGTTTGCACTAAGAACACGATCAACTCCGGCGATCAAACAACTGAGAACTTATCAGTAAGTTATCAGTTATCAACTAAACTACTAAGAACACGATCAACTCCGGCGACCACCAATTATGGCGACCTCTCCGGCGACCAAACAACTAACAAATAACTGAGAACTTAACTTATCGCAAGTTCGTAGTTGTCAACTAAACTACTAAAAATACGATCAACTCCAGCGACCACCAACTCCAGGCGACCAAACAACCGAGAACTTAACTTATCGGCAGTATGTTCTCGCCTGTCTCCACTAAGAACACGATCAACTCCGATGATCACCAACTCGACGACCAAACAAATGAGAACTTATCGTAAGTTCTCGCTGTCAACCGAACTACTAAAAACACGATCAATTTCGGCGACCACCAACTCCTCCATTGATCGCTTATTAGAAACACACTCTCACACCTATCTTATTTTTCATGTTCATAATAATTACTTTATTATTAATATATATTTTTCTTAATTAATATTCGATTCCAATTTTGTGTCTTTATTATTATGAGATGGGGGAAGTAAAACACAAAAATAAAATAAAATACATAGATTAGTTTGGTCCCATTTGTGATTTGAAGATTAAGAAGATTCTAAAATGTAAATCATGAAGAGAATAATCAGAACATGGGAAGGAAGAATGAATGGCCGATCAAATGAGGTGTTAAGCTTTGTCATTCTATTAATTTCTCATTTTGTCCTTGTTTTATTCTTTGGATCTCCTTTTTCTTTTCTTTTTATTTTGATGATTTATGAAGTAATGATAATGTTAAGGTTAATACATATGGGGGTCATTCATCTTATCCACGTCATTCAATTACTCTTTTGATTTATTCAATTTTATCCTTAGATTTGATGTTTATTTTTATGTTTGGAAGCAGAAAAACAAGAAAACCAAAAAGGAAGCAACTGAACAGATCCGACAACATACTACTAACCCTGACGTCGCACGACCTCCGCCGCTGCTCCGATGTCCAGCAAAGAACCTCGCATCTTCCTAGCAATAACATATTTGCTACGATGGAGCTGCCTCAAGGACCAAATTAATTTTACTACATGTACCGAGGAAAAAGAAACAACATTCTAGAACCTGAAATTATACAAATGCCCAAACAATACACAACTATTACAACCGCCCCAGAAACTTTGATAACTAATAGATCTGGGATTAGTTCCTCAACGGCGGCCTTCGATTCCGGAGAACGCCATCTCTACCACCGCTGGAGTTAGAGGAAAGGTCGCTGGAGTTGTAGATCTAGTCGGGAAAGAGAAGGAGATCGCTCGGTCGAGGTGGAGAGGGGAGAGGGATGTCTGAGGTGAGGGAGGGGTGGTCGGGATAGGAAAAGGTCGATTGAGCTGTAGATGTGGCCGGAGAAGAAGAGGCTGTTCATCAAAGGCAAAGAAGAGTTGCCGGCCGACGGTGAAGAGGGGGTCGCCAGAGATGATGGGAGAGAGGGAGTAGAGAGAGCAACTTAGAGAGAGAAACTGAGAGAGAATGTTTGTGTGATGTGGAGAGGGGGTGTATTATTTTATTTAAACATATTATAAATGGATTGATGAATTATATGGTTAATTTTTTTTCATGGGACTAGGAGGTTGAATTGATGATTTCATGTTTTAGGATGTAATTTTGTTTAAACTGAGGGATTAGGACGTAATTTTCCTAAAATTTTTTACTTATTTACAAAAATGTCGCCGCCAAATTTAAAAACATGATTTTTCCGAATTTTTGAAAAAAAATTGATTTTTCATAAAATTTTGGCAAATAATAGTTGCATTTTAAAATAAAAAATTAGTCATAATTCAATTTTACTAGGATAGCAATATACTCCCTCCGTCCCAATAGTAGCTGCCCAAAATTTGGGTTGCACGCAAATTAATAAAATGAGGGGGAAGTAAAAATGTTGTGAATGTAATTTGAAAATAGGAGAGAGAATGAGTGAAGGGAATAGTAAATTATAATGGTGTTGTGAGTATTAAAATAATGTAGGAGAGAGAATGAGTGGAGGGAATAGTAAAGATTCCTTTGCCAAAAAATGAAAGTGAAAGGTATTAACGGGACACCCAAAATGACAAAATGGGAAGCTACTATTGGGACTGGGACGGAGGGAGTATACAGCAGATTCTTTAAAAAGTTTTTTGACAAGTCAATTGGGACGTGGGACGGTCGGTGGGTACTTGTTTCAGATTTAGACCTTCAAAGATCCATCAGGCTTCTTAAAACATAAATAGCATGGACACACGAAAAAGGGCACCAGAAACTCAGTAAAAGACTGATAATGAATAACTCTACCTGTCTATTTATCAAAAGAGATAACTAAATCAAAAACATAAATAAACAGGGGCAGATAAAAAGAAAGAAGAACACTAAAAACCTCTTTTCGCAATCAGTTTTGCCATCAACTACATACCAGAAACTAAAATAAACGGTTCCGCCGTTACCAAACTAATGTGGTCTCAATAACTAGCATCCTTGCAACATTGTTTTGCTTGACAACCCAAAATGCCCTTCTCAGTGAACATCAACAAACACAATATTGGTTCTCATCCCTATTGGTCATTTTACATATTGCTGACTCGCAGTTTCAATTACCATATTATTAGCAGCCCGGCCATTTACAACCCAATTTTTTCACAATATTCTAGTAATCTACTACAGTAACAAATAAGGCATCTATGATGTTTACCTTTGGCCATTTGTAGTCCATCATTAAAGAGACTATTGGAGAGCACAACAAACTTTACTTCACAGATTAGAATTGACTGCGGAGAATGTTTGAGTAAAAGTCCCAGCGTGAGCAACTCTCGTCTATGCCACTTTGCCCAAACGGATGTGTTTTTACATAATCCTGACAGTTGTCAGCACATGCCAACCCTTCCAAATACTTTCGAAGATCACCTCCCGGACCTGTGATGAACAATGTTAATACATACTGAACCCAATGTTATAACCCCTGAATACTACTTCCTCAATCCCAAAATGAATGTCCAAAAAAATTCAAATTTGCTCTTGATTGATCAAGAGCAAATTTCAAAAAAAAAAAAAAAAAAAAAAAAACAAAATGGATATTTACTTTGGGACAGAGGTAGTAAGAAATGTGTGAGGGTAAATGAGTCATTTTCAAATAGGGCATCCAAACTTCACCTAACGAATTATCTGTTCTATCCTGGAAGCTGTATGAAAATGGGAAGATTCCGGTGTGCGCCTAAATGTAAAGATCGTAAACAAACCAAAGGCAAATCATTGTGATAAGTGAAAGATGAAAACGAATTGTGGTTAGGAATTCTACATTGCGTTGAATAGAGGTGATAGGCTTACCGGATTGAGCAATGCCTTGTATGGAGAATCATCCAACAACAATGTGTTGGATTCATTATAATCTCCTTTTTCCCAAGGAACATTTGGATCACTTTTTTCCCAAATCTTCCTCAGCTCCTTAAAGACTATGAGCTTGTGATTGTTTTCGAGGGTCTTGAACTCTGTTTTGGTGCAACGGGATGTATCCTGAAAATATTAAGGAGGTAAAGATTAATGTGTTGGCCCATGTCCAGATATTAGCTAATAAACACAAGTAGTGGCATAATTCAATCTGAAAGGTATAAAAAGTTTCTTCAAAGAAAAAAAGATAGCATGGGATATGACCAATCTAACATGGCCCACCCCTAGGGCTGACACTATCAACCCGTGACCGGGCAACACGCCCGATTTAACCCAAAAATTATCCAACCCAACCCAATAACAAACTCGGTTTATAACAAGTTTGTTTGAATAGAACATAGTCTGTCTTTGTTCCTCGGTTGGTTTGTCAAGGGTTCCAATCCTCTACTCCTTTAGTTCAATTTCAACGACCGTCGCAATTCCACACCCTTCCGATGATTTTGAGGGACATCAGGCTCGCTAACCATCTTCACTTGGGTGAATCATGCATCTTTTTGTGTTTTGATTTGTTTTATTGAGGGTGTATTTTGATTGGTATTTGTTTAATTGATGATTCATAAAATTTCATCCGTATAGGTTTTTGATAAGAGGTGTTATGGGATGATTTTTTGTACAGAATATATTTTTACGTTGAGTATTTCATCGTTAGATCTCGTTTCTTGATGATGGTGAATTGTGGCTTCCTCCACTTCAACTGTCCACTGTATTGTTCCTCCTAAATTTACTAGCCCACAAACCCACTTTATTTCACCTCAATGCTTTGCACCTTTCAATACACTCCCAAAGCCTATTTACAGCACCCCAACATTGCTTCCCGACCTAACAACATGTACTCTCTATTTGAATATTTCATATTGTTGTATGGACAGCACCTCAGCATAACTAATTTTTTATTTAAGGTCTTGGTCACTGAATAATAATTGAATGAAGAAAACTAGTCTAAAGGAGAACTCGGTTATCATTAGATTTGATTTTTATAAGCCATGGCCATATATAAAAATTGAATCAAGAAAACTTAGGCCCTGTCTGTTCCTACGTTTTGCTCCGAAACGGGATTTGAAACGGGGCGTTTCTTTCATTATGTGTATCAATAGAGCGGTCTAAGCGGCTAATTTTTGGAACAGAGCTCACTTTTTCGCAGCCAGAATTTGTAGCGTCTTTTAAAACGGGACTAATGCAATGCAAGAAAAAACAGAGGAAGACAAAATTAACCTTTTAATTTAGGGGGAAAATATTTCAGATCTGGAATTTTGATTCTCTGCAGGTGGAGATGGCGTCGGATTAGAAAATTCAACAGTTATTAACTTGTGAGAAGGAGAAGAAGAGGAGATTCATCATGAGGATAGAAGAAAGTGGCAGAAATTACATATGTATGGGTACATATAATGGGCTGAAAATTTGAATGAGAAATCATGAATCAGATACAATAAAGAGGAAAAATCACCACATGGAAGAGGGATAGATTACGAGTCGGAAAAGTTCACTGTCGTCTGGGCTAGGAACTTGGGTAGGGGAAGTGTGAAAATGCAATTGTGTGACAAAGAAAAAAGTTTTAACTTGGTTCCTTTTTATCACTTCCCTCTATAGATAACTATTATTTTTTCTCATCCTCTGTATGATACAAGGAGTACTTTCTGGTAGCAAGTAGTACACTTTAGACTTTTCTACATTTATATTATTGTGTCTGTATCAATAGATTTTTTTTTGAGCATTTAATATCAATAGTTGAAATGGATTATTTGATTGCTACAACAAATTGAAAGGGTAAAATTGTCATTGCAAAAAAATATTCAAATTTGCGTTTTAAAATGATGTACCAAACGCATTTACAGAAAAAATTGTTCATTTTAAAAAGTTCCGTTTTAAGAACTGCTCCTTTTTTTGAACTCTCCGTTTTTAAAACTGTGCACAAGACGAGCCCTTAGCATGACATGAACTTGGTAGACAAGACTAGCCTATAAGGAATTCACAAGCATACCAAGTATGCTTAATGCAGTGATCTGTCTTTAATGTGATTAGAGTTGCATGTCACTTTTATCCGGTTAGACAACATTCTTGTCATAATGTGATTAGAAGTATTGAGCTTGAATACAAGTCCTATATTTGCGTTTTGTTGTGGTTGCATTATTTGACAAATATTATAGAAATGGTCCTCTTATAATCAAGGTAAGAAAGTTATGATGTAGTTTGTCAAATAACTGAAAATAGGCCTTTTATGTTACTGTTTTAGATATGGTTTGCTTGAGGTGAAGATAAAATTTCCAGGAGTTTAATGGTATCTGAATGAGGATGAGGGCATTTTGATCATTTCCTTAGGCTATTTTGGTCATATGGTGAAGGTATTTTCGTATATCCCAAGATCATTCCTAATCTTGCGAGCTTTTGTGAACTTCTTCAAGTCAATCTGTGTCTTGAATGAGGTAAATGATATTTTGTTAATTTATTATGGTGTACTTTGGTACACTAATTAGGTGGTTCATTATTGTGAAAATATCTATTTTTATTTACTGCCTCTGTCCCAAAATGAATGACAAAAAAAAAATCAAATTTACTCTTGATCAAGAACAAAATTGAATTTTTTTGGGCCTTTCATTTTGGGAAGGAGGGAGTAGTTTTTAAAATTTGTAGTTAATATTTTCAATGCTCGTGAAACTTAATATTTTTATTTAGTTTATGAAATTTGTTAGAGCTAATTAGTGATCCGAATGAAGATGTCGGTATTTGATAATCTACTTGTTATCTGGCATGCAACCCTCACTTCTAAATGTTACCAGATGCACCCTAAGTTATGAAATAAAAGGATGACAGTATTTTGTAATTTTTGCATAATTTGTTAGAAGAGAATATAAATCATAGGGCATTTTTGCAATCTTAGTTTTATTTTAGAATGTGTTACAAGTTTTCAAAAAAAAAAAAAAAAAAAACAAAAAAAATATCAAAAAGAAAAAAAAAATCAAACTTCAAGATTCAATATATACGATAATGGTTTGACTCGGGTCTAGTATAGCCTGTTTAACCGGTTTAACCAGACACTTAGCTGGGTTGTGGTGGGGTCCCAACGCATTACCAGACTCAACCCAACCTAACCCATTGACAGGCCTACCCACCAGCAACTATTTTCTTGGGCGTATTTAGGTCAAATGAAGATAAGCATGCAGAAACAACCTCATGTCACTTACCCAAAAGAGCAGCAACTTGTGCTTCAAATCCCCCAATATATAATCTACAATTCGATGCAGAACATTCCTGCATAACATTAAGCAGCTACAGTTAGTAACTTAGTACTCATAAAATTGTGCAGAAGAAACAGAAAAGGGATAACCACTGTGAAGATGATAAGAGAGCTGAACAATACTTGGATCTCGAAGACCAAATGCCGACGTCAAATCTTTCAAAGCAAAACCTCAAAAAATCAGAACAGAAAGGCCTCATGAATACTACAGCAAAGATGAGATAAAGGTCTATGTCAGCTCACTAAATATTCTTGCTTATCAATGACATAATTTAAAAGCTTATATAAATGCATTGAATTCTCACCTGCCCGCCCAAAGATATTTACATCCGCTCTGGGGGTTTTTGGTGCGGGATAAACAACATCTGCGAGCAGCCCGTTAACATCAAGAATCAAAAGCTTTCTCCTCAATCCAGCCACTGGAGTTCTTTCTGGTGAATTATGTGAAACGTTCAAAAAGTTGTTCATGTTGCCAACAGCAGCAACTCGATCATTAATCTGTCTGTCCTCTGTCAAAGTACAGTCATCAACAGCTGGTGGTAAAGAGTTGCAACTATAGCCTAGGAAGCACCAAGACCCACTCCTAACTCAGTGTCACATATCGGACATTCTCCTAGACGTCCTCGACAAACCTAAATTTGCCTTTTTATTTATTTAATTTTCTGGCTTTTCGACACTCCTAGACAGCTTGGGAAACATTTTATGACACAAAGGGGACGAAGTGAAATTTTGAAGGGGTCAAATTGTAGGACTTCAGTAAAAGGACACTTAAAAAGCAGTTTAGTTGTTACAACTGTTTGCAACCTTTAAACGACAGCGAGATACAGGTACACTCTCTAAGGGCATCAAGGCGACTACCCAACTATCTTTCATCTTCAATTTCTGTGTACTTCGTTGAGTTTTAATTTGTGTTTTGACTCCAAGACTTGTCTTGTCTGAATGAAGGTACATTTCTTACTTCCCACAATTGAATTTGGAGTGAAGTGGAATTGATGTGATGTGGTGGTTTTATGGGAGCTTTATTTCTTAACTTTAGTAGCTTTATTTGTTGGGTCTTGGAATACTCATAATAAAACTATAAATATATTTATATGTAACGTGCCCCAGGCATGGTGTCAGAAATGTTTGGAAAAATCTGTGGCGTGGTGTCTGAGGTGTTGGTGTCGAAGTGTCAATGTTAGTGTTAGTGCTTCTTCGACTATAGCTAAAAGTCTATATAACATTTGAGGAGAAAAAAAACCCAAATAATTAAGTTAAGAAAAGATATTAGCTTACCACTTTTGACACAATGTCTGGAATTTTCACTTGCAGAAGACCGAAATTCTTGATTTATAGTTCGAAGATTGTATCGTTTTCTGTCCACGTCTTCGAGCTTATCGGAAAGGCTCGAGGTCTTTCTCCTGTTTTTCTTTTTCTTTTTTCTTTTACTTCCTTCAAGGTTTGTGGCTGCATTAATAAGATGTTTCTGTATTGGAGATTGCACTGATAAATCGACATCAAGGAGGGGTTCTTGCAGCCCATTATTGGAAATTTCCATCTCTTTTACTTCCAAAACCCCACTTGCAGATTGTTTCTGTTCTCCGAATACACATAATTCCTTGTTTTCATCTAAACCTTCTTTCCCTTTCCTTGGTTTTTTCCTCCTCTTTCTCTTTTTCTCTTTACATTCTTCAACATTTGTGGTGGTATCCACAAGATATTTCTGTATTGGAGATCGCACTGCTAAATCCACATCAAGGAGGGTATTTTGCTGCCCACTGTTGGAAAATTCCATCTCTTTTACTTCCAAAATCTCACTTACAGTTTGTTTTTGTTCTTCAAAGCCACATGATTTCTTATTTTCACCAAAACCTCCTTTCCCTTTCTTTGATTTTTTCATCCACTTCTTCTTTTCCTCTTTACATTCTTCAAGATTAGTGGCTGCATCCATAAGGTGTTTCTGTATTGGAGATTTCACTGTTAAATCTACATTGAGGGTATCTTGCATCCCACTGTTGGAAATTTCCATCTCTTGTGCTTCCAAAATCTCACTTACAGTTTGTTTCTGTCCTCTGAAGCCACATAATTCCATATTTTCATCTAAGTTTACTTTCCCTTTCTTTGGCTTCTTCTTCTTTTTCTTTTTCTTTTTCTCTTTATTTCCTTCAAGATTTGTAGTTGTGTCCATAAGATGTTTCTGCATTGGAGATTGCACGGTTAAACCTACATCAAGGAGGGTATCTTGCACCCCACTGTTGGTTTTAATTCCCATCCCTTTTACTTCCAAAATCTCACTTACAGATTGTTTCTGTTCTCCGAAGCCACATAGTTTCGTATTTTCACCTAGATTTTCTATCCCTTTCCTAGATTTTCTCTTCTTCTTACGTGGCTTCGTTGGAGATTGCACTGTTAAATCTACATTAAGAAGGGTATTTGGCAGCCCGGTGTTAGAAATTCCCATCTCTTTTACTTCCAAACTCTCACTTACAGTTGGTTTCTGTTCTCCGAAGTCACATAGTTCCCTATTTTCTCCTAAATTTTCTTTCCCTTTATTAGATTTTCTCTTCCTCTTACGTGGTTTCTGTCGCTCCGTATTTTTTGCATCAATACATCTGCCTGTCTCTATATCCATATCCATATGCAATACCTTCCCTGTTGTCACAAAACTTATAACTCACCTAAGGTGTGTCTTTGCTCTATTTTGCGAAGGTTTGCAGAAGACCCTTGCACCAGGAATAATACAATTTGTTTTATTTTACATAAGCATCTTAACAGCACTCTTGGCACTCACAAGATCTTCTCGAATATAAGAGAACTTCATATTTTGACTGAAGTCATTTTCCTTGTATGTTGCTTTACTAAGGTCAATCTCCAGAATACTTGCTGTTTCTTTCACCATTCTAATGGCTCTTCAACCCTGGGATGATAGAAACAGAGAGGGGAATTAAGTTTCCAACAGAAGAGGAAAGGAAACATGCACCCAAGGCACTGAAATGGCAATCAAGTGCATATGAAGCTCGCTATGATAGAAACAGAGAGGGAAATTACGACGTCGCTAAAGAGCAAACTTAATAAGGTTGAGCTAGCTATAGCTATAACTTAAATATATCATATTATGGATACTAGTAACTTGACATAATCAAGATATTTCCTTCCATTAGAACAACATGAAAGATGTTGGAACCAAAGTTTTTTTTTATGAAAGAGAGAGAGTAGCCATAAGTGGCAACAAGGGTTTTGTCGTAACTCGCTATAAATTGCAAAACGACAACAAGGTTTTGTCGTAACTCGCCATCAAAAATAAAACAAGCATAATCCTTTCTAATGTTCCCCTAACAATATTCACATGGCTAAACTTCCATAAAAGATTGAAACTATGAATATAAAACAGTCACCAAGATTTGTAAATTTATGCTTGGATCTTCATCACCGTCAGGTAGGAAGCACATATACGGGTTAGATAGCCAAACAGTGAGTCTCTTTTCAAGAATAATTTGTTCCTTTGTAATTCCAGTTTAAAAAAACATCACAAGTGTTCATGTATCGACTCAATCAGTACAATTCGCCATGAACATAGGTTTTACATCTTACCTACCAACGAGACTATTCCGAGTATCATCAGCCATATCAATACACAAGATAAACTTCAGTTAATCAAAATAACATTATAATACATAAATGTATGAAGTAATGAATATAAATGAATAACAAGAAACAGTTCCTTCTTCATATTCTAACGGGGAAATGGAATCCCTAGCAGCAGATATAGAATTAATCATAGATTAGGAAAAATCAAATTACAAACAAATTGAATCTCAGTAATAAACAAAAAATGGGAATCATTAAAATTAAAAATAAAAATACCTAGAATGAAGAAATGATTCATGATTAGTCGCAGTCTGAGAGGTCTTCGTCAATGGCAATTGAAAAATTGATACAGTTTTGATTTGGAATCAGATTGGATAGAGAGTGGCGGCTGAGGAGTTGGAGCGTCGCCTCAAGGGAGACGGAAAGTGGGGAAGGGAAGGTTTGGAGAAGAGAAACACAGAGAGAATGAGAAGCCAGTTAGGTCATAGGTGTAATGGGATCTACTAATGGCGTAAACCGCTGCCGTTTTATTTGGGGAGGAACTCTGGCACTCTGCAGATAATTTTGGGGGGAGGGGGTGTGGTTTGCCATGTTATTCATACCCTTGTCGATACTGAATACCTCCGCAAAATGTCGTTGAATGAAATGACAATAATAACCTCTGAATACCTCCGCAAAATGTCGTTGAATGAAATGACAATAATAACCTTTCAAATATACCCTCCCAATTGAATTTCCTCGAGCGTGGGAGCAGTTGAAGCTGTAGTGCGGTGTAACGGTTGACTTAATTGGCAGGGGTATTTTAGTACTTGAGATGTTATGGGGGGTAGTTTGGTAATTGGTGGTGTAACTAACCACGTGAAGAGCTCGTGAAGGGAATGGGACGCGTGTGAAGGATCGATCCAAAATATAAGGCGCAGAGTGGCGTAGATGATGGGTGTGGATGAATTTGTTATTTTCTCTGTTCTTACTTCTTAGGAGTAGACGTAACTCTAGCTTTGTTTTAGTTCAATTAGCATTAATTTTCCTTTAATTCTGTTGTTGTTCTTCGCTGTTCTTTCCTGATCGATTCCAGTGATTAGTACAAATTTCCTTATCAATTTCAAATGAATTCATGGTCTGATACACAATCCTTAGTTTGTCCATGTTCGGATTACTCGGCTGTTACAAGTGGTATCAGAGCGGTTGATTCACGGACAGCTTCTGTTACTATGGAGATCGGAGGTAGGTGGAATGAGATGGAAGCGATTCACAAACGAGTGGAAGGAATGGAAGGTGATTTCGCAGAAACCAAGGCTGGATTGGAGATTTCAGGTTCCTAGAGTAGTAATGGCAAGGCTGCAGGATACAATAGCATCAATGGATTTGAAGCAAGGTATTCCACTTTTCCAATTCACTATAGTTCTTCTCCTTATCTGCATTCACCCACACCAACCCCATAATTTCTATCCCAATCTGCAAAATCAAACACTCATATAAAACCCACCAAATCAAGCCTATCATGCCCAAAATCATACCAATATACCTTCATTGCAAAACCAATTCCAGCAACCACAACCCCACTTGACACCATCACAAACACATTTCCAAACAAACCAAAATCAATTCCAAAACATACCACCTAACCTACATCAGCCACAGCCTAACCTACAGCAAAATTACACACCACCCCAATTTGGTAATAGCATTCCAAACCACCCACTGTATCACCAATTCAACAACCAATTCACGTATTATCCTAACCAAAGTCACCCAAATTGGCAAGGAGCTTGGAACCAACCTTATACACTCCCTCAACACTATCCATCCCTAAACCTAAACCACCAACCACAATACTATCCATACACTAATTATCAGGCGAATCGACCGAACGGGGAAGCTATTCATGGTAACCCAAGCCTACAAATGCAGTGGCCAAACAACAATCTTTCGAAAATGGATTTTCCTCGTTTCGATGGAAGTGACCCCAATGGCTGGATTAATAAAAGTAATCAGTACTTTGAAGTTTATCAAATGGATGATGTTGGGAAATCTAAATTTGCATCGGCTTACTTTGAGGGTCAAGCGAGTAGTTGGTATAAATGGTATAGTACGATAAGAGAAGGAATTTCATGGAGTGAGTTCACAGATGGTGTATTAAGGTGGTTTAGACAAGCTGAAGTAGTGGCGGGGGAAGAGAGTATTGGAAGTGACAATATGATCGTTGATGAGGGGGGAGAGGAAACTAAGAATTCAAATATTGATGAATTGTCCTCAGAAGATGATAAAAAGGAAAATGAATTGTGTGTAGATGTTGATGGTGGCAGAGAATTGATTTTAGTATTTATTGATAAGGAGGTGAGTAATGGTTTCGTTGATTTGCACATTCACGTGGAGAAACAGGAAACTGAGAGTTTGGATTTTAATAAAGTAATTGACGAGATTGATGGGAATGGAAGTCCCTGTCTCAGCAATTTTCCCTTGCAGAATGAGAAAAATGAAACAAAGAGATTATTAGAGTCTGACGAAGGAGGGAAATATCAAATGGTTGAAAGAATTGAAGAAATGGTGAAAATGAACATTATGAAGGGTTTATTAGAAGAATATGACAGTTTTTTACTATGGGGGAATTCATTTGTTGATACTCCCATCCGGTTTGAAAGGGGCATGACTGTTTTTTATGGAGGTGGAGTTTTTAGTTCAGTTATGGTGGCTTTAGAAGGGAGTAATATTATTCCAGGGATGCAATGGTTGAAGTCCCACAACTTTATTACCCTAGAAAACAATAAGTTGGAGATTACAGTAATGTTTTTGGGAAAGAAGAAAGTCAAGTTGAAGGGGAACTTTATGGAACATGCTTGCAGATTCTGTGGGGTGCATAAACCAGCTGGTATTGTGAGGTGTAATATTACGTTGAGTCAGGAAATGGTATGTAATTCAGAGGTTAATGATTCTTGTCAATTGTTAGACTTGAAGTCCTCTTTGGAGGTCATTTATTGGAATACAATCATGGTAGGGTACTCACAATGTAAGAAGATGGATGTGGTGATGGAGTTGTTTAAAGCGGTGCCTTATAAGAATTTTAGTTCATGGAATACAATGGAAACTGAATGGGTGCCTTATAGTGACATTGCGCTTGCTAAGACTTTGTCTGATAAAATGTCGTGGTGGAATTGGATATCTTGGGCAGTAATTTACGCAGGTTATGCTCATTTGGGTCGTAGTGAGGAGCCTTTGCATTTTTTCATAGAGATGACCAGAGGAAACATTTTCGAGATAATTATTCGGTTGGGGTTGAATAATGAAAATGTTGTTGCAATAAACCATGTGGGTGGTAGAGAGAACACTACCAATTCCACTTGCCCTCGAAAGGAGAAGAGGTTAACTCATGTACTAAATGATTATGCTGGTACAAAACATTGTGCATGTTTAAACTGTTTATTTGTGTTGAAATCATCAGTACTAGATATATCTAGTTCCATCTTCACTGGTAGTTGTGATGGAACGCTGAAGATATGGACGTTGACTGAGGTGGGTACTATCTTCTTTACTACATTTGAATCTCATGTTGAGTGGGTCGGTGATACATTTATTGTTGTTGAGAAGACCTTTGTTTAGGAAGGTGAAACACTGGAAAAAGTTGCTACGTTGCTTCGCAAGGAGTTTGGAGAGTCGTGGTGATTGTTGAAGTTGATACGTTGCTACAGTGCCCTTTATCTGTGCTTATCAACCAGGGCTCGACATGTGTCTTAGATTAAGACAAACATACTCAAAGGTGGAGACCCAGCAGATCTCTCTCTACACTATAAATACTCTCATTTGTCCTATAGTGCAAGGTAAGTCACATTATCTAAATTCTAACACACATACGCTAATACATTTCAAGTCTTATTCTTAGTCCATATACCTCAGAGATCTTACTCTCATACCCGAGGACCTGAGCCGGAGTCAATCCCAGCTTGGTCTTCAAGGATGCTTATTGTTTATGTTGTGATCTAGGTGCTGATTACTCAAAGTCAGTCATTCTCTAGTGAGACCCCAAATTATGTGGCGTCATCAGTTGGTTCTATTTCCTGGAAACGCTTTTGTTTTCTCGTGTAATATCGTGTCTTTCAAAACACTTTTACTCCCAAACAAGTTTTCATTCTCCCACTTTCGAAAAAATGACTGGAACCCCTTATAAAATGTTGGTTTTCTAACACCTCCTGCTGGAAATACCAATCAGGCCTCTCCTTCTAACATCAACTCTGTTAGACCTAGTACCTATCCCTTCAATAGGTTAGGAGGTCGAACCACTAGTCAAGGTCTTTCACTCTCTCTCAAAGATACCTTAGGGAGAAGCTAGAGGCAGCCCGAAATGATAAAGCCCCCCAAACTAGCAGTCCAAAAAACCCCACATCTACTTTGACCTCAGAGTTACTATAAAAGAGAAACTAAACTCTGGCAGAAAGGGCTAGGCTTGTAGCTGAAGTCATGGCCATAAATGATTTCCAGCTCGAACTGGTGAAGTTGGAGGCTAATGGTGGCCTGCCCATGCAGAAAGGCTCCCTTCGGTTAGACAGGGGAATCCGAACTAAGTCCATAGCCAATCAGGCTAGATGGACCAAAAGGCAAGAGATACCCATCGTTGACCTTGGTCACGATGAGGAAGGAGAGGAGGAAGAGGGCAAGGAGGCTGAATCAACACCTCTCCCCGAGAAATTCAAAGTAAGACCCAAGGCAAATGGCAAAGGAAAGGAAGTTATTTCTCCCTCCAAAAGAACAAAGACGGATGAGATGAATCCGAAATTTTTGAAATTTATGAACCAGATGTGGGAGACTCATAAAAAAGGAAATGTGAAATGCACACGTACTATGGATGCCTTCTAAGACCGGATTGCCAACTCCCCCGTTCAGAGAGGAAAACCCCTAGCACTAGAACCCTATGACGGCTCAACAAATGCCAAGTGTCATATAGGAAGATCTGAGGGACAAATTGCCCTATTCTATGGCAACGAGGCAGTAATGTACAAAGCCCTAGCTTCCACTTTCACGGACAAGGCATTGTCAAGGATGATGACTCACAAACCAAAATTCATCCAAAGTTTTGAAAAATTGCGGAATGCCTTCCTTAACTCTTTTGCCAAGGCTGAGGAGCCCGCGAGATCGAGAAGAGATCTGGTGAGAATCAAGTGGGGACCTGGAGAAACCACCAAGTCGTACATCACTCATTTCCAAAAAATGTCTGAACAAATTGTGGACCTGTCTGAGAGTGACATTCAGTTATGCTTTGAGAGAGGTTTGACCTAAAGCTTCTTAAAAATGAACTTTGCCTCGGACACATCCAAGAATGTGGAGGAGATATATGAACGGGCCATAACTGTTGCCTCAGCAAAAGAGCACATAGAAATCCTAGCTGCTCGCAGACCTGCCAAAGAAATGATACAGCATGTGAAGGAAACCGGCCAAGGATCCAACTAGGGTCACAGTCAACGGAAAAACAGAAGCCGCAACTCGGGCTGCTATCCTTAAAGCTGTAGAAATCTCTCCCCCTCATCCAATGTTAAGAAGGCCAAATGAAAATTACGTGAACAAGTTTTGCGACTACCGTAATGACCACAACCATAACATGGAGGATTGCTTTCAGCTGAAGAGAATCATTCAGCAAAAATTGACAATGGAGAGTTGGCCAACTAGGTCAAGGGCAACAACAATAGGGTTCAGACTCAAAGGGGGCCTGAGAAGAAAGAGAGGAACACTAGGGATAATGATGAGGATGACCGGGGAATGTTTGATATAAACTATATTGGATTGGAGGCTCCAAGAAACACCCAGTTGTCTCATCAGATCAAGACTCTCGAAAATGTCTTCCTAGTCCCAGCCCTTGCTCTAGAAGAAGAGCAAATCCACTCTTTTTCACTCCACCCAACCCTTGACAATAAAAATGAGAATCAATAGGGCCAATATAAGTAGGGGGATTGATTCAGGCGCGGCCAGGGACATTCTCTACTATCATACTCTAGTAGGAATGAAGATGTTGGAGGCACATCTTATCCCTATGCCAGACTGCTGGAAGGATTTACAAACCACACCGTCCATTTCAAGGGGACGATTGATTTTGAGGTGACAATTGGGGAAAAGCCCCAATAAAAAATAGCAAAGATCACCTTCATGGTCATTGACTTACAATCCCAGTACAATGCAATACTTGGAGTCATGGCACATGCTGCACTGGGAATTGTTGCTTCAGTCTCCCACCAAAGAATCAAGTTCAATACCCCAGGGGGAGTGACGGTCATCAAAAAAACAGCTCGAGAAGTTTTTGAAAGCTCTAGAGGAAAAGAGAAAAATGAAAAATAAAGCCTCCAGATCGCAAATGAAGAGGAATCTAAGCGGAGCAAGAACAAAGGAAAAAGTCTGCAGAGCGAGTTCTTAGGAATTCTCTATTTTCACTCCACAAAGCTAGAGCTCAGAAGAGCAGGAAAGCGAAAAGGCTGGCTTCCATAGCCGGAGGGTATGTGGATAGAGGTTCCTTGAGGGATATAGACCGAGAAATCATTTACTTTATGTCTTCACTCCTCCCCCAACTATTGTAATTGATTCCCTCCACAACAGAGAGATCAATGATCTCCAACCCAACGACGAGCTAGATGAGGTGGTAATTAACGTTGACTACCCAGAGCAGAAGGTTAACGTTGGTTTGGAGATCCACCCAGAAGCGAGAAAAATCTTGATCGAGTTTCTAAGGAAGAATTTTGATGTGTTTGAATGGAGAGTGGAAGACATGCTGGGGATCAGCGAGGACGTCATAGTCCATAAACTGAATGACAGCTTCGCTTTCAAACGCATCCATAAAAAACAATATACTTTTTCCTGGAAAAAGAGGGTGTGATCAAGGAAAAGGTTGAAAAACTAATTAAGGCAGGGATAATCAAGATACTTTTCACCGTACTGGGCCGCTTCATTTGTCGGTGTGCAGAGAAATGTCTCCACTTCTTCAAAAATATCAAGGGGGAAGAAAGCAAATGACTTCGCGTGGACAAGAAATGCGACGTGTCTTTTGAAGAAGTCAAGAAATACCTCGGGCAACCCCTCTACTCAGCAGCCCGGTGCTTGGGGAGGAATTTTTTTCTATTTTTAGCATCTACTAATTTGGCAGTAGCTGTTATTCTTGTAAGGGAGGAATGTAACTCCCAAAAACCAATTTATTATCCATCTAAGGCGTTGTCCTCCGTTGAAAGCCGCTATCTCAATATAGATGTTCGGGGTTAAAAAACTACAACAGCATGTTACATCCTGAAACATCATCTTAGCAGTACAACTTGATAGACTATCTGCTTCGTTCAGGATGACTGGAAGGCGACATTGTAGGAACCGTTTTGCAAAGCTTGATGGACCAAGTCAAATAACGTCTTCAACAAATATTTACTCAGCAACGGATATGTAGACGGCATCAGTAACCTCCTGCGAGATTCTAGGCGCATAAGGAGGGATTGCATTTACTTAGTTGATACCGTTATCATCATTTGTAATTTAAATAAACGAACACATGTATACACACACACACACATCGGTTCTCTGAGCAACACATTTTGTACTGTTCATTCGCTCTCTACCATCACAATACTAATAATATTCCATCTTTCCGAGGTTTTATGCCGGCGAACAAGTTGTTCAAGGGCTTTCCTCATTAAATCTCTTGTCGACATCTTGAATTTACATTGTCTTATTCCATTGTGCCCCATTTTTTCCTTTGAAAGTTGAATTGCTTGAATTTGACCTAAACAATTTGGCGCCGTCTGTGGGAAACATTGGTCTTTTGATTGATTAAATATTCTCATGATGTCTACCGGAATGTCATCGGCAGTAACTTCAGTAGGAGCCGTCGCCGGGACAGCTACCTCAGGCCAAAATGTTGGAGCCTCTACCAATATAGGTCAAGGTCAAGGAGGATCCTCTGGGGCACCTACGCAAGTGATTCCAGCGGATGTCCTGTCCAGCTGAACAGATACAATGGCCGAACTGAGGTGCCAGGTGATGCTGTAAACCGATACTTCCAACATGCTTATGAACAATTTTACCAGGTTGCAATGTGAAGTATCTGCCCTACAATCTGGACCGTCCGGATCACACCCTTATGTGTAGCCTGGACCATTCCAAGGTGTAAACCCCACCGTGAGCTCCAGCATGTTCTCTCCAATCCAACCCAGGAGGCTCACCTTCGACAGGGATATAGGGATACTGACTGATAATGTAGGGTTCATACCAATGATTAGTGACTCCACTGATAGTGTGATCATCAATCCTGAAACTGGCCAATCCACTGCAACAACTTGTGTAACACCCATTCCTCCTGGACCAACAGGGAGTGTTAACCCTCAAATTGATTTTAAACTTTTTATGATGCTGCTAACCCTGATGCAGGAAATGCAATGAACCGGTAGTTACAAGAGTTAAGGGATATGGTGATGAACGTGTCGGGGATAACCCTGCCATACCATCAAGCCTCTCAAACTTGTTACAATGAGTCACGTTTTAGTCCTGCTATCGCCAACATGGTGATACCAAAAAAGTTCACTGTTCCACACATGAAGCAGTATGATGGATGTGATTCATATCCCCTTGCAATTCAAGGAAGCCTGCCTTTGTAGGGGGTTTGGTTCCACCTTGACTGGGGTAGCCCTGCGTTGGCTCATCAACCAGCCCCTAGGCTCTATTGGATCATACGCTCAACTCATTAACATGTTTACTAATCAATTTTATTGCAATAGAGTCTTTGAAAAACTAACTAGCGACTTATACAGGATCGTTCAACAGCCTGACGAATCCTTGAAAGACTACCTGAGCAGGTTTAACAAAGAAGCTGTCGACATCCCCAACATGGATATGTCTACCGCAACAGAGGCCTTAGGATGGGACTCAAGAAAGATTCTCCCTATTATGAGGAATTAGTAATGACTCCTTGCAGGAGACTCGAGGAAGTCAGGACGAGAGCCATAAAATTCATTAGGCTGGAAGAAGACAAGTTAATGCAAGACTAACTCTTCACTGTCACTGTCTGGGAGATAGGAAAATTCACAAGCATCTAAAAGAACTGTTACTTCCGTACATTCGGGCGGCAAGATGGAGACGTCCCATTCCAAATCTAATAGGGGCAAACCCTACTCTAAAACTGATCATTCTAGCATTAATGCCGTTATTGATAATACTAACGAAGATGAATTACCTTACCCTAAAATAGATGACTACTGTTTCTCTGTTGACATTGCAGGACTCATACACGCCCTGGACAACCTGGGTGAGAAGGCAAGATGGCCCAAAAATTCTGACAAACTCTCTGGTTGGAAAGACAAATCCAAATGGTGTGCCTACCACAAATATTTTGGGCATACCACTGAAAATCGCATTGCCCTAAGGAAGGAAATAAGCCACCTCTTGTCTAAGGGTTTCCTCAAAGAACTATTGGGCAAACGGCGTGGACGGAGTGACAATCAGGAGCCACAGGCTGAGAACCCACCAAATCCTCCAGTCCCAACCAAAGTGGTCAATATGATCAGTGGAGGTTCGGACATATGCGGTACTTCCTACTCCGCCGCCAAACGTCATGCCTCAGAGTCTAAGGAAGATAGGATGAACTTACCAACAAGGCCGGCGGTAAAGGAGAGTGTCCAAGAAATCACGTTTGACGAAGACGACAAGGGCGACATCTTGAACCCACATCACGATGCACTAGTTGTTACTCTGTAGGTGGCCAATTGCTTGGTGAAATGCATTTTGATTGATAACGGAAGCTCCATCAACATAGTAACTACCGACAGCTTAGCAAGTATGGACATCCCGCTTGAACATGTTACCAGAAGCTCTTCTATTCTAGTTGGATTCAGTGGAGAGATCAAGCATACTTACGGAGACATCAAATTGCCCGCACGTAGAAGGATCAAACTCCATGGAGAAATTATGCGTTATCGAATGCAAGTCATCTTACAACATCATTTTGGGAAGGCCCTGGATTTACAACATGAAGGCAATTCCATCAACTTATCACCAGTGTATCAAGTTTCCCACTCGTTGGGGAGTAGTCAAGGTGAAGAGCGACCAGCAGATGGCAAAGGAATGTTATAATATATCCATAAAGGCAACCAGCGTCCCCAGGCAGGCATATCAATTAAAGAAAAAGGGACGGGATATCTTGGAAGTTGTGGAGAGCGACGTTAAAGAAATTCAGCTTGATCCCTCCAATCCCGATGTCAAGGTGTTACTGGGAGATGATATCCCTCACGAAATAGAAGATAGCATAATAGAATTCTTGAAAATCAGGGCCAGTTGTTTTGCCTAGAAGCATGAAGACATGACTGGAATTAGCAAGGACATCATCACGCACAAGTTGAACGTTGACCCCAGCATCAAACCCGTTCACCAGAAGAGAAGAAATTTCACACACGAGCGCAACCAAATTATAAAGGAGGAGGTTGCACGATTACTCAAAGCCAAAATGATTAGGGAAGTTGACTACCCAAGATGGTTGGACAATGTAGTGGTCATAGAAAAGAAGAATGGCAAATGGCGAGTATGTATGGATTTCACGGACCTCAACAGAGCCTATCCGAAGGATCCCTTCCCTTTGCCTCATATTGAATCTTTGGTAGTGTAAGTACGCCAATCCAATTTGCTACCCTATTTAGGTGCATTTTAATATGATAAAATTGCACTAGGGAGCGTTTTGGTAAATTCCCGATCTATTCCGAGACTTCCGGAAACATTTCAGAAGTTTCTTGCGAAGGAGGTACTTTTCAGTACTTTGCTCATGCAAAAGGACCTACAAGGAATAAACCAGTTTTGGACCTTTTGGGTATTAACCTGGAATGTTCCAAAACCCGATTTTGGCGCCAGAAATGGTTAGTGACATGTTGTGTCACGCGAAAACTCGAGCCATGGAAAGTGGTCGCAGGAGGTCGTACGACACAATGTGCCCATCATCAGCAGCCTATAAATAAGACCCTTCCCCTCTCATATTTGGATCCCTTTTCCACTCCCTAAGGTCACCCTGCCAAAATTCCTCCAGAAACGTATCTCTCTCCTCCTTCCACCTAAACCTACACCAATCTCCTTCCAATTCCTTCATCTCTCATACACCTCACCCTTCTACCTTCATAGACTTGACACCAAGTGAAGATCCGGGACTCCTACACATTCAGAGATCCAAATCTCATTCCTGCAGCTGAGTTGAAGCTCTCTACACCTAACTTGGTGTAGATATCGTGGATCTTCAAGGGTAATGAATCCCTTTCTCCATATCTCTCATATTCGTTCATTGCTTAATCAATTTAGTACAATTTATGTTCCTTGGACTTGATAATTAGGCTCCATCCGCCTTCAATTATCAAGTCCCAATCGCCATCTCTCTGTTTAACCTGTTGGGCTTTGTTTGGTTATTGTTCATGCTTGTGATGTGATTTGTTGGAATTATTGCTTGTTTGCCAAGGGAGTGTTGATCTCTCCATATCCACACCCCTTGGTCAATGCGTTATTAATTTGTAGTATTCTGAGTTACATTGGTATTGTGTTTGGATCTGATTGGTTTTCTATTGAATCTGAATTCGAATTATAAAGTCTCTGCAGAAGGTCACGTTATGTCACGCGACATAATTGGTCTCATCAGTCCTGTGTAGTGAGACATAAATTGCCCTCTACAGAGACCATCTTTTCATTTATAAGTTGTTCATCCAGTCTACTTGTCACTCAAAACAGAGTGTGGATCCTCAATGTCCACACTCATTTGAGGTGATGGTCTTGATCTCTGTTAGTGGCTTTGCAAATATGTTGATCTTGTTTGAGTCTGTAATCCTAGCTTTGTAAGATCTCTGCAAATTGGTATCGTGTGTCATGCGACACAACTGACCATCCCAGGTCCTGTATCACGCAACACATGTAATCACTTTGCAGCTGGTCCCTTTAGTTGTAAGTTGTTCATCCTTGTAAGTGGGATGTGGCCTCCCACGGTAAATGGTTCACAAGTTGTATTTCCTTGAGTTGAGCAATAAAATGAAGCATTAGTATGCATTTTGTCACATATCTTGTCACACATTGGATGTTGAACATAGAAAGACTCGTCTACGGATGAGGCGTGTTGGGTGAACCCTCAAGTTCTTCCCAACACGTAACCTGATCCCTGAACCCATTTTCTCACTTTCAAAAGGTTTTCAATGTTTCCTTTAAAACGGCGTGGCGACTCCTAAAAAATTAATTATTTTTCGGCGAGCGTTCATTCAGTGGCGACTCCGCTGGGGACTTGAAACTTGTTTTTCAAAAGTGGGTCAAACTTTCGTGTTTGTTCAACATTCAATTCCTTCATTTGTGTGTGCATTGTTGGTGACATTATATGTGTTTAAATGCATTTAGTGCTTTGCTTTATTCCCTCCCCTTCCTTGGTTCTTGTTTGTTGTGCTTGTGGTAGAGCCATGTCATTTGCTTGGAGGCTGGGGCTAGTTCTATTTATTGTTCAGATTCTAGATATAGGGCTCCTTGTGTCACGCGACAGAACTGACCTCATCAGTCCTGTGTCACGCGACATAAGTTGTCACTTTGCAGGTGTTAAGACTCTAGTGCAGATTGTGATTGTGGGCAGTCCCCATGGTCAAAATTCATGATTCTTGATTATTGTGCTCTGTGGGGTGTGTGTGTGTTTTTCCTTTTATCCCCCCTTTTTCAAAAAAAATAATAATAATAAAACAAAAAAAAATCATTTTTCATAAATAAAGGAACATAGTCATCCGCACACTACGTCACATAGATTTAGAACCCTCGGGTGGGATTGACGGCATCGCGGACGGTGATGTATGTTGCCTACGCTTGAGCGCCTAATGTCAAACCTTTCTCCCTAGCGCATCATAGGTGGCACCACACTTTAAAGCTTACCCAACGGCTGGTTTTTGACACAACATTTTTAAATACACTAAAATGAATTGTTTCAAAATTTTTAATATACTTTTGTACCTATCCCAAAACCTAGCACGTGTGGACATGTTGCCATTGCAACATGGTTTCGAGTAAAGACATGTCGTTCCCACGACATGTTCTAACAAGAGATCATGTCACTTTTTCAACGTGCACCGACGAGAGGTCATGCCGGTTTTTTTCCTTGAATTTCTTCAGGAATACCCGTTATGCTGTCCAAATTTCTCCAGAAATTGAGATTGCTCGTCCGTCCCATAAATGCTTCGGTTTTATTTAGGTATTATTGCCTATTATTAATTTTTAATCAATACATTTGGTGTATTTTTGAATGATATGTCCCTAGGTTTCCCCCGAGGTTTAGAATGCGAAAATAAAGGTTTCCCCCTTTTCCAACCGTTCCTAGGACTTAAAAGACATTAATTTCTACTTGAACATTAATAAGACACTTGCACGAGTCCATCCCCTTTCTCATTCTTCCCTCTCCCATACCTTCTCAAGGTTCTATCCTCCACATTATACACGCTCTCTCCTCTCAAGGCTACGGCAAGTTGGGTGTGTGCTCCTGTGCCCGGCATTCGATTGGTTCATATTCCCAAGGCGGAAGTAGTTCAAATGTCCGAGCGGTTGTTTATCTGATTCGGTATCCGAGATGTTTGGTGCAGAGAAGATTATGACCCACCAGTCTGGAAGTTCGTATCCCATGGGTCAGCAGAGTGCAAATGGTGTCAATCGAAAAGTTGCGAGCTACCCTCGAAGCCGCTTTTCCTTGTGAGCGGGTGATAAGTGACTTTTATATAGTCATTTATAGCATTTTATTTTAATATTTACTTAGTTTTTATTCCAACTTTAGCCTAAAAATAGTGTAATTTAGCTTCTTTTACCATTATCTTCGATTTTACACTTGTTGGTATAGTCTTAGTATATTTTACAGGTTTAAAGTCAAAATATTGGACAAATGAGGCTTTGAAAATATTAAGGGATCAAAGGCAAGGATGGACAACTTCAAAATCCTCATTCAAGCCAAAAAGTCACTGGAGCGGCCGTGCAAACCCTCAGTCAAAGCCAAAATTACCAAATGTTACTGGAGCGGCCGTGCGCTGTATTCTGGAGTGGCCGTGCAAGCTGGAGCGACCGTGCCCTATAAAGTGGAGCGGCCGTGCACCTGCTGTTGCTGTGAAAAGGCACCTTTTCATTTGAAGCTCTTTGAAGGGATCCAACCCTTCACTCAAATGCTTATATAAGACACCTTTGTAATCAGTATTGGGCATCCAGAATACATCCAATATACAACCATATACATCCGAAAATACATCTTTAGATGGATCAAATAACATCTAGATAGATATCAAAAATACTCTAGCAATATTTATACACAATTCTTGAAGATGTATCAATGATTCGTGACAAGTCCTTGTGTACTCTTGAAAATTATTCATGAAGATTATTCCATCCATTGTCTATCTCTTATTATGAATAAGTATCTCTTTCCTTATCTCTATTTCTTACTTACTTCTCTTTATTATTTCAATGGTTTGAGTAACCCTCCATTTCTCGGAGTTGGAAACTCGATTATTTATATTCATGCTTCTCCTACATGTCATTTCAATTCTCTTCTTATTAATCTTAAATTCTTGCAATTGGGGAGACGTTCTTAATTGTATAGCCTCAGTTGATCAAATATTGATTAGCGGAACCCTAAGATTTGGACCAGGTCAATAAATTACGAAAAGTAATTTAAAGACCTAGGGATGATCCTTTAGTGGAAAATACATGAGATGATAGACTTAAATGGTATTTTTGATTTATTTGGTACCCTCGAGAGGTGAGTCAGATTTCCCGCGTGACGAACGGGATTACACTAAGCCGAACCCTCGAGAGAAAGGCCGGTGGGTCTTAATTACATGTGCTAGTTAGCACAACTTAGCGTATCATCCTTGACTTGGCACTTTCATCTTAAAACAATTTCTTCATATTATTCTTGAATTGCCTACAAATATAAAGACGTTTATATTTGTGCAACCCTAGTCAATTGAGAGAAGTACCTAGCGGAGAATTTCGATTGACGGAACCATATGAAGGAACTAGGTTTCATTGATCACGAGAGTAGTTCAACGGCTTAGGGGTGTTCTTTGAATGGAAAGTACGTTGACTTTCATTCTTAATGGATTCTTACTAATTGTGGTCAGCTAGAGTTAAGCCGGAATGCCCGTTTGTGACAGGGCGGGAGTAACATAAACGGAAATCTCAAACTGTTAGGGCATAATTAGTGAAGGATACAACGCTACTTGCTTGACCGTGAGAAGTAGTGTAAGCCTAATGTACCATCCTTGTTATTTTGATAAAAGCCTTTATCTAAAGCATATTTATTTGTTTTCAATCCCGAGAATACTATCATTATATGTTAGAGTAGTTTATTTATCTTCCTAGTATGTTATCTTACAAATTCCTATCTTCCCCCAATCATTTTATCTATATATTTTTATAAAGACAAATATCATCCCAAAGTAAACCCTGTCTCTGTGGGATCGACTCGTACTTGCACCCGCTATATTACAATAGCCTGTGCGCTTGCGGATATAAATAAACCGTTAGGTTTCGACTGAACAAGTTTTTGGCGCCGTTGCCGGGGACAACAGTTTACTTTTTGATATTTGTATTTATTATTTATATTTTTTATTTTATTTTATTTTATCTATATTTTTATTTTTATTATTATTATTATGTACTAACTCTATTTTGTAGATATTTGAAAAAAATGATGAACAAGAGATGCAAGCCGTGCACTTTACAATGCATACGAATATGAAGTCGACCATATTTCGTATCAACCCTCTCTTAAAAGCACCATCTTTTGTAAGTTCATCTTTCATTTCCTCCACCCTCATCTTTGACTTGTTTTTCATATTGTCCTTGAAACATTGAGGACAATATTAATTTCAAGTGTGGGGGAGGATTCCTCGTATCCGTTTTTTATTTTATTTTCATTATTACATACTATTTTTCTTTGAATTTTTTTTTTTTAAAAAAAAAAAAAATCCCTATGATTGCTCATTTTTATGCTTGCTTATTGCCTTAGATAATATATTTCCTTCCCTTCTCTTATTTTTATAAAATCTTTGAATCATTAGGAAAGAACTTGGGGATACTTTCTAGGAAGTAATTAAGGCATCATAAATCAATATAGCATTATATAGGATTTTGTAAAGGAAAGCATACTTAGAATTTTTGAAATTTTTCGATCATCTTGAGCTTTTGGTTGTTTTAAAAGTTTGTGAAGACTTATGAATTGTTTCTTCAAAAGTGTACATTCTAAATTTTTGATTTTTTCCTTTTTAGGAATATTCATAGGTGTTTTACATCTTTTTGAATCACAACCCCTCATGAAAATCCATCTTTCCATTTCCACTAATCAAATCAAGGCTAGGCACTTTATCTTATTAATAAAAGAGTGACTAAGTCACCAAATTCTTAAAAAGCAAAAAGAAATTTATTACTTCCTAAGTAACTCGGGGTACGGCGTTCGCTGCGACGATGCTTCCTTGCCAAATGGAAGTAATATCCAAAGTATTCTTGATCTAAGTATTAGGAACATGGGGTTCGCAGCCACAATGTCTCCTACTTGAAAGGATCGAAAATTACTAAAGGTCTTTTGCAAAAAAAATAAAAAATAAAAAATAAAAAAAATTTAACACGTACAAAAGAAAGATAAAGTTGTTTAAAGCCTTGATAAGATTTTCCACTATCATCATCCATCTCCATCCTTGTGATTCAAAAGTATATGTCAAATCCTTGAATACTTCTAACTTGTGAATAAAATGATCATTATTTTGTACACTTTCAAGCAATAATATTTTTCACAAAAACACTCTTGAAAAGTAAAAGTATCTTTATATGCCAAGCTTGTGATCCAAAAGTTCATCTTTTCTATATTATGCTTTGCTTCATCGAATCTCATTTATGTTATAATGATTTATTGTTTTCCAAGATTGCTCTCTTAAACATTTTCCTAAATCTCTTTCTAAATAATCTAAGGTTATAAAAAGTTTGAGAAGATAAAAGAAAGATAAAATCTTCATGGCAATAAGGCTTGCAACATTTATTTATTTTCTAAGGGATCCAACTGTATGTTTTTATCATTTGCAATTTTTTCCCTCTCCATCTTCTTTTTATCCTAGACTTGCTTGAGGACAAGCAAGGTTTAAGTGTGGGGGAATTTGATAAGTGACTTTTATATAGTCATTTATAGAATTTTATTTTAATATTTACTTAGTTTTTATTCCAACTTTAGCCTAAAAATAGTGTAATTTAGCTTCTTTTACCATTATCTTCGATTTTACACTTGTTGGTATAGTCTTAGTATATTTTACAGGTTTAAAGTCAAAATATTGGACAAATGAGGCTTTGAAAACATTAAGGGATCAAAGGCAAGGATGGACAACTTCAAAATCCTCATTCAAGCCAAAAAGTCACTGGAGCGGCCGTGCGCTATAAAGTGGAGCGGCCGTGCAAACCCTCAGTCAAAGCCAAAATTACCAAATGTTACTGGAGCGGCCGTGCGCTATAAAGTGGAGCGGCCGTGCACCTGCTGTTGCTGTGAAAAGGCACCTTTTCATTTGAAGCTCTTTGAAGGGATCCAACCCTTCACTCAAATGCTTATATAAGACACCTTTGTAATCAGTATTGGGCATCCAGAATACATCCAATATACAACCATATACATTCGAAAATACATCTTTAGATGGATCAAATAACATCTAGATAGATATCAAAAATACTCTAGCAATATTTATACACAATTCTTGAAGATGTATCAATGATTCGTGACAAGTCCTTGTGTACTCTTGAAGATTATGAATGAAGATTATTCCATCCATTGTCTATCTCTTATTATGAATAAGTATCTCTTTCCTTATCTCTATTTCTTACTTACTTCTTTTTATTATTTCAATGGTTTGAGTAATCCTCCATTTCTCGGAGTTGGAAACTCGATTATTTATATTCATGCTTCTCCTACATGTCATTTCAATTCTCTTCTTATTAATCTTAAATTCTTGCAATTGGGGAAACGTTCTTAATTGTATAGCCTTAGTTGATCAAATATTGATTAGCGGAACCCTAAGATTTGGACTAGGTCAATAAATTACGGAAAGTAATTTAAAGACCTAGGGATGATCCTTTAGTGGAAAATACGTGAGATAATAGACTTAAATGGTATTTTTGATTTATTTGGTACCCTCGAGAGGTGAGTCAGATTTCCCGCGTGACGAACGGGATTACACTAAGCCGAACCCTCGAGAGAAAGGCCGGTGGGTCTTAATTACATGTGCTAGTTAGCACAACTTAGCGTATCATCCTTGAATTGGCACTTTCATCTTAAAACAATTTCTTCATATTATTCTTGAATTGCCTACAAATATAAAGACGTTTATATTTGTGGAACCCTAGTCAATTGAGAGAAGTACCTAGCGGAGAATTTCGATTGACGGAACCATATGAAGGAACTAGGTTTCATTGATCACGAGAGTAGTTCAACGGCCTAGGGGTGTTCTTTGAATGGAAAGTACGTTGACTTTCAATCTTAATGGATTCTTACTAATTGTGGTCAGCTAGAGTTAAGCCGGAATGCCCGTTTGTGACAGGGCGGGAGTAACATAAACGGAAATCTCAAACAGTTAGGACATAATTAGTGAAGGATACAACGCTACTTGCTTGACCGTGAGAAGTAGTGTAAGCCTAATGTACCATCCTTGTTATTTTGATAAAAGCCTTTATCTAAAGCATATTTATTTGTTTTCAATCCCAAGAATACTATCATTAAATGTTAGAGTAGTTTATATATCTTCCTAGTATGTTATCTTACAAATTCCTATCTCCCCCCAATCATTTTATCTATATATTTTTATAAAGACAAATATCATCCCAAAGTAAACCCTGTCTCTGTGGGATCGACTCGTACTTGCACCCGCTATATTACAATAGCCCGTGCGCTTGCAGATATAAATAAACCGTTAGGTTTCGACCGAACAGCGGGAGGCCCGGTTGCTTGCTCAGATTGCTCAAGCTAAGGAAGATGACTTATGAATGACAAGAAGCTTGAGAAGGGGCCTCACCCCATCAATGTCAACGATGCTCTTCCTTCCATCCGAGGTTGAATAAGTCAATCAGTCTTCGTAGGTTCTAGAGTGTCCCTTTGGGACATGAGTCTGTTGAGTCCACTTTGGACCAGTTTTTGCTTTGCAATAATAAAAAGCTTTGTTTCTTTTCTTTCTAGACTCGAGACATCATTTACACACGACATTACATTTAATTGAAATAGTTTTATTCTATATGATCACTTGTGCTGCTCAATCACTAATGCATTGAAATGATTAATATTTAAATTGATCGGAGTGAGAAAATCAACTGATATCCTTCTCAAATTGGGGCTTATCAACTCCCCATATCGCATCTCATATGCTCACATCTCTTTCATCATCCTCATCATCTCGTTGCTCGATGAATTTGCATGAATCTTCCTCAAGTAAGCTTAAGCAGGCAATGAAGACTTAATCTCGTTTAGATCATCCGGTAGGGATTACGGTTGAAGCCTTTCACCCTAGGAAAACCATTACCTCACCCTCACTAAAAACAATACCCTTTCATTTCAAGATTGGCATGTTTTGAAACCCTGTTTAGCCATCATCTTTGCTTCGTGCTAAGAGAAGTCCAAGCAATGCCAAGAAGTTAGCTTCGAGAGTCGGCGATGCACAAAAATACTCAAATCTTGAAGGAAGGACAAAGATAATCCTCAACTCCTCAAGAGGCCTTCCAAGTTATTAAAAGAAGGACTTTAGATCCTCACAATTCAGCAAGAACCCTCAACTTCTCAAGAGGCTTTTCAAAAGAAGGACTTTAGATCCTCACAATTCAGCAAAAATCCCTGACTTCTCAAGAAGCTCTCCAATGTTCAAAAAGGAGCCCGAATCCTCACAAGTTCACAAAAGATCTCGATAGCTTGGACATCCTCTCACCAACATCTTCCAACTAGTTCCAGCCATCCTCTCAATTCTAGAGGATATATTCCCATTACTGAAACTAATCCCAAGCCATCCTCTCGATTTTAGAGGATATCCTCATTACCATTACCTTTACCTTTGACCTTGCCAAAGCCAAGATTGACCTCTCATTCTTAGAGGCAGCAAAGATGCAATCACAAATTTCCTCGCCATAGAAATCCTAAACACATCCCCAAAAGCCAACCTCTCATCTTCAGAGGTTTCGTCAGTAAAAAGCCCAGTCGACCTCTCATCTTAAGAGGTCATAATATTCCCAATCACCCGATGGCCGGTCGAAACCATGAAACCCAGCTACAGTTCCTATCGGATAGCAGTTTCACTCTAATTTCGTCAAGATCTAAATCAGATTAATGCTTCATTGCTTGCTTAGATTGGAGCCTAATCTAGATCGGTTCAAGATCATCAATCAAAAATTGTGCAAATTCAATCCATTCATTCGACACTTCATGTGAGCATATTTCATTTCTCCTCCGCAAACACTTCCCGTGGATGCCCCACTGGGGCTGCGCATCCGTGCCTTTCATTGACACTCCAGGAGGACATGCTTTTCAATTCTCCAATTCGCAGAAAAATCTTCAAAAGTCCTCAAAATCGCAAATTTTCACATTCCTTTCAATCGGGATAAGCCCGAACTATGGCGACCTGAGCTCTTCCCAAGGAGGGTAACGTAGGCAACCATAATTGGTCCGATCGAAATCACAAACAAATCTCAGAAAATCCGGTCTCCTCAAGGGCCATCCCTATACACAGATCCTCTTTCCATTTTTCGAAGTTTGATTCTCGATATCAGTGGGCTTTCTCCTCATGATTAATTGGAATATTTGTTCATATCAGATTTAGTGTTTGAATAACCCGAACATCAATAAAGGGTTTTAAGCAGCCTTGTGATCATCACGAATAAGACAAGTTTTCAAGTGTCTCGATAAGTCTACTCTTTCTATATCATAGGAAGATAGAGCCAAACACTATTTTTCTGTCAAGTAGGGGCTTCCATACACTTTTCCACACCTGGTGATGCTTATACTCTCTCAAAAGAGTCAAACCCAAAGCGAGTGTGTTACACAAAATCGGGATTCATTCCCACTTTTTGAAAGATGTGCCCCTGCACGTAAACATTTTTGAGTCTTGTCCAGTGACTGATTGACTGTGGTTTGAATGATGGGTTGCCTCTTTGGCCACCAGATGACTTTGTCTGCAATAAGGCTGCATTGAATCTCTTCAAACTGGGGCTTTGCTATGCTGTTCTCTCAGGCTCTCCTTACCAGATTCCCTTCGGGTTTGCTTTGCATTATCAACTGGGGCTTCGCCAAGCCAGGATCATTCTCTGCACTTTCTCTGCTGCTTGTTATCTCAGGCACGCGATACACTTTGTTCTCATCAGCAACAATCAATCCCCTGCAATCTGCACTCCCAGGAGCGTCCCCGACTTGCCTAGGCTGCACCATATCATCCATCACCCATACGTTCCTCAATCATCACTCATACATTTCCCCACCTCATGGAAGAGGGTCCAACCCATACATCATCATATATACACAGTCATCCCATCACAATCCATCATAGCATAATTGCTCTATACACATCTGCTCGTCAAGCCATACAAAATCCTCATTCCCTTTTCATCCCCATCCGAGATGGACTCGTGCATCAAAAGACAATAATGCATAAGCAAAAATTCAAGTCAAATAAAATTCAAAGTGCCTAGAGTGTTGTGTTTCCCCCCTACAGGGTACAATAATCAAGTGATCATAATCTGATCATAGGAGTTGCTCCTCAAATCACAATCTGGACAAAGATTTCAAATCCTGCAGGTGGCATGTTCTTCCCTCATCATCTTCATTAGTCCCGTCATCTTTGGACTCATCAACATCACCTGAAAGAGCCTTAGCTACCTCAGTCTCCAAGCAATGTTCGTCAAAAAGAGCTTCAGCTGCCTCAAATCTCCAAACAATAATGCTCATCAGTCTCAACGACATCAAAGCTCGTTCGGCACGACGAGTTATCATCAAAGCCCGTTCTCATGGGCAAATCATCGTCAAAAGCTCGTTCTCATGGGCGCACCTTCATCGAGGCCTGTATGCATTGGCACGTCTTCATCAAAGTCCCCACGAGTGGACGAAAAATCATCAATAAAAGACCGTCCCTCACACGGCCAACCAACAACTCTCCATCAAAAAGTAGCATAAGTCCCCTGGCAGCTACCATCCTTCATCAACAAACAGTGGTCTAAGACCCTCCGGCAACCACGAACATCAGCAATTGTAGCCTAAGACCCTCCGGCAGCTACAACCCTCCACAATCATCGGCCCGTAGCCTCGCCCCTCCTATAGCCTACAGTAAGCACAAAGACAGTATGAAAACATATCTCAGTCAATTATTTTGCTAAAATTATTAATCTCGTTCTCAGGTTTAGATGCCTTCAAATAATCTCATTTTCAGGTTTAGATACCTTCAAATAATCTCGTTCTATCAGGTTGGATGCCTTCAAATGATCTCTTTCAGGTTTGGATACCTTCAAATAATCTCGTTCTCAGGTTTAGATGCCTTCAAATAATCTCATTCTCAGGTTAGACACCTTCAAATAGTCTCTTCCAGGTTAAACACCTTCAAATGATTTCCTTCAGGTTAGACACCTTCAAATGGTCTCTTCCAGGTTAAACACCTTCAATTGATTTCCTTCAGGTTAAACACCTTCAAATAGTCTCTTCCAGGTTAAACACCTTCAAATGATTTCCTTCAAGTTAGACACCTTCAAATGGTCTCTTTCAGGTTAAACCCCTTTAAATGATTTCCTTCAGGTTAGACACCTTCAAATGGTCTCTTTCAGGCTAGACATCTTCAAATGGTCTCTTTCAGGTTAAACACCTTCAAATGATCTCTTTCAGGTATAGACACCTTCAAATGGTGTCCCCTATGTTCAGACTCCTTCAATCAGTTTCATCTTCAAACTACGACCGACTTGATTCCCTCCAGGGATACGTAGGAATCCTTTCTTCAAAGGTCCAGCCATCCGATCTCACCAATCATTGTCCAGACATTCGCCATATCTCCAACTGCTCATTGAGATTGGGTCTTTTCTTATCGACAACCTCACTTCTTCCATAAGTGACGTTGCCGAGGGGCTCTGTAAGTATGCCAATCCAATTCGCTACCCTTTTTAGGTGCATTTTAATATGATAAAATTGCACTAGGGAGCATTTTGGTAAATTCTCGGTCTATTCCGAGACTTTCAAAAACATTTCATAAAATTCTTGCGAAGGAGGTACTTTTCAGTACTTTGCTCATGCAAAAGGACCTACAATGAATAAACCAGTTTTGGACCTTTTAGGTATTAACCTGGAATGTTCCAGAACTAGGTTTTGGCGCCAGAAACGATTAGTGACATGTTGTGTCACGCGACAACTCGAGCCATGGAAAGTGGTCGCAGGAGGTCGTACGACACAATGTGCCCATCATCAGCAACCTATAAATAAGACCCTCCCTCTCTAATATTTGGATCCCTTTTCCACTCCCTAAGGTCACCCTGCCAAAATTCCTCCAAAAACGTATCTCTCTCCTCCTTCCACCTAAACCTATACCAATCTCCTTCCAATTCCTTCATCTCTCATACACCTCACCATCTACCTTCATAGACTTGACACCAAGTGAAGATCCGGGACTCCTACACATTCAGAGATCCAAATCTCATTCCTGCAGCTGAGTTGAAGCTCTCTACACCTAACTTGGTGTAGAGATTGTGGATCTTTAAGGGTAACGAATCCCTTTCTCCATATCTCTCATATTCGTTCATTGCTTAATCAATTCAGTACAATTTTTGTTCCTTGGACTTAATAATTAGGCTCCATCCGCCTTCAATTATCAAGTCCCAATCGCAATCTCTCTATTTAACCTATTGGGCTTTGTTTGGTTATTGTTCATGCTTGTGATGTGGTTTGTTGGAATTATTGGTTGTTTACCAAGGGAGTGTGGATCTCTCCATATCCACACCCCCTTGGTCAATGCGTTATTAATTTGTAGTATTCTGGGTTAAATTGGTATTGTGTTTGGATCTGATTGGTTTTCTGTTGAATCTGAATTCGAATTGTAAAGTCTCTGCAGTAGGTCACGTTATGTCACACGACACAATTGGTCTCATCAGTCCTGTGTAGTGCGACATAAATAGCCCTCTACAGAGACCATCTTTTCATTTGTAAGTTGTTCATCCAGTCTACTTGTCACTCAAAACAGAGTGTGGATCCTCATTGTCCACACTCATTTGAGGTGATGATGTTGATCTCTGTTAGTGGCTTTGCAAATCTGTTGATCTTGTTTGAGTCTGTAATCCTAGCTTTGTAAGATCTCTGCAAATTGGTATTGTGTGTCACGCGACACAACTGACCATCCCAGGTATTGTGTCACGCGACACATGTAATCACTTTACAGCTGGGCCCTTTCAGTTGTAAGTTGTTCCTCCTTGTAAGTGGGATGGCCTCCTACAGTAAATGGTTCACAAGTTGTATTTCCCTGAGTTGAGCAATAAAATGAAGCATTGGTATGCATTTTGTCACATATCTTGTCACACACTTCGCACACACTCTTGAATATTTTGGATGTTGAACATAGAAAGACTCATCTACGGATGAGGCGTGTTGGGTGAACCCTCAAGTTCTTCCCAACATGTAACCTGACCCCCGAACCCATTTTCTCACTTTCAAAAGGTTTTCAATGTTTCCTTTAAAACGGCGTGGCGACTCCTAAAAATTTAATTATTTTTCGGTGAGCGTTCATTCAGGTAGACGCGACGACTGGACACGACATCCTGACTTTCATGGACGCCTCCTTAGGGTACCAACAAATCCAGATGGAACCATCAAATCAGGAAGACACTACCTTTATCACTCCCGAAGGCATATATTGTTACAACGCTATGCCTTTCGGACTAAAAAATGCAGGTGCAACTTACCAAAGGTTGGTGAACAAGATATTCAAGGATCAACTTGGGAAAACTATGGAAGTCTACATCGACGACATGGTAGTAAAATCGAAGCGCATGGAAGATCATGTTGAATATCTCAGAGAGGCATTTGACATCCTAGAAGCTTTCAACATGAAGCTCAACCCATCAAAGTGTCACTTTGGAGTGAAGGTTAGCAAATTCCTTGGCTATATGGTGACTAAGAGAGGCATTGAAGCAAGTCCCGAGCAGATCAAAGCTATAATCAACTTGGAATCCCCCAGAACCGTTAAGGATGTGCAGCGGCTTACAGGCAAAGTAGCAGCCCTAACCGGTTCATCTCCAAGTCTTTTGACAAATGAAGGTTGTTCTATGAGGTGCTTCGGAAAAACAAGTTGTTCCAATGGACCAGCGAGCATGAATCAACTTTTCTCCAACTTAAATAATACCTCACAACGCCACCATTATTGTCCAAACCTGAACCCGAAGAACCGTTGTTCCTCTACCTCGCAGTTTCTGAAACTTCGGTTAGCGCCGTATTGGCCAGAGAACAGGAAGGTGCCCAACATATCGTTTATTATGTAAGTAAGTCTCTACTTGAGGCCAAAACCAGGTGTTCTCATCTTGAAAAATTAATACTCGCTTTGATTACTGCTTCCATAAAATTATGCCATTACTTTGAATCTCATGATATTATTGTCAAGACTAACTATCCTATCAGAAGCGTGATGAGAAAACCTGAGATGTCAGGTAGGATGGCTAAATGGTCAGTACAACTTAGTACTTATGACATACAATATGAAGCAAGGACTGCCATCAAGTCACAGGCTTTGGCAGACTTTGTGGCCGACTTCAGTCCCAACTTGCAGCCTGAAGTTGAACTCGAAGTCCAGCAACTTGAAGGACTTGGTTCTCCTAGATATTGGACACTGTACACAGATGGAGCTTCAAATGCTAGGGGCATAGGTTTAGGAATCGTCCTAAAATATCCTCAAGGAGATCTCATTCCCCAAGCTGTGGCTTGCGAGTTCGGAGCTACGAATAATGAGGCTGAGTATGAGGCTCTCATTATGGGATTAATTACTTCCTTGAATCTAAATGTTAAACATAATAACGTATTTACTGATTCTCTGTTATTAGTTAACCACTTCAATGGATCTTATACAGTTAAGCAGGTTAAAATGACAAGTTATCTCCAATATTTTAAGTTGCTAGCTGGACAATTTGAAGACTTCATCTTTGAACAGATCCCACGAGAAGAGAATATTGAAGCAGATGACCTGGACACTATTGATGAGCTAAGAGATATGGCTAAAGTCAGGATGGCAGCTTACTAACAAAGAATAGCTAAGTCCTACAACAAGAATGTCCGCATCAGGAGGTTCCAAGTTGGGGACATGATCCTGAGGAAAGTCTTTCAAAACACCAAGGAATTAAATGCATGGAAATTTGCAGCTAAGTGGGAAGGACCTTACCTAATTGACGCAGAAGCTGGAAAAGGAGCGTACAATCTCTCCACCTTGGATGGGGTACGAATCCCGAGGAACTGGAATGCTGTTCACCTCAAGTTGTACTTCATGTAAGTGACTAACTCACCAACTTCTATTCCAACGATCAGGTATGAGTCAATTAACTTTACTTTTATGTTATTTCAATTTGATTTACACATTTCAATCTTTTACTGACTTAAGCATCGGAGGGGTGTTAGCCTAACCTGTTTCTGTTTTGCAAGATGAGATGACATCGACAACCTATCTAAACGAGGAAGATGACAAGTATTCTAACCCATTAGAAACTGGTAATTTCCTATGTAATATGTTATTACTTATCGAGTCATTTTTAAATTTATTTACATAAATACTTTTTCTCAAAGGGTTTCACCCTTCAAAAAGGTTTAAAGGATTTACATCCTTCTCAAGTTGTTAAGGTTATCTACACCTTCGCTCAGGACGCACATTTTTCATATTTTAGCTGAGGTGTAGGTGGGCCAATTTGTCAAGTACATGTTGATTACCTTCTTGCCCTTAGTTAAAGGTGATGAACCTAAAATCGAATCATGGGTAGTGACATTAACATGTTGCCAAACGAACATCTAAATGAAAAGCTAAAACATTTTTCCATTTATTATTATTTCTAAAAACATAAAGAAAAGTTCATCAAGATGTCCAAGACAAATATTGGCCACATCAAATTTTTGGAAAGAAAGAAGGGCCTCTTCAATCAAGAACAACATCCTTGCCCTTGTCCATCCTATTTCCTTCCAGAGTCTCACCAACCCGCTCCAACCTATCTTCATTCCTAGAAACCATTTCATAAGGCCTTTCACGAACAATCCTTCTCAAAGCAACCAATTCCTCCTCCAAATTCCAAGATGAGTGTTGCCCAGCTTGATACTCTTTGATCATCTCAATTCTGGAGTCAAAAATGGATTTAGCAGCCTCAGCCACCAGTTCATCTCGCAGGTTTTCCATCTCGTGAACATGTTTCTTTCTCATCTCTTCCATCTCTTCTTCCTTTGTTTTTAACATATCAAAAGCCACTTTTAAGTCTGCCTCATATTCTTTTTTCTCCATAGTTAAAGATACAACTTTATCCTTCCACCATTTGATTTCATTATCCATCATCTTAACCTCCGTTATTGCCTAAAATCAAAATATTTTTTTATCAAAATAAGGTATAAAAATGAAAGGGAAAGAAGTACTATACCCTAGTCTCTAACACATCTTCGTTGGAGCCCACTTCTTCTATGTCTTTCTTCCCTTGTCTCTTTCTCTTTATTCCTGAGGCATTCCCAAGCTACAACATGGGTGCAAGAAGCATGTCTTCACTAGTTCTTCTTTTGTATTTGGCGACCAAAGCTTTCGCAGCAAACCTGGGCTTTGAACGGACAACTGAAAAGACGATGGTAAACATTCTGATGTATACAAGAAGTTCAGAAGTAATATTAAGGAAGACTTATCAAATGACATTTTGTCCTTCTTGATTATTTGATAAAGCCTTCAACATCCTCATCCCGTATATATATAGAAGATTTATCTTCTTTGGCGGATTTTATGCTAATCCTTACCTCAATTTATGCCATGCACCATCCATGAACCAAGCAGAACATATCGCATTCTAAGATCAGCAACCAGGCGATTAGAGATAGAATTTTTGAAATTCAAATTTATATATTTGAGATATTCCAAAAATTTAGGGGCAATTGTTCGGGGTTAAAAAACTACAGCAGCATGTTACATCCTGAAACATCATCTTAGCAGTCAACTTGATAGACTATCTGCTTCGTTCAGGATGACTGGAAGGCGACATTGTAGGAACTGTTTTGCAAAGCTTGATGGACCAAGTCAAATAACGTCTTCAACAAACATTTACTCAGCAACAGATATGTAGACGACATCAGTAACCTCCTGCGAGATTCTAGGCACATGAGGAGGGATTGTATTTACTTAGTTGATACCGTTATCATCATTTGTAATTTAAATAAACGAACACATGTATACACACACACACACATCGGTTCTCTGCGCAACACATTTTGTACTGTTCATTCGCTCTCTACCATCACAATACTAATAATATTCCATCTTTCTGAGGTTTTATGCCGGCGAACAAGTTGTTCAAGGGCTTTCCTCGTTAAATCTCTTGTCGACATCTTGAATTTACATTGTCTTATTCCATTGTGCCCCATTTTTTCCTTTGAAAATTGAATTGCTTGAATTTGACCTAAACAATAGAGAAATTAGCTTATGCCTTGCTTGTTGCTGCTCGAATATTATGAGCCTACTTTTTTGCACATCCAATCACTGTATTCACTGATGCACCACTTAAAAATGTCTTGCATAAACCAGAATCATTAGGAAAAATGCTAGCATGGTCCATCAAACTCACAGAGTTCCAAATCACCTACTCACCCAGAAAGAGCATCAAAGCTCAAACTTTAACAGACTTTGTGGCAGAAACTTCATTTAAACTTGCGGACAATGAGCTAGGAAAAAGAAAAAGGGTAGAAACTCAAGAAATTCAAGAACCAGAAGTAACTTTGCCCAAAGAGTGGCCATAAGAAATATGGACCCAATTTGTTGATGGATCCGCGAGCAACTTAGTCGTTGATGCGGGCATACTCTTGATTGCACCATGCGGAGAAAGGGTTGAGAGGGCCTTAAGATTCAAATTCGAGGCTTCAAATAACCAAGCTGAATACGAGGCAATTATTGCAGGTTTTGAGTTAGCTAAGGACATGGGCATACCAAATTTGGAGATAAATAGTGACTCCTAGCTCATAGTTAATCAAATCAAGGGAGAATATGACACCATAAACCCAGTCCTATTGAAATACTACAATTTGGCCAAAATCCTCCTCAAAAGCTTTGAATACAATGAATTGAATCAAATAATGAGAGCGGGCGATGCAAAAGCAGACCTATTGTCAAGAATCACCGACCAAGAAATTGAGGATCTAAAGGCGAACTGCCAGATCGAGTTCGTAGAGGCACCGGTAATAGACATAATCCAAATCAATATCATTGTGGACCAAGAAAGGGTGATGTATGTGTTTTCACCCATTCAAATGATATATATTTAAACCTATTTGATTCTCAACCTTGGGTGTTTTGATGGCTTTTTGAAATGTTTATAAGTAAATGGAATTGAATGAACAGGTCATAGAATATGATTGGAAAGGATACAAAAACTGCACGATATGATGATCCTCATTCATCACCATTGGATAGTAATCTTCAAGAGATTTCCAAATATATTTTGTATGTCTCAATCAGAGTCCGTATGAATAAGTTATGACCTCCGGAAGTTTGTCGAAAAAGGTACAAGTCAACGAAGCACGAGGAGCGCTTGCAACCAATGGGAGGGAGCTTCCGCTCCCAATTTACATAAAATATGAAACCTCCTGAATTTTTGGGTGTGGCCTCCCCCATCTAAGGGGTATGGTTTCCCCCCCTCCATAACAGCTTCAACAGTTTTCCTTTTTCGTGTCGATTTTGGCTCTCATTTTCTATTTTCGACCCTGCTCTCTCCCCCAAGTATATATAGAACAACTCCAGCCATATTTTGGGATATCCTAGGTTTTTATTATTGTTTTTTAGAAGGATTATAAGGATTCAAAATCTAGGTTTTACTTTTCTTATTTTCTTCTTTTATGGATATTCGTAGCTAAATTATTGATTCATAGATTGGGTAATAACAATTTGATCTTTATGCGAATATTTTATTTCTTCCTACTTCTTTCTCATTCTTATTCTTCTCGATATTTTTAAAGATCTTTCTTGAGATCAATTGTATGATAAATATGTTGGTGTAATGCCCTAGGCTTTAGTTATGTTTAACTGAAAACCGTTATGTATCATCTTTATCGTTTATGTTTATTATTTGATTATTATATAGTTTGCATATTTATTGTAATAATCTCCGTCCCTGATTATTAAGAGAATAATTAGTATAATTGTCAATTGATAATCATATGATGATTATATGCATAGAGATGCACATTGAAATTATGGGTACTTGTTAGAGAACAAGTGACTGGACTTGACCCGTATGAGATTTATGTCATGGTCAAATGTCATAATTAAATCTCATATGGTCACTTCATTTAGTCCCTAGACCTGAGATTATCATGACCTTACATGTGATGAAAAGTTATGTTTGATTTTAGTCAAACGGTATCTTAACACGATATCTATAAAGGCTATCTTTGGCATGATCGGATTCATGATGGGAAGGATGATAAGTCAAGATGGAATTTGTCCCTCGAAAGAGAGATGTTTTGCTTGGGCCCCTCGATGAGTGATAATGATGAAAGCGTGTGGCCACACCCCATTATGATTGGACTATCATTATACTCAAGATCGAGAAAGCATTGAACAAATACAAGTTGACGTGGACCATGACTCGTGTTCAATATAACATCGTGAGACAAAGGGAAAAATGGAAGTGTACCATTGGAAACGTGAACTCTTACGTTGTGTTATTTGGGTAGACATAATGGCTTGCTAGAGTCCGCTTATGTCTTATGAGGGTCGATATGATCGGACTCATTGCCAACATAATACAATCCTATTGGGTCACACACAAATAGAATGAGTTGGTTGAACCAAGGGAAGAATGATTGAGAGTTTCTGTATTTGGCAACTTATGTCACGTGACATAACTAGCCACTGACATAACTAGCCACTGGCTACTTATGTCACGCGACATAACTAGCCACAGACGCGTTTTTGACAGCCTGTTCTCATAATTCGATTAGGAAACATATTTACACTAAAGTAGTATAAATATGTGAGGTCTGTCAACCCTAAGGTCTGGCCGAAATTTTCAAGGGAAAATCATAACAAAATACTCTCAATATTCTTCCATAAGTTTTAGGAATCTAGCAATTCCCAACCCGAGAATTGTTCTCGACATTCATATTTGTGTGGATTACCAAAAGAGGGTCTTAATTTGTTCAAACAAATTAAAGGCCTAGAGTTCAAATCTGAAGATCCAAAGGAGTTGAAGATTCGAAGATTTGAAGATCAAAAGTTTGTGATTACGAATCACATAATTATCCGTTCGATAGCTCAAGACCGGAAAGCAATTTAGGTTGGTAAATTCTATCTCATAGCAATTCAATTTAATCGTATAGAACGGATCTTAGGGCTTGGGTTTTGTGTTAATTTTATGCTTAATTCCGCTGCGCATGGATTCATAAAACCCAACAGTGGTATCAGAGCCCCGTTCGTATGGTTAAGTTTGAATTAACATGCTAGAATGATTATATAAATTGTTTATATGTTCGTTGCATGTTTTTGTATGCGATAGAATTTTGATTGTTTATGTGAAACAATGTGAAAATCGTTTTCGAATTATGTTGAATTAAATCTGTAAAAGGGTTGTTTTATATGATTTAATTGCATGTAATCTGAATTGATTGAAAATCTGGAAATCCTGCGAACTGGCTACCTATGTCGTGCGACATAGTAGGCCAAAGGAGGAAATGCAGTAATCTCGGCCGGTTATGTCACGCGACATAACTAGCCATCGGCTAGTTATGTCACGCGACATAATAAGCCGAATCTGGGCGTAATCAGCTTGTTTAATTCTTCTGCTAATCTATGATTGTGTTTGCAATCTGAGATGTTTTATGTCTTAATCTGGATGCTATAAATTTCTGGAAATAAAATTTATAGGGCTATGCTAGATTAATTCATTGTTTATGATGCATGCTTAATTAATTCAAATGTGTTTTATTAATTGTTGCGATGCATGAATTAATTGTTCTTAAGTGTTAAGAATTTTATTAGATGTTTAGTTGAAACATTGATTTATAGTTTCCTAATATGTTTAGATTTAGACATTATAAATTTTGGATTTTATGATTGTTTATGGAAACAAGTCATAATTATGCGAAATTTTAAAAGGAAACTATTTGTTTATAAAAGGAAGTGATTATGTTGCCAAATCAGAGCTGATTTCTAATTGTGCATGACTAGGAGAGTTCTGTCTAAGGAAGAGTTGGTACTTAAGCAGTCCTTGTGGCTCACCTATCTTCCTGGGAACTTACCTGATGCATGATTATGACTATCTTTCCTGATATGCTTATAATCTACCTTAAAGAACCTTCATTTAACTTTTAAGTTCTTTATGCCAATCCATGATTTAAACACTTGAGACCACTCAGATAGTTTTGGGTGGGCTTGCCATAGCAAGGTGCTTTGATTCTATTCCGTTTGCGAGCAAGATGAGGAAATGGTGGTTCCTATACGTTTAAAGTGGATGAACTTAATTGGGTTATCAAAATGGTTTTGGACCCAAGGCATAAGATGAGATTAAAATATGCTTAGACATATGATGTCTTAAATAAATCTCATAAGAGTCATATACGATATGATTGATGTTTTCTACCTAATTAGTTTAATCTTGAGCGGTGCGCCATAGCGTACTTGAGATTAAATTAAAGTTGGATCTTAGCCCTAAGAGTCATATACGTTATGATTGATGTTTTCTACCTAATTAGTTTAATCTTGAGCGGTGCGCCATAGCGTACTTGAGATTAAATTAAAGTTGGATCTTAGCCCATTAAATGCATATTATGCTTATTAGCATTAGAAGGTGTATGATTTAGTGGGAGTATTTGTAAAATACATTATTTGCTCTTAAATGATAAATGTGTTGATATTGATATGTGTTCATATAATTTGTATATTTTGTTGTAGAAGTAGCATTACATAATGATAATTGCGATTCGTCCTTATGAAGGACAAAGTTCGAAAGGAACAATACATAATGTGTACGTTCTTGACGAATCCGTTCCTTACCGAACCCATTGCAAATGTTGCAAAGGGCAAATAAGGAAGCAACATTAGAAACATAGTGATGATTCTGACAATATTGCTTGCCTTGTATTTGCCACCATGTTTAAAGGCTCTTATGAAGAACCTTGAGCACATGATAACTATTCTTTTGTTCTAGCACACCGCATAAAGGAAATGTTCCAAATGCGAACTAGGCAAAAGATATATGTTGTGGTGAAGGCTCTCAATTCATATGATGAAAGAAGGAGCAATCCGCAAATTGTGTTAATGTTTGACACAATAAAAGGGTTCATAAAGGAAGGAAAAGAAGGTAAAGCAAAAGTTGCTAAACCTAGGACAAATGTTGTCAAAGCCGAAGAGGCTAAACCCAAAGTGTCTCAAAAGGATGCAGTTTGCTACCAATGCAATAAGATTGGTCATTGGAAGCAAAGTTGCAAGGCTTATTAGGAAGGCCTAAAAGATGAAGAAGGGCAATATGATTGCTACTACTTCAAGTATCTATATGATAGATATTTTCCTTTCGACTTCTTGTTCTTGGGTATATGATACCGGATTGGATCCCACATTTGTCTAAATGTGCAAGGAGCAAAAAATAGAAAGCTACTCAAATAAGGTAAATTAAACCTAAGCATGGGAATGGAGCAAGAGTTGCAACATTAGCCATAAGGGACTTATGAAGTCACTCTGCCTTGTGAAGTAGTACTTGTTTTGAACAAGTATGACTACGTTCCGGATTTGAGTAGGAGTATTATTTTTGTTTCTTAAATGGATGATGAAGGATATAATTTTCTTATTTTCAATAAGAAGTTTTATATTTATTTAATAATATGCCTTATTGTAATGCATATGTCATTAAATGGTCTTCATATCCTTGATGATGAGAAACAAAATAATATTGAAGATATCTATGATATAAATGGGAAATCTAAACCTAACAATATGAACAAAGCGTTTATATGGCATTGCCGGCTTGGTCAAATAAATAAGAAACATATATCTAAACTCTATTAACATGGACTTTTAGACTCATATGACCATGAATCATTTGAGGAATGTGGATCTTATTTATTGGGAGTATTGACCAAACCACCTTACACTAAAGTAGTGGGAGGGCTAGTGACTTATCGGTCATTATACATGAGATGTATGTGGACCATTAAGTAGCATTGCTAGGGGAAGATTTTGGTATTTCATCACATTTCACTAAAGACTTATCTAGATATGACTATGTCTATCTGATGAAGTCCAAAGGTGAATCGTTTGAGATGTTTCGAACATTTCAAGATGAAGTGCAAAACAAACTTGGCAAAACTATTAAGTACTTCGATTAGATCGAGGTGGTGAATATTTGAGCCAAGAGTTTGACAATCATCTCAAAACTATGAAATCGTTTCAGAGATGACTCCACCCGAAACACCACATTGTATGGTGTGTCTGAAAGGAGGAATTGAACCTTGTAGGACATGGTTCGTTCGATGATGTGTCAATCAGACTTTCCTATTTCCTATTTCCTTTTGAGGATATGCATTAGAAATAATGCGGTTACACTGAATCGAGTCCCTACTAAATCGGTTCCTAAGGCCCCACATGAGATGTGGCATGGAAGAAAACTTAGTTTGTCTTTCAAGAAGATTTGGGGTTGCAAATCTTATGTAAAGAGACTTGTCTCTTATAAGTTAGCACCAAATTTGACAAAGTTATTTTTGGAAATTAATATTACAACCGCAAAGAGAACAAAACGTTTGTTTCTCTACACGATTTGTTTCTTGAGAAATAGTTTCTCAATAAAGAATCTAGTGGGAGTAAAATTAATCTTGAAATAAGTTCAATAACCCGAAAATAATATGGAACCAAGAGTAGAGACAGAACCAAGTTCACAAAGGAGTTGTGAAACCGGTTCAAGATGCACAAGTCCATCGTAGATTGGATAGGTTACAATCCGAACTCAAGAAATAGTGATTTCTCATTGCGGAAAGTGATGAAGTGGAAGTCATTGAGAATGACGATCCTACTTGCTATCAAGAAGCGATGTCCTCTCCTAATTTGGATAAATGGTTAGGAACCATGGAATCCAAATTACAATCCATGTTTAACAATCAAGTTTGGAACTTGATTGGGCTACCTAAAAGTGTAAAAACTAAAGGGTGCAAGTAGGTCTTCAAAGACCAACATGGATGTGAAGGTGTATACTTTCATGACTAAGGATTGTAGCAAAGGGATTTAGGTTAATTCATAGTATTGACTATGTTAAAACCTTTTTCGCCAGTTACAATGTCGAAGTCTGTTAGATTTTCAATTGCCATTATCACATATTGTGACTATGTGATATGACAAATGGATGTCAAACGACTTTCTTTAAATGGAAAGATTATTAAGGATGTGTATAGTACACAACCCGAATAGTTTGACGATCCAATAAACTCTAATAGAGTATGCATGTTGCAAAGATCCATGAGATGGGTTGAAGCAAGCTTAAAGGAATTGGAATCTTCGTTTTGATGAATTGGTCAAAGAGTTTGACTTTATCAAGTACGAAGATGAACCTTGTGTATGCATGAAATTCAGTGGGAGCATGGTATTATTTCTATTGTTTATTACAATGATATCTTACTCATTGGAAAAACAAGTTCCGACACTTAAGACTGTCAAGTCTTGGTCAAGGAAAGTTTTCTCAATGAAAGATATGGGTGAAGCCGCTTACATCCTTGGCATCAAGATCTATAGAGATAGATCTAGAAGGATAAATTGGATTGAGTCAAAGTGTTCACATTGACAAGGTTCTTAGAAGAGTCTAAGAAGAGTAGCTTGTCAATGGATCATGGTATTTCTCTTAGCAATACTCATTGTCTTATGACAACTGATGAGCAAAAGGAAAATGAATGAAGTTCCATATGCTTCGGCATTTGGATCTGTCATGTATGCCATGATTTATACTAGACCCGACGTCTCATATGCTCTAAGCATGATGAGTCGATACCAATCTGATCCTGATATAAACCATTGGATGGGAGTCAAGATGATCCTTAAGTACTTAAAAAGAACTAAGGATATGTTCTTGGTATTTGAAAGATTGGAAGTTAATCTTGTTGTAAGGGTTACATAGGTGCTAGCTTCCAAACTAACAAAGTTAATTTAAAATCGCAATTAGAATTTGTGTTTATGCTTATTAGAGGTGCAATTTTGTTGGAAGAGTTCCAAGCAGAAATTGTAGCCTATTCTACTACAAAGGCCGAATTTTAGCAACATATGATGAGGCTAAAAGAGGCAGTTTGGATCAAAAGTTCATTAGTGTTTTGGGAATGTTCCAAGTATCACTAATCGGTGAAACTTTTGTTATGACAAATAGTGGTGCCACTTGTGCAAACAATGGAACCAAGGTCACAACAGCGATCCAAACACTCACTTAGACGTTCTTCGAGAAATTCATGAAGAATGAGAAGACGTTAAAATATACAAAGTATCAACCGATGATGACATAAGGGATTCACTTACAAAGACCCTCGCATAGGCAGAAGCATGATGGGCATGTTAGATCCATGAGTATTCGATACATAAATGGAGCCTAGTGCAAGTGGGAGACTGTTGGTGTAATGCCCTAGGCTTTAGTTATGTTTAACTGAAAACCGTTATGTATCATCTTTATCGTTTATGTTTATTATTTGATTATTATATAGTTTGCATATTTATTGTAATAATCTCCGTCCCTGATTATTAAGAGAATAATTAGTATAATTGTCAATGGATAATCATATGATGATTATATGCATAGAGATGCACATTGAAATTATGGGTACTTGTTAGAGAACAAGTGACTGGACTTGACCCGTATGAGATTTATGTCATGGTCAAATGTCATAATTAAATCTCATATGATCACTTCATTTAGTCCCTAGACCTGAGATTATCATGACCTTACATGTGATGAAAAGTTATGTTTGATTTTAGTCAAACGGTATCTTAACACGATATCTATAAAGGCTATCTTTGGCATGATCGAATTCATGATGGGAAGGATGATAAGTCAAGATGGAATTTGTCCCTCGAAAGAGAGATGTTTTGCTTGGGCCCCTCGATGAGTGATAATGATGAAAGCGTGTGGCCACACCCCAATATGATTGGACTATCATTATACTCAAGATCGAGAAAGCATTGAACAAATACAAGTTGACGTGGACCATGACTTGTGTTCAATATAACATCGTGAGACAAAGGGAAAAATGGAAGTGTACCATTGGAAACGTGAACTCTTATGTTGTGTTATTTGGGTAGACATAATGGCTTGCTAGAGTCCGCTTATGTCTTATGAGGGTCGATATGATCGGACTCATTGCCAACATAATACAATCCTATTGGGTCACACACAAATAGAATGAGTTGGTTGAACCAAGGGAAGAATGATTGAGAGTTTCTGTATTTGGCAACTTATGTCACGTGACATAACTAGCCACTGACATAACTAGCCACTGGCTACTTATGTCACGCGACATAACTAGCCACAGACGCGTTTTTGACAGCCTGTTCTCCTAATTCGATTAGGAAACATATTTACACTAAAGTAGTATAAATATGTGAGGTCTGTCAACCCTAAGGTCTGGCCGAAATTTTCAAGGGAAAATCATAACAAAATACTCTCAATATTCTTCCATAAGTTTTAGGAATCTAGCAATTCCCAACCCGAGAATTGTTCTCGACATTCATATTTGTGTGGATTACCAAAAGAGGGTCTTAATTTGTTCAAACAAATTAAAGACCTAGAGTTCAAATCTGAAGATCCAAAGGAGTTGAAGATTCGAAGATTTGAAGATCAAAAGTTTGTGATTACGAATCACATAATTATCCGTTCGATAGCTCAAGACCGGAAAGCAATTTAGGTTGGTAAATTCTATCTCATAGCAATTCAATTTAATCGTATAGAACGGATCTTAGGGCTTGGGTTTTGTGTTAATTTTATGCTTAATTCCGCTGCGCATGGATCCATAAAACCCAACAAAATATACTCTTGACTCTTGGATTACTTGGGTATAAACCATTGCACTAGCGTTGATAATTTATGCATCGATCATTGTTGAGATTAATAGATTTATTTGAGGAATTAGCGTAAGTCAAACATATATAGGTTTTATTGTTTTATGATTTAAATTGAATCTCTTTCATGTTTATATTGACCTAGTGGAATGTATAAACAAGATAGAGACATTAGGGTTGCAATTCGCACATCAAACGTCCCAACCAAAATATTTTATTAACGAACCCTTGAATAAGATTGATTCCTTTTACATGATTTGAAATAGCATAAAAGTGATAATAGTTATTAGTCCCAATCCCTAAATATCTTGTATTCTTTATTTCTTTCTTGTTATTTAATTCCTGCTTTTCTAGGATAATAATCAACCAAATAATAAAAACCCCTTCTTTGGTTACTATTGCACTATTTCAATTTACTTGTCCACAAACGAGTATTTGTGGATTCGACCCTTGCATGTGTTCATATTACTACTACATAGCACTAGTACACTTTCTAGGCAATTAGAATTAGAAGGAGAAATCCTCCATCATGTTTTTGGCGCCATTGTCAGGGACTTTTTGTGATTGAACAAGTTAATTTTTGTAGTGTATGCTTGGTCGACCTTCTTTGATTCCTAATTTGGTGTCATTGAACGACGACATTGATAAAATAGGTCGTCATAAATTGGAATTAAACGAGGGCAATCCCCCGAAATAGACCTAGAACCGGAACTTGAATCTTCTACCATCGGGGTAGAAGAACCTAAAGCCGAGATGGCAGTACCACCGACTCAAACAATTAAGGAATTTTTTCATCCTAAAGTGGATGTTTCAGTATCATGTATTGTGATGTCTAAAGTAGCCAAGAATTTAGACGTAAAAGGTCAATATTTCAGTATGTTACCAAATTATCAGGGCCTACCTTGCGAGGGCCCTCTGACTTTATTGCATGATTAAATGATGATTGTGTCTCACTTTCCAGGTATAGAAGGTGTGAAAGATGAGCATATTAGATTAAAATGTTCCCCTACACTCTGAAAGGGGCAGCAAATACTTGGTTTATAATGTTAACACCTAGAAGCAATAGCACGTGGGATCAATTACATGGTGCATTTTTACAAAAATATTATCCCATCCCACCCTGGCTAATATGAGGCTAAAGATAATAGGATTTGATCAAGAAGTAGGTGAGTCTTTTCATGAAGCATGAAATAGATTTAAGATGATGCTAGTTCAATGCCCCCATCATAATTTTCCTTTGCCCTTGCTAAATCAAACTTTTTATGATGGATTTAATCCTGTAATCAAGCCATGACAAATAATGCAGCGGGTAGGAGCCAAAACCCCTCAAGAGACTCGAGACTTGTTTGAGATGTTGGGTGCTAATTCCCAACAAAAGAGTACTAGGGGTAAGGATAGGGGCATAAGTGAGTTGGAATCTAATGATAATTTGGCTAAGAAAGTGTCACAATTAATTTCCATGTTTAATGCTAAAGGCGCTTCACTTAGTGCCAATGTTGTGCAAGATGCTTGTTCTATTTGTGGTTTACATACTCATGCTACTAACTTTTGTACTAGGGGTGCACAATTTGTTATTAATAATGAGCAGTCACATGAATTGAATGGGAACAACCCAAGGCTGCCTCAAAACAATCCATATAGCAATACTTACATTCTGGTGTGTAGGAATCATTCCAACTTCTCTTGGGGAGGTAATCAAAATAAACCCCTTCAAACTCCACCACCACAAGGGCAATTTGAGCCAAAGAAAGAGCCTTGAGAAAAAGCCACGAATAGAATGAGATTAGAGCACCAACAGGACTCAAGGCAACATGATGCTGCCATAAAAAAGCTTGAAATTCAAATAGGGCAACTTGTTGAAGCCCTTCAAAGCATAAGCCCGAAACTTTCCCAAGTCAAAGGCAACAAGCTATGGCCATATCCACCCTCCGGAATGGCAAAGTGGTAGGTAATGAGGTAATTTCTCCTTCATCTTCTCATTTTCCTCCTCATAATTCTTAAAGAGAAGTTTAAAAGAGTACAAATGGATTGGGGAAAAATACCAAAGATGTTTATATACCTCTTAAGCCATATATACCAGCGGTGTCGTTTCCAGGTCGGTTAATGATAGACATGCCCAACCGGTCATGAACCGCCGGTTCGGACCGGAATCGGACCGGCCAAGAATCGGCGGGAAACCACCTTTGAACCAAATCGGCGGTTATCCGGTCCGATTACGGTTTTTATTTTTCAAAACCGGTGAACCGGCGGTTCATGAACCGTGAACCGGAACCGGCGGTTCTAACGAGGATAACGACTAGTTTAACGACTAATTGATCTGGGCCGTTGATTTGGCTGATCCGACGGTGCCTTTTCACTTCACGTTAGATAACGACTTTATAGCCGTTTTAGGGACTGAAATGAAAAAAAAAACGTTTTTTTAAAACTTTTTCTCTCCATTTTCCAACCTATAAATACCCTATCCCTCCATTTTTTTCACACCATTGTCAACTTATTCTCTCAATCTCTATTATCTCAAAGTCTCAAAGTCTCCATAATTCCATTTTTTTCACACAAAAAAGTTTATTTTTCTCTTCATTTTGATCACAAAAAAAAATGTCTTCATCTTGTGGCGAGAGGGGAAAGAAGAAAGCAACCACTAGCAATCCAACTTCGCATCCAATTTTCCCCACCGATGATTTCATTTGGGATAATATACAACCACATGAAACGCTCGAATTGAGCGATGACGAAGTTGATACAACATTTCCAATGGGTGGTCATACCCAAGGGAGTAACACTCAAACCCAAAGTGAAGCGCGAGGTGGTGGTCAAATCCGAGGTCGAGGAGGTCGAACCACGGGGAGGTCCGACATCATGACCGTGCACTTTACAAAAGTGTAAATTGAAGGTACCAACAAATACACTGTTTATTGCAACTATTGCACTTCCACATTTTCCTTTACCCATGGAGGTGGTTATGGGTCGTTTAAAATACACTTGGAGTCAAAGCACCCCGACCAAGTTGGAGATGCCCAAAATCAAACTCAACTACAAGGATTTACGGGATCCTCACAAGGTACGTCTTCGCAATTATTAAAATTTGATAATGCAACTATTAGAAGAGAAATGACAAAATATACTGCTGCTAAAGGATTACCCTTTAATTTTGCTAATGATACATTATGGTCTAATATGGCACAACTTTGTTTAAATCCCGCGGCTAAAGAAATTAATAAAAATACAAGAACTCATGATACTTAAACCCAATATCTACAAGGAAAATTAACTTTAATTAATAGGTTTAAAGATTTACCACAAAAATTATCAATATGTGCCGATATATGGAGTGATCATTGGCAAACTCATAACTATATATGAATTACATGTCATTGAATTGATAGTAGTTGAAAAAATACAAAAACGATTACTTGCATATAAATCTTTTGATACTATTCATAACGCTCAAAATATTTGTAACAAAATTGCTAGAGTTTTACAAGAATATGGATTAGTTCACAAAAAAATTTCAATTGGATTTGATAATGCTACTAATAATACTGCTAGTTTATCATCACTCATTGAAATTTGTCAACCATCCATTGGTGGTAAATTTTTTCATGTTAGGTGCATATGTCATATTTTAAATTTGTGTGTGCAAGATGGTTTATCAACTTTAAAGGAACATGTAGCCCCAATTAAGGAAGTTCTTGCTTATCTAATGAGAAATCACAATGTAACAAAATTGTGGATTAGATTTTGTAAAATATATAATATCCCACCTAAAAGATTTTCCCTAGATGTTTCAAACCGATGGAATTCCACTTATAAAATGTTATCTGACTCTTATGATTTGCGTGAACTATTGTGTCAGTTTTTTCAACAAATAGAGTATCCTACTATAATATTGCCTCATCAATGAGATATTTGTCATAATTTAAAGAAAATTTTGAAAGTTTTTAAAGAGGTTACCGTACAATTATCCGGTTCTTACTATCCCACTTCACCGATAGTTATAGAACACGCTACTAAAATTAGTTATATATTTATGCATTTTAAAGATTGTCCAATTTTAGGTGAATGTATTAGTATGATGAGAATAAAATGACTTAAATATTTTTTGAACATTCCCCCATTGTTTTTAGTAGCTAAACTATTAGATCCTAGGATAAGAGAAGATGGTTTAGAACAAATACTTGAATATTATTATAATTAAGAATCTATTTCCCACCGGCATTGATTTTAACTTAGATAGACCTATCCCAAAGGCAAAAGATGTTGTAACTAGTACTAAAAATATTTTATATGAACTTTATATAGAATATTATGATCTTTTTGGTAATATCGTTTATCCTAGTAGTGAAAATGTAGGTGATTGTAGTTCTCATGATGATAGCGATCCCTTTAACTTTATAGATAATTTAATTAGTTCTAGAAGTCAAAAACGTCAACGAGGTGGCTCCACTTATGTTGAACTTGAAAATTATTTAACCAATTCTTTTGAGCCTATAGAAGAATTTGATATTGTAAAGTGGTGGGTACGAAGGGCAAACAACTATCCTATTCTATCCTTGATAGCAAAGGAGATCCTAGCCGCTCCCGCCTCAACCGTCGTCGTAGTAGAAGTATTTAGTGTAGGAGGGTGTGTCTTGTCTGATCGAAGGTCAAGGTTGTCTCCATATAATTTAGAATATCAAATGGTGCTCGGCGATTGGCATAAAGCCGAACTACTACTTCAAGATAAAATAAGTAGTTCCGAGGAGGAGGAGGCCTTTGATGAAGATACATCGGGGAGCGAAGCCGAATGAACTACGTCGCTCCATAAGGCATAAGGTAAGTTAATTGTAATTTTATAGATTAGACTTTAGATTAGGTTTATTTTTATTTAATTGTAATAGTTAGGTTGAGGTAAAGGCTCCTAAATGTCCCCCCTTATTTATAAAAGGGTAAGGTTGGTTGTCCCCCTCTTTGTAATTTTATTTTAATTAATAAAATTTAAGGGTACTTCCCTTTTTTCTTTTATATACTTTCGTTTCTTTTAAAAAAAGTTAAGTTTTATTTCTTTCAAAATTCATAACTTTTTTTATATAACTTTTTGCAAAAAAATGTATGTAGTAAACAAAAGTCTAAAATAATCTTCTTTATCCAATTTTTTTTTTTTTTTAAAAAAGTTAACTTTTTTATAGAACTTAACAGAAACTGTTAAAAAGTTAACTGTTTTTTGAAAAAACTGTTAAAAATTTAACTTTTTAACAGTTAGGGGCCTTAGGGCAACCGCACCAATAGTTAAGGCGACCGCACCAATGTTTCTGCCTTTCCTCATTTAAAAAAAAACAATTTTTTTTTTAAAAAATGGCGATTCAAACCGTGAATCGGAATCGCACAGACGGTTCATAACCGTGAACCGGAACTGTCCAAATCCGGTCCGGTTACGATTCAATCCCCCCCAGTTTGGTGAACCGCCGGTCTAAACCGGCTGGGCATGTCTAGTTAATGAGACTCAAGATTGAGCAACAAATAAATGAGTTAATGGACATGCTTTCCAACGTTAGTATAAATCTCATTGCTTAAAGTGATTACAAACATTCTTGTCCCCCTTCATTGTTTGAGAATTTTTTATCATTAGAAAGCTATGCAAAATTTATCAAGAAAATTAATTTTAAAATGTATAGGTATGAAAAAGATGAAAAATTGATCATGAGAGAGATTGCTAGTGCCATAGTTTGACAAGACCTCCCACCTAAACAAAAGGCTCCCGAAAGTTTCACAATTTCTATTAATTAGGGGGATTCTAATAAGGTGAAGGCGATGTTGGACCTTGGTGCTAGCGTCAGTTTATTGCCATACTCCATGTACTTAAAATTGGGCTTGTCAAAGTTAAAGCCTACCTTAATAACCCTCCATTTAGCCTACCGTTCTATTCGACGACCTATGGGCATTGTGGAGGATGTGTTAGTTCCAATGGGGACTTTGACTGTCCATGTTAATTTTGTTGTTTTAGACATGGTAGATGGAGTGGAGAAATATGGAGAGTCACCTATTTTGTTAGGATGACCGTTCATGGCCACAACTAATACTATAATAAATGTGGGGGAATGAGAAGTTGTCCATGTCGGTGGCGGATGAGAGGGTTGAGATACCGGTAGATGACATGTTGAAAAACCCCATGGATGATGTGGGGGATTCTTGTAAGTTTGTAGATGAGGTAGAGGCATGTGTGTAAGAGAACTTATGGGAGGAGAGTTATTGTGAACAATTAGAAAAGATGCAAAGTGACGGTGAAAATTCTAGGGATAATGCAGACACATATACTATGGCTAGTAACAACAAGGCCGATGAACACTTATGGATTGACAGCCCGTATAACCCCCTAGATCGCTCCCACAAAGAGTCGGTGTCACCATTAAAATCCTTATTCCCTCTAAAATCTAAAACAATTGATTCTTGTGCTCAAGTAGAGGAGTGATATTTTCTTGATATTTCTGATTCTTTCTTTGCTAACATTGATAATCAAGATACTCCTCTGAAATTTTTGTTGAGGAAGACATTCCTAAGGGTGTGGAGACCAAAGCATCAAATGATTTTGGGGGAAAGACCCCCAAGAAGAAGAAGAAGAAGAAAAAGGATAAACAAAAAGCCTCAAAATTTCTTTGGGCACCACGAAAACTAATAAAAAATGGAACTTATGTGTGGAAAGCTGTGGGCGTTTGTGCCCACGAAACTATGAGGTGAGCTAAGGGAAGAAAAGTAAAGGCCAAAGACAATGTGGCCACCTCCATCCTCAACTGAAATTGGGGCAATAGTCGGGCTAACGACTCTAAACAAATGCGATTATTGGGAGGCAACTAGGTATGTTTTATTTGCTTTATTTTATTTGTTTGTTGTGTCATGTCATTCTTTGAAGCCAGTGCATGTTTTAGTTATCTTTGCTATAAGGAAATAGCATGTTTTGTATTTGGGGGTAGATACATCTCTGAGTTTGTGGATTTATAGGGTAGTGTATATAGTGTCACCCTCCAAAAATATAAAATTTTTGTTCTTTTCATATTTTGGGATGTTGGCAAGAGTTGATGATGATTTGAGGGTGTTTTAATTTTAAATCTTGAGTTTTATTATCAATATAGGGATATGATTACATTGAAACATGTAAAATATGATTACTTCACCTTTTACTTGTATACTATTTTTTTGATCATTATTAACAATTTAGGAGACCTTTATTGGATCACTTTGGCATTCTCGGGGTCACTACAACATGTTTGCATGACTGTCAATACCACATTAATTAGGCTATTCGGGAATTGATTTTATGGCTATTTTCTTTGAAACCTATTGTGAGCCTTTAACTTTCTAGTTACTTATAAAAATTTCCGTTATAACCCCTTTTTAGCTTTAAAAAGAATGAAAATCTTTTACAAAGTGGGAGGTTATCTTAGAATACCATTTGCCTTCTTTTGTACCTACATTATCATACCATTCAAACTCATACACTATTTTCTTACCTTTTCAAAAAAGTGAAACTAGGTAACGAATGAGAGATTGTGGGTTATGTTTGGGAAATTAAGGGTTTAGTGGAAAGTGGTCAACAAAATAAAGAAAAAAAGGTGATATAATGAAACAGGGGTTTGTGCAAAGTGTTTAATGCATAGGATTTTTCGTTATTTATATATATGCAATGCAAAGAAAAGAAAGAAAAGATGAAGAAAAAAAATTGAAAAGCCTTGCCTCCTGTTGTGTTGAAGTGGAGCGATAAATTCAAAGTGAGGATATTTGTTGAATAATTTCTAGTTTCACTTGCTTGAATTCTTATTTCCTCATATTCATTTGTAACCGTGAAACTAGCCCGCGATTTTCGCGACACATTATAAGCCATAAAGCCATATTTGATCCCTAAAAATGTAGCCTGGTTGAGAGTTATGTTTAAACATGAATATAAGTGTCCTAATGTATTATTTTTATCTTATTGATTTAGAGCATGACAGAAGTGACCCTATAAATATCTTACTTTGGTGACAATGATCTCGCACTATTCATTCATCTTTCATATTATGGTGGAGAATTGTAAGTTAGACGCATCCATATAATTGTAATCTCATGTTCATAATATTAGTTTTATTTTGTTTTAGTCTTATTTTACTCGAGTACGAGCAAAAGATAAGTTTGAGGGTATTTGATAGATGCCTTTTCCCCCATTCAAATAATATATCTTTATACCTATTTGATGCTCAACCTTGGGTGTTTTTATTTCTTTTTGGAGTGTATTTTATTAAATAGAATTGAATGAAAAAGTCGTAGATTATGATTGAAAATGATACGAAAAGGAACGATTAATAGCGGAGCGGAAAATAAGAAAAGAATGAAAATGAGGGCCGCTCCCAATATACATAAACTATGAAATAATGAAACCTCCTGCTTTGTTGGTTGCAGCCGCCCCCATCCAAGGGGTGCGATCGCCCCCCCTCCCTAACAGATTCAACAGTTTTACTTTATCGCGTCGGTTTTGACCCTCGTTTGCTAATTTCGATCCTCCTCTCTTCCCAAGTATATATAGAATAACTCCAACCATATTTTGGGATATCCTAGATTTTTAATATTGTTTTGAAGAATTCTTGTAAGGATTCAAGATCCAGGTTTTACTTTTCTTATTTTCTTCTTTTAAGGCTATTCGTATCTAAATTATTGATTCGTGGATTTGGTAATAACAATTTGATCTTTATGACAAGGTTTTAATTATTCGTACTTCTTTCTCATTCTTGTTCTTATCAATATTATTAAAGATCATTATTGAGATCAATTGTATGATTAATTTGACTCTTGAATTACTTGAGTATAAACCATTGCACTAGTGTGGATGATTTATGTATCGACCATTATTGAGATGAATAGATTTATTTGAGGACCTAGTGTAAGTCAAACAAATCTAGGTTCTATTATTCTTATGATTTAAATTGAATCTCTTTCATGTTTATATTGACCTAGCGGAAGGTATAAACAAGATAAAGACATTAGGGTTGCAATCCGCACATCAAACGTCCCAACCCTAATATTTTGTGAAAGAACACTTAAATGAGATTGATTCCTTTTACATAATTTGAATTATCATAAAGTGATAACAATTATGAATATCAATCTATGAATCCCTTATCTTCTTGATTTATTTCTTGTTATTTAATTTTTGCTATCATAGGATAATAATCGACCAAACAATAAAAACCCTTTCTTTGGTTACTATTGAACTATTTGAATTTACTTGTCCAAAACGGGTCTCTGTGGATTCAACCATTGCATGTGTGCATATTACTACTACGGAGAACTAGTACACTCTCTAGGTAATTATAATTAGAGGGAGAAATCCTCTATTAAACGGATTGGGTAGATGACATCAAAGATTACATAGAAAAGCAAACCCTCTCCGAGGATCAAAGCAAATAAAGAATCATCAGAAAGGTGTCCGCTAAATACACGGTCATATATGGAGTACTATACCGAAGATCATTCACCAAACCCCCTATAAGGTGTGTGAAAACTCATATGGTCACAAACCTTCTCTACGAGGTTCATGAAGGAGTTTGTGGTGGACATCCTAGAGCTCGGAGTCTGTCAAACAAAATAAAATTCCAAGGTTTTTATTGGCTAACAATGAGGAGGAATGCAGAGGAGTATGTCATGAAATATGATAAGTGCCAGCGGTTTGTGAACATCCCTAGACTCCCATCTACATAACAAACAGTGGTGGTACCAACTTTGCCATTTGATACATGGGAAATTGATCTAATTGGAACCTTTCCCACCGCCAGAGGGGGTATAAAATATGTGGTGGTGGTTGTGGACTACTTAACGAAATAGACAGAAGCACAAATGATAGTCTCGGGCAACGACGCTCAGTTCGCCACAAAGTTCACAGCGGAGTGCGAAAGAATGAAAGTAGAGCACAAGCAGTCTGTTGTAGCTTAATCTCAAGGAAAAGGATAGGTAGAGGTCGCGAACAAACTAGTCCTTATAGCCCTATTGAAAAATCTAGAAGGATGAGGTGGGCAATGGTTGGATGAGCTTCACACCGCGCTATGGGTAGTACGCACCACAATAAGAAATTCTACTAGTGAAACTCCTTTTTGCCTCACCTATGGGTCAGAGGAAGTTTACCCAGTTGACGTAGCTCTGCCCTCCTACAGAGTTACCTACTTTGATGAATCAAAAAATGAGGACTCAAGGAGATGCGATCTGGTTGAACTCAAAGAGAAACGAATGGGGGCTAGAGAAAAGATGGTCAATTACAAGCAAAAAGCCATAAAGCATCATGACAATAGGGTCAGCAAAAGAAGTTTTTCAATAGGAGACTGGGTATTACGAAACGTGGAGGTTCAAGGAACCCACCCCCGGATTTTACAAACTCTCTTCAAAATGGGAAGACCCTTACCAAGTCACCCAAGTCATCAAAGAGGGAACATGAGTGTCCATACGGACACTCATGTCAACATGCCAAAATCTCCCAAAATTTCCCCAAAATTCCCAATATTCCCTCAATTCCAGGAAAACCAAAAAATTGTCTAATCACAGACATGCCCGTATGGACACTTTTGCAATTTTTCTAGGCCTATAAATACAGGCCACCCCAGCTCATTTCAATCACACCTCACTTCTCTCCCACCTTCCTGCAAGCTCCTGCAGCCTTCCCAAGCCATTCTGGCCCCTTTCGGTCCTTCCCGAGGCCTCCCGAGCCATCTCGAGGCACTTCGAGCCCTCTCGAGGCAATCCCGATCCATCCCGGTCCATCCTGATCGACCGTCCAACGTCTCGTAAACCCTATTCATCCCCAACCAAACTCCAAACACCCAAAAGGCTCAAACCTGTCCAAATCTGCGAGTCCAAACGAGTGTGAACGAATGCTAATTAGGGGAGGTTCTGCCCGAGTGAGTGCAAAATTTCTTTCCTCTTTAGATCCCCCGAGTGTGATACCGAGAGTTAATTAGGGGAGATTTTGTCATTAGTGAGGGAAAAACCTATCTCCTCTTTAAAACACCCTCAACCAAACACGTTCCCCCGAGGAAGATAGACACTAACCAACATTGGTACGATCTCTTTCCGAATCTCATTTAACTACTGTATTTAAATATTTCTGTTTAAATACATCATTTGCAATGTAGACATTATTTTCAAAATGCATTTTTTAAATTACACACACACACACACAACTTTTAAAGAAAGAAGGGTACAGAAAGACTCATGAAAATGAGGCGACTCGGGTGAGCTCAAAATATCTCTTCCCGAGGCATAACCTGACCTCCGAACTCAAAATATCATCACACAACACAAAAAAGCCTTTTTTCAATGTTTTGGTCATAATCAAAATGGTGTGGAGACTCTACACACACTTTTGAAAACGCGAGATGCCGTTCGCATCCGGATTGGGTAATTTCAGTTGGCGACTCTACTGGGGAAATTTTGTTTTAAAAACTTAAAAAAAAAAAAGATTTTTTAAAGCAATGATGAGGGTCAAACTTTCATTTTACCCTTTCTTTAACTGTTGTGTGTGTGTGCATGTCCTTTACTTTTTTTGCTTATTCAAATAAAAAAAAATGCATCATCTATGTACATGATTTTAAAATATATTCTGCAAAAAAAAAACAAACTTCTGTTTTACTCAGAAAAGGAAATTTAGTGACCGTACACTACGCGCACTCTTATCCTGTACATTGCACACTACAACCCCAAACCCGGGATGGTCTCAGATGCAGTTCGATTGGTGTTCCTATGCCTTTCGAGCGCGCACGGGATCTTTCCAAACTTCCCATCCTAGCCAGTGTCAACCATGCACTTTTGTGTCACACTCTGTCCAGACTCGGTTGGTTTTTGACCTAGTCTGTGTCATAAAGCCTGGATACATATCCCATGTCGGCCATTATCTGAGTCAAAGCCTAGAAATCAATATCTCTTGCGAGAGCAAGACGATGAAAGGTCATGTTAAAATCTTGACCCAATCTTGATTTCTAAAGTTAAACTTAGACAATGATCCATACAGGATATACGTCCATTCCCACATGACACCATGTCATCAAGCCTTTAATGCGTCATCTATGACAATATGACCTAGCCAGAAACCTAAAGTCAAAGATCCCTTGCGCAAGCAAGGCAAAGAGAGGTCATGCCGAATTCTTGACCCGATCTTGACTTAGGTACTGGCTTTGTTCACTATTCACATGGCAGAAGCATTGAAATGAACATGACAGGCTCGGTCCTTAGGTTTGTTTTTCTTTTTGGTCGGTGGAAACTGCTTGCCATATAGGACACTCGCCTGGGGCTGTCCACCCTGGGAAGTCAAAATACAGGTGCAAAACAAGGGGCTTATAGCTGTAGTGACGGATTCCACTGACCCAGGATCTAAAATAGTTACGAAAAAGAAGAGCAATCTTTTCTAACCCATTTAGGATTCTGATAAAACATGTTTTAAGTAAATTAAAAAAAAAAGGAAACTGCATGTCGCATGAGATTTCCCCCTTCATCCCAAAATCCCTCCTGGATCTAAACCCTACCTTTCACCCCCTTAAGTATTGAAGTTACAAAGTCCGACAGCCCTTCCGGTTCAACGGTCCGAACAGGCCGTTACTCTCCCATGGCAGGGTCAACAGATAATAGAGGGAAATGGTACTCCACCTCTGAGAAATATCCAAACAATGGAGGAGGTGCTGCAAGCATTTGAAACCCTTAAGAAGCGCCAAGAAGAGCAGTAAGCTTGGATTATAGACACCATGCGCCGTCGTGGAGCAGTTGTGGTTCCCTAACTCGATGGAACCTTCATTCTCATAGAAGACGAAGACATGCATGCTCCCCCGGTTTTCCAAAGCTATCAGTAGGTCCCTCCTCCATAAAGCTATGAAAATCTGGCGATGCAAAGTAGCTCCCGCTCAAAGCTCCATTTGAGCCTCAGTCAAGCAGCTCCAATCTTTCAACCCCAGCACAATCAGTTTCCTGGCTCCGCTCCGCAAACTCAATATCACCAACACACCTATGGGCCCGCTCCCTCAGACCCCAATGTCTCTCGATATCCCCCGAAATTCAATCTATTGCCTCTATACGAGCCCCGTGGCTCCAACCTGAAGTCCCAATGCCAGCTAGGGACAGACATATCGAGCAGATACCCAGACGTTTCAAATCTGCCACCCGCTAGACTACCTTTTGGGGCCAACGAGACATTCCCTTAGCTCCCAAACACATCCCAGCATGGTCCGAGCAATCACGCCCTTGGCTCCAATTTCAGTAATCCAGGACGGGTTGGTATGCACTCAACTGCCTCCCCAAGATCCCGATTGGCAATCCCGTCAATCAATCCACCTCCATCTTCGATTTCCAACCCAAAAAATGGCAGTCTGCCTCTGCCTACTGACCCTCATATGGCTTGGTTGGTCAAATAGATGAAGGATATGCAAGGGAAAATGACCAACTCTTGGAAAGACTCGCTCATGCCCACAGATCCGAGCAAGGTGGTTCCTGTCCCCGCGAAGTTCAGAATGTCAGAAATGGAGAAGTTCGATGGGACAGAATGCCCAAAGACTCACATCGACACCTATATCTTAGGTATGAGAGCCAAAGGGGCCACCCCTTAACAAATGGCGGATCACTTCCAACACTCCCTTAAATCCACGACACTAAGGTGGTTCCTCAATGTAAAGGCGGAAAATTGCTCCACTTGGGATCAAATCAGTGAGATCTTCCTGGAGAAGTACCGCGCCAACCTTGAGTGGGAAATGAACTGCCATGATCTGCAAGCCACCGAACAAAAGGATGACGAGCCGGTGGAAGAGTTTTAGAAAAGATGGAATTGGAAACTAAGCGAGATAATGGATCCGCTTTTCAAAGAAGAGCAAGTGGACATCTTCCATTCCTGCCTCAAACCATCTCCGAGGACCCTAATTAGCCACCACTTCTATCCCGACGTTCATGCCATGGTCAATGCCGGGACCAAGTTTGAAAAGACGTTGAGCCTACAAAAGACAGCAGCCACCCCTGCTCCTTCCTACCGCTACCGGGCAGCCCCGCCAAATCCGGTACCTGTCCCAAGCAAAGGAAAAGAAGCCATCAGAGCAGTCCACTACATCCAGAATGAAGTCCAAGAAAACCGTGATCAAGCACCCCTGAGAAATAACAACCCCCCTCGGCAACAGCAGTTCCAGCGCTTTGATAATCTCGAGATGCCCCTAAGCCAAGTGTTCGAAGCATTGGTAAAATGGAACATTCTCAAACCTCTTGAAAATTTCCAGCCAAAGAATCTCAATCCTAACATGGACATGAGCAAACACTGTGCCTTCCACAACTACCCCGGCCACGCGATCGACCATTGCTTCGTGCTAAAATAAGTGGTCCAAGGGCTAATTGAAGAGGGAAAGTTGGAACGCCCCCGTGGCCCCAACACATTCGGAAATTCGTTCCCCCAGAATGACATAGTGAATATGATAGCATTCAGCTAGACCTAATGTGTAAGTAGGCCACCTACAATCTCCTGGTCTGTCAACATGCTATCCCGCGGTGATTGGGAATGGGAAACCAGAATTAGGCACTCCCATAATAGGGAATCCAGAAGGGAGGATCCAAGAATGAATGTCTCTATACGATCCCTACCACAATCGAGGCACACCAAATGCTGGATCGAGTGCTCCCCGGAGACAAGGCAGATTGAATCAAATGGCGACGCCGGAAGCAGACTGACCTTCACAGATGCAGACTTACCAGAGTGTGAAAACAGACACAACGAGGCCCTCCACATCCTCGTGAAAATGGAAGTTTTCTACCTCCCCAACGTCCTAGTCGAAAATGGTTCGTTAGTCAATGTCCTCATTGCACGTACAATGAGACGGCTAGAAATTGACCGCTCCTGAATGAGACCTTCTGCCTGAGTAATCCGAGCCTATGACTCCACGGCCCGCACTGTTTTGGGAGCAATAACTATGGACATCCAATTCGATGAGCAAGAAGAGTCGGTGGAATTCCAAGTCATGGAAATCGAGTCCGACTTCTCCGCCTTACTATGACGGCCTTGGCTACATCAGATGAAGGCAGTGGCATCTCCCCTACACCAGTTTGTAAAGTTTATGAACTTCCAAGGAAACCTTGAAGTGATACATGGGAGCAGCACGATGGAGAGCACCTGGCCAACAAGTTACGACCCAGAAGAAGGTCCCAACATGACTGAATACTCCTTAGCGGACGAGGCCCCAGTCACGATCCAATTCGAAAGGGATCCCTATATCCACGCATTAAGTCACGAAGAGCTGGAGACCGAGGAATTCATAAGTCAAGATGACGAGTCAGACCAATGCGGCTATGAAGAATGCTTAAAAGAGAACCAGGAGATGGACGCCCAGCTGGGCTTGACCAAGGAATGGACCCATACTTCTTTGGAAATCCTCCCAAAGAAAGCTGGACTACCACCAATACCTTGGAATTTGTCAACCCCCATATCGACACACCCGGATCCCATGAAGGCGACTATGACAGCATAGTCCAATTCAACGTCTCGGTGCTCAACTTGGAAGAAAGATGGTGCAACATCCTTCGGAGCCTAGTCAAAGAAGGAAAAATAGAATGCCCCCACGATTCAGATATCGTAAATGTCATCCAGGCAAACACCTTAGCCGTGTGAGCAGAGTCTCTAAAGATAATCAACGTCAGCAAGAATAAACTCCAAATAAGCGAGTGCCTCACCATCCTAGAGGAAGCTCTCCACGAGCTCCATCAGCAAAAGCCCTCGGGATCTGGTAGTAGCACCAATGGAGGGACACCTTCAAATGAGCAACCTCATACCACTTCAAATTGGTTTGAAGTTTAATTAAAGGCAAGCCTACCCCATGGGATGGTATCAATTAAAGAGTGGCTACCAGCACCATTACCATCTTCTTCGAACCTGCAGCCAACAAGGAGGAAACGATCCCAAAGCTTGGTCTAACCCCTCATCTCCTAGAGTCTAGCTTTGAGTCTGTTGTATTCGAATTCGAGTCTCTCAAGTCATCTGATGGCCTTACGCCTAACAATTATGAGTTCATAGCCAACAATGTATTCCCCTACGCTTTAAATGAAAGATTCGACCTTTTTGAGTATCCCCTAATTCCATCTTTAACAAATAATAAATTAACTAACAAATCAAAAAACAGTTAATGATGACTCACTTGATAAAGACGCAGACACATTAAACGAACAATACATTAAGCAAGTCTTTAAGCATGTTGTCAAACGAGAGGAAAACCGGGCCCAAGCTGCCGAGGAGGTTTTAACCAAAGTGAATTTGGGGACTGCTGAAGAGCCTAAAGAGACGCAAATCGGAAGTTTCTTCACTGGCACTAAGCAAGAAGCATTGACTGCACTGCTAAAATAATTCGTGGACATGTTCGCTCGGTCCTACCAAGACATGCCCGACCTAGATCCATCCATAGTGGAACATCGGATTCCCTTCAATCCCGAGGCCAAGCCCGTCAAGCAGAAACTGTGCCAGATCAAGCTAGAATGGTCCTTTCAAGTTAAAGAGGAGATCGAGAAGCTGCTCCATGTCGGCTTCATAAGGGTGATCAAATACCCGACTTGGCTCTCCAACATAGTCATGGTCACCAAGGCCAATGGGAAAGTACGCTGCTGCCTGGATTTCTGAGATCTCAACAAAGCAAGTCCCAAGGATGACTTTCCACTGCTGAACATAGACATGTTGGTCAATACTACGACCAATTTCAAGTTAAGTCCTTCGTGGACAGTTTCGCCGGCTACAATCAAATCAAGATGGCTGAAGAAGACCAAGAGAAAACGGCCTTCACCACCCCCTGGGGAACCTACTGCTACACAGTAATGCCGTTCGGACTAAAGAACGCTGGGGCAACCTACCAACGGGTAGCGACAACACTTTTTCATGACATGATCCACAAATAGATCGAAGTGTACGTCGACGAATGAAATTACCCGGATCCGACGCGTGGACCGGACATCTTGCGCTGTCGAGGCCGTGCTATATTTTTCTCATAGAATAGCCATGCCATTTTGATTATGCCCAAAACATTGAGAAAAGGCGGTTCGTTTTTGTTTTATTTTTTTGTGTGATGAGATTTTGAGTTCGGAGGTCAGGTTACGCCTCGAGAAGAGAATAGTAGAGCTCACCCGAGTTGCCTCGTATACAGGAGTCTTTCGATACCCCTCTTTCTTTAAAAGTTATGTGTGTATGTGTGTGATTTTAAAAATGCATTCTGAAAATGATGTCTACATTGTATGCTATGTATTTAAAAATTTAAATTAATAGAAATAGATTTGGAAGGAGGCCTTACCAATGTTGGTTAGTATCTATCTTTCGCGAGGGAATGTGTTTGATTGAGTGTGAATAGTGTTCTTGGATGGACCAGGATGGACCGGGATTGCCTCGGGATGGACCGGTGTCTGCGGACAGAGCTTCGGTATGATTTGGGATGGACCGGTGTCTACGGGCAGAGCTTCGGCGTGCCTCGGGATGGCTATGTGTATTTGGGCAAAGGTTCAGCGTGCCTCGAGATGGCTAGGTGTATTTAGGCAGAGGTTCGATGCGCCTCGGGATGGCTAGGGATGTACGGGCAGAGCTTTGGGATGCCTCGGCAGGGCTTCAGGATGCTTCGGAATGGCTCGGCATGGACCAGTAGGGCTTCAGGATGCTTCGGGAGCACCTTGGGATGGACCGAAAGGGCTTCAGGAGGACTTCGAAGCACCTCGAGATGGCTCGAGAGCGCATTGGGGCGGCTTGGGAGGCCTCGGGAAGGGCTAAAGGGGCTCAGGATGCCTTAGACTTGTCCCATCTTGCTGGAGGGAGGGAGGAGAGAAGGGAGGTGTATAGAAAATGAGAGGGGGAGCCCTCTATTTATAGGCCTAGAAAAACTGCGAACATGTCCGCGTGGACACTTGTGCAAATCTAATTTTTTTGGTTATCCCGGATTTGGGGGAATATTGTGGACTTTAAGGGGATTTATTTTCATAATTATTTTCACCCTGCAAAGTGGTCCGTGCGGACATGTTTGCAGGCTGACTATTTTTTGGAGGTTACAGGTCTTCGGGATCACATTTGCGTGAGTGCGCGGTGTTTCCCGTGTGCTCGGATAGGGAGCGATTCGGATTGGGGTACTTACAGAAGCCCCTCGGCGACGTCATTTATGAAGGAAGTTGGGTCGTCTATAAAGATAAGGGTCCCGATCTGGATCGCTTATTGGGAGAGGGAAGGTGACCATGTTAGTTGGATGTGAGGACGTGGTGGTGTCCTAAGATGACCGCTTGGGTTGGATGTGAGGACGTGGTGGTATCCTAAGGTGACCGCTTAGGTCAGATATGAGGATGTGGTGGTGTCCTAAGTTGACCGCTTGGGTCAGATGACTGGACCCATTGGTAGGATTTCTACGTATCCCGAATGGAAATCAAGCCTAATCGTAGTTCGTGTATGAGGACGTGGTGGTGCTCGAAGGTGACCGCTTGGGTCGAATGTGAGGATGTGGTGGTGTCCTAAGGTGATCGCTTGGGTCAGATATGAGGACGTGGTGGTATCCCAAGGTGACCGCTTGGGCCGGATGGCTGGACTCTTTGGTAGGATTCCTACGTATCCCGAATAGGAATCAAGCCTGATCATAGTTCGTGTGTGAGGACATGGTGGTGTCCGAAGGTGACCTCTTGGGTCGGATGTGAGGATGTGGTGGTGTCCGAAGGTGACCGCTTGGGTCGGATGGTTGGACCCTTTGGTAGGATTCCTACGTATCCCAAATGGGAATCAAGCCTGATCATAGTTCATGTGTGAAGATGTGGTGGTGTCTGAAGGTGACCTCTTGGGTCGGATGTGAGAACGTGGTGGTGTCCTAAGGTGACCGCTTGGTCAGATGTGATGATATGGTGGTGTCCTAAGGTGACCGCTTGGGTCGGATGGCTGGACCATTTGGTAGGATTCCTACGTATCCTGATCGTAGTTCGTGTGTGAGGGCAATTTTGAGGGGCCTCGACCTATGGGGAACTATTTCTAGGCATTCCTCCTGTGTTGAGACTATTCCTTGAGGCGTCTCGGCCTATGTTGAGACTATTTTGAGGCGTCTTGGCTTGAGTTGAGACTATTCCTTGAGGCATCTCGACCTGAGTTGAGATTATTCCTTGAGGCATCTTGGCCTGAGTTGAGACTATTTTGAGGCATCTGGACCTGAGTTGAGACTATTCCTTAAGGCGTCTCGGCCTGAGTAGAGACTATTCCTTGAGGCATCTCGGCCTAATTTGAGACTATTCTGAGGCATCTCGGCCTGAGTTGAGACTATTCGGAGGCATCTCGGCCTGAGTTGAGACTATTCTTTGAGGCGTCTCAGCTTGAGTTGAGACTATTCCTTGAGGCATCTCGGCCTGAGTTGAGACAATTCTGAGGAGTGTCGGCCTGAGTTGAGACTATTCCTTGAGGCGTCTCATCCTGAATTGAGAATATTCTGAGGCGTTTGGACCTGAGTTGAGACTATTGTAAGGCGTCTGGACCTAAGTTGAGACTATTCCTTGAGGCATCTCGGCCTGAGTTGAGACTATTCCTTGAGGCGTCTCGGCCTGAGTTGAGACTATTCTGAGGCATCTGTACCTGAGTTGAGACTATTCCTTGAGGCGTTTTAGCCTGAGTTGAGACTCTTCCTTGAGGCATCTCGGCTTGAGTTGAGACTATTCATTGAGGCATCTCGGCCTGAGTTAAGACTATTCTTAGGCATCTGAGCCTGAGTTGAGACTATTCTGAGGCATCTCGGCTTGAATTGAGACTATTCCTTGAGGCATCGCGGCCTGAGTTGAGACTATTCCTTGAGGCGTCTCGGCCTGAGTTGAGACTATTCCTTGAGGTGTCTCGGCCTGAGTTGAGATTATTCATTGAGGCGTCTCGGCCTGAGTTGAGATATTCTGAAGCATTTTGGCCTGAGCTGAGACTATTCTGTGGCGTCTCGGCCTAAGTTGAGACTATTCCTTGAGGCATCTCGGCCTGAGTTGAGACTATTCCTTGAGGCGTCTCGGCCTGAGTTGAGAATATTCTGAGGCGTCTCGGCCTGAGTTGAGACTATTCCTTGAGGCATCTCGGCCTGTGTTGAGACTATTCTGAGGCGTCTGGACCTGAGTTGAGACTATTCTGAGGCGTCTGGACCTAAGTTTAGACTATTCCTTGAGGCGTCTCGGCCTGAGTTAAGACTATTCCTTGAGGCATCTCGGCCTAAATTGAGACTAGTTCTTGAGGCATCTCGGTCTGAGTTAAGACTATTCTGAGGCATCTGGACCTGAGTTGAGACTATTCCTTGAGGCATCTCGGCCTGAGTTGAGACTATTCTTTGAGGCATCTCGGCCTGAGTTGAGACTATTCTAAGGCGTCTCGACCTGAGTTGAGACTATTCTGAGGCGTCTGGACCTAAGTTGAGACTATTCCTTGAGGCGTCTCGACCTGAGTTGAGACTATTCCTTGAGGCATCTCGGCCTAATTTGAGACTATTCTGAGGCGTCTCGGCCTGAGTTGAGACTATTCGAAGGCATCTCGGCCTGAGTTGAGACTATTCCTTGAGGCATCTCAGCTTAAGTTGAGACTATTCCTTGAGGCATCTCGGCCTGAGTTGAGACAATTCTGAGGAGTGTCGGCCTGAGTTGAGACTATTCCTTGAGGCATCTCGTCCTGAATTGAGAATATTTTGAGGCGTTTGGACCTGAGTTGAGACTATTCTAAGGCGTCTGGACCTAAGTTGAGACTATTCCTTGAGGCATCTCGGCCTGAGTTGAGACTATTCCTTGAGGCATCTCGGCCTGAGTTGAGACTATTCTGAGGCATCTGGACCTGAGTTGAGACTATTCCTTGAGGCATTTCGGCCTGAGTTGAGACTCTTCCTTGAGGCATCTCGGCCTGAGTTGAGAATATTCATTGAGGCATCTCGACCTGAGTTAAGACTATTCTGAGGCATCTCAGCCTGAGTTGAGACTATTCTGAGGCATCTCGGCTTGAATTGAGACTATTCCTTGAGGCATCTCGGCCTGAGTTGAGACTATTCCTTGAGGCGTCTCGGCCCGCGTTGAGATATTCTGAGGCATTTTGGCCTGAGCTAAGACTATTCTGAGGCGTCTCGGCCTGAGTTGAGACTATTCCTTGAGGCATCTCGGGCTGAGTTGAGACTATTCCTTGAGGCATCTCGGCCTGAGTTGAGACTCTTCCTTGAGGCATCTCGGCCTGAGTTTAGAATATTCATTGAGGCATCTCGACCTGAGTTAAGACTATTCTGAGGCATCTCAGCCTGAGTTGAGACTATTCCGACGCATCTCGGCTTGAATTGAGACTATTCCTTGAGGCATCTCGGCCTGAGTTGAGACTATTCCTTGAGGCATCTCGGCCTGAGTTGAGACTATTCCTTGAGGCATCTCGGCTTGAGTTGAGACTATTCCTTGAGGCATCTCGGCCTGAGTTGAGACTATTCTGAGGCATCTCGGCCTGAGTTGAGACTATTCCTAGAGGCATCTCGGCCTGTGTTGAGACTATTCAGAGGCGTCTGGACCTGAGTTGAGACTATTCTGAGGCGTCTGGACCTAAGTTTAGACTATTCCTTGAGGCATCTCGGCCTGAGTTAAGACTATTCCTTGAGGCATCTCAGCCTAAGTTGAGACTATTTCTTGAGGCATCTCGGTCTGAGTTAAGACTATTCTGAGGCATCTGGACCTGAGTTGAGACTATTCCTTGAGGCGTCTCGGCCTGAGTTGAGACTATTCATTGAGGCATCTCGGCCTGAGTTGAGATATTCTGAGGCATTTTGGCCTGAGCTGAGACTATTCTGTGGCGTCTCGGCCTAAGTTGAGACTATTCCTTGAGGCATCTCGGCCTGAGTTGAGACTATTCCTTGAGGCGTCTCGGCCTGAGTTGAGACTATTCTGAGGCGTCTCGACCTGAGTTGAGACTATTCCTTGAGGCATCTCGGCCTGTGTTGAGACTATTCTGAGGCGTCTGGACCTGAGTTGATACTATTCTGAGGCGTCTGGACCTAAGTTTAGACTATTCCTTGAGGCATCTCGGCCTGAGTTAAGACTATTCCTTGAGGCATCTCGGCCTAAGTTGAGACTATTTCTTGAGGCATCTCGGTCTGAGTTAAGACTATTCTGAGGCATCTGGACCTGAGTTGAGACTATTCCTTGAGGCATCTCGGCCTGAGTTGAGACTATTCTTTGAGGCATCTCGGCCTGAGTTGAGACTATTCTAAGGCGTCTCGACCTGAGTTGAGACTATTCTGAGGCATCTGGACCTAAGTTGAGACTATTCCTTGAGGCATCTCGGCCTGAGTTGAGACTATTCCTTGAGGCATCTCAGCATGAGTTGAGACTATTCTGAGGCGTCTGGACCCGAGTTAAGACTATTCTGAGGCGTCTGGACCTAAGTTGAGACTATTCCTTGAGGAGTCTTGGCCTGAGTTGATTCTATTTCTTGAGGCATCTCGGCTTGAGTTGAGGCTATTCCTTGAGGCGTCTCGGCCTGAGTTGAGACTATTCTGAGGTGTCTGGACCTAAGTTGAGACTATTCCTTAAGGCATCTCTGCCTGAGTTGAGACTATTCCTTGAGGCGTCTCGGCCTGAGTTGAGACTATTCCTTGAGGCATCTCGGCCTGTGTTGAGGCTTGGTTCAGGAGTATGAACCTGGGTGTTTGAGACTTAGTTCAGGACTATGAACTTAAGTTAGGGTTTTTGGGGAGGCGTGCTTGCCTTGTATTTGATTTTTGGGAGGTGTGCTTGCCTTGTGATTGATTTTGGGGGGCTTGCTTGCCTTGTGATTGATTTTTGGTGGCTTTCTTGCCTTGTGATTTATTTTTGGGAGGCATGCTTGCCTTGTGATTTGATTTTTGGGAGGCTTGCCTTGTGATTTGTGTTTGAAGGCATTTGCGCCTTGTGATTTGATTTTTGGGAGGCGTGCTTGCCTTGTGATTTGTGTTTGAAGGCGTTTGCACCTTGGGATTTGTGTTTGAAGGCGTTTGCGCCTTGGGGTCCGGACTTACGATGACGGCCGGGGAGATGATTTGTTGGTTTTGAAGGCATTTGTGCCTTGGGATTTGTGTTTGAAGGCATTTACGCCTTGGGATTCGGATTTACGATGACGGCCGGTGTTTGTTTTGCAATTTAGTTGGTGAGATCCGGGCTTATGATGATGGCCGGTGTTTGTTTTGCCGTTTAGCTGGCGAGATCCGGGCTTACGATGATGGCCGGTGTTATCTTTGTTGGTGTAGGGACCAAACTGCATGAGTTTTGCTGGAAATGGCCTTTGGACGGCCAAGTGAAAAGATACTAAGGGCAAAGAGGGATTTCGCCTGGGCTGCAAAGTGCTCCATGCGGATACACTTACACTTGCAAAGTGGTCCGCACGGACTCACTTGCAAATCTGGTTTTCTTAACCAGAATCAGATTTCAAAAATGCCATTTCCTTTCAATTTTCAATTTCCAGCCGAGGGAAAAGAGAGAAGAGGAGAAGAAAATTCGATTTTTGAGCCAAATTTTCTCGAGAAAACCCTTCCAAGTTGCTAGATTACTATCATGGAGGAAGGATTGAGGCGAGGTCGTCGTCAAAGGGGCCGAGAGGCCATAGAGAGGAGGTTGGATCTCCAAAGGAATTTTTCTTCCTTCGCACCTTCAACAATCAACCCGAATGAGTTGTATCCAGATGTGAGGGTGCACACCTCTCGGGGGAAAGCGGTAATAGAGGTAAGAAATCAATTTTTTGTTTTGATTCTTGCTTTGAAATGGTGTATGTTAGAACTAGGGCTTTAGTTTTCGCAATTTGGGGCTTTTGTTATTGCCATGATCAATTTGTGAAATTGACGTTGATTTGTTGAAATTGGGTGCATAGGGATTGCGGGTATGTGATTTTTGTTTAAAAATGTGGAGTTTAGCTCTTATTTGTGAAAATAAAGTGCCTCTCCTTGAAATGCATGCTTTGGTGACTTGTACCTTGATGCTATTTTTGTATGTACATGGTTTTTTTTTGGTTGAGAAATTGCCGTGTAGGAACGGACCTTTTGTGGGGAATATATGTGAAATGTGCTGTGTTTTTGTGACGGGCTTTTGTTTAAAAATGTGTCGTGTGGGGACGGATCCCTGTGCTTGTAGGGACAGACCCATTTGTTGGAAAAAATGTGCAGTAACGGACCCCTTGGTTAGAATAAATGTGTGTAGGGACGGACCCTTTTGTTGAAAAAAATGTGTGTAGGGATGGACCCTTTGTGTTTTTTGAAAATGTATTTGTGGAGGGACGGACCCTTGTGTTGAAAAGTCTGTGTAGGGACGGACCCTTTGTCTTTGAAAATTTGTGTTGTATGTGTCGTGTAGGGATGAAATTTTGTGTTTTGTGTGCCGTGTTGGTACGGACTTCTACGGGAAATTGCCGTGTTCGTACGGTCTTTTTTTTTTTTTTGAATGATATGTGTTATCATTTTTGTTTTTGTATATTTGTTAAGTATTGTTATTGACGTACCTTTGCTGTGTTTACCTGCAGGATGAGGTGCCTTCGTCTGGGAAGGCGAAAAGGATGAAATCACGGGGGTCCCTTGAGGCCGTGGTTGAGGTGTGGAGGAGCATGCCTGATATCTCTTGGGATGGGATACCTAGCCCTCGGAGGCTGGTTATTGCTTCTGGGTTGAATGTGTTTGTGCAGAACTTGGTCGGGTTGGCGGAGACTCGGAAGAACAAGGGTGTCTTTCTGGCCTTGTCTGAGTATTGGTGGGATACCACACACACCTTCCACTTTTGCTGGGGGAGATGACGGTGATTCCTACGGATTTAGCTGCCATCACCGGGCTGTCCTTCAAGGGAAAGTCGGTGAAATGGCAGGACCGGATGTCCGATGAGCTGCAGACCGAGCTGCTTGGATTTGCGCCTTGGCCCCGTAAGGGCTTGGGTATGGTGTACCACGATGTGGAGGCGAAGATTACTGCCAACATCGGGGAGTATCGCTGGAATACTAGGGTAGTGTCGACGGAGCAGCTGGCACGCTCATTTTTGTGGTTCGCCCTTTCCGAGACTTTGTTCTCGAATCACGCCTCTACCGCTCTTTTCCCTCTGCTCGACTGGTGGATTTGGAGCGGGTTTGTGATATTGCTTGGGGAGAGGCGGGCTTGGCTGAGCTTTACTTTGCCTTGGACAGATTTAGCCGGGGCGTGGTCAACTCCCTGGGGTGCTTTGACTTCCCACTGGAGGTATGAGTTTACATGCTTTTGCAGTTTAGCATTTCATCATTTCTCCATTTTCTTTTTCTTTTCTTGTTCTGAGAATTATCTGCTTTTTGTGGCAGGCATGGTGCTACGAGATCTTCTGGGGCCAGTCGTGGGATTGGCATGAGGAGGCCATGTTTGGGTATCCCGCCATGTTGTTCTGGGCTCGCTCTTTGAGGAAGAGGAGGACAAGTCGGGGGAGGATCACTGTCACATATGGGGATGTGCAGCAATTCCTGGAGAGGGATAGCCCTGCTGGGTGCCAGCTATACCCTTAGACTCGGTATGGCGAGGATGAGCTGGAGGGTGCCCCCTGGGTGACGCGACAGAGGAAGCTTCTGCGGGGCCTTACCTGTGACTCGATGTATCTGGGAGAGAGAGTCTTCTGGCAGCATGGTGCCGATATTCCCCGCATGGCTCCGAGGGATCCGCCACTCCACATGATGAGTCCTGCTGATATGGACGTGTTAAAGTTCGAGAGGTACCGGGTCGGCGTGAGCGTCAAGGAGTTCGTCCTGGAGGGTGAGTAGTATGCGGCCTTCGTCAGGCGGAAGTTGAGGACACCACAGGTGTTGGCGAAGGAGGGGAGGACTGGCTCGTCGCGTCCTCCGGATGTCCCGGTGCCTGGGCCGGACTTTACTTACGTCCGTGGGGATTCGAGGAGGAGGGTATCGATGCCCATCCCCGAGCAGGCTCCTGCTGCCTATTGGGTTGACCCATATGTTGTGGTGAGTTTGCTTACTCTTTTCCATCTTGGCATCTTTTTGTATTTTTCTCTTTTGTTGAGTATTTTTTGTATCTCTTTTGATGAGCTTTTCCTTTGTTGTTTGTTGTGCAGGTCTCGGGGCGGACCGTCGACGTGCTTACCCGTCGGTATGCGGGACTGAGGGCTTTTATGAAGAAGCTCTTGAGGAAGACTTCCTACGGGTCTTCGCGGAGTGCGGTGGCTTTCGGGCCAATGCCTTCGAGGAGGTCTGTGGATACTCCTTCTTCTCGGGCCGAGGCGGACCCACAGCCTGAGGTGCCGGTTCAGGAGCGGCATAGCTTCGACGCGGGGAATTCTTCGGAGGTTCGGAGGCCGCAAACCTTTCACCAGTTCTTCCCTCCGTCGGGTGCGCAGGTGTAAGTACCCCAATCTGGATCGCTCCCCACCCGTCACACGGAAAACACCGCGGACTCACAAGAACGTGATCCCGAAGACCCGTAACCTTCAAAAACCCCAAAACCACCAACCAAACCAAGGTAGGACCCTTCTGGGATAAAATAAAGCAAAAGGACTTTTTGGGAATTACGAAAAATATTTGGCCTGCAGATTGATCCGTGCGGACCACTTTGCAACCAGACATCATAATTGCAAAATTCTCTTAAAGTCCACAAGATTCCCTGAAATCCCGGAAAACCAAAAATTTGGTTTTCCTAAGATGGTCCGCACAGACCACTTTGCAGATTTTCCATGGCTATAAATAGAGGGCTCCCCCTCTCATTTTCTTCACACCTCCTTTCTCATCTCTCTCCCCCTTGCCTTATGGTAGCCCCTCTCAGCCTTTAGAGTCAATCCCGGTCCCTTTCGGTTCCTTTCGAGGCCTTCTGAGCCCTTTCGAGGCGCTCTAAAGCCCTTCTGAGCGTTCCTTAGACGCTCTCGAGCTGCCCCGAGGCGCTCCCGAGGCATCCCGAAGCCTTGCCGGTCCATCCCGAGGCATCCCGGTCCATCCCGAAGCCCTGCCGGACAATCCCGAGGCATCCCGAAGCAAGCCGGATCTCTGCCCGAGTACAACCAACAATCCTGAGGCACGCCGAAACTCTGCCCGAGTACAACCAACCATCCCGAAGCAAGCCGGAGCTCTGCCCGAGTACAACCAACAATCCTAAGGCACGCCGAAACTCTGTCCGAGTACAACCAACAATCCCGACGCACGCCAGAGCTCTGCTCAAGTACAACCAACAATCCCGAGGCACGTCAAAACTCTGCCCGAGTACAACCAACAATCCTGACGCACGCCGGAGCTCTGCCCGAGTACAACCAACAATCCAGACGCACGCCGAAACTCTGCCCGAGTACACACATCAGTCCCAAGGCACGCCGAACCTCTGCCCGAGAACACACCTAGCACTCCCAAGGCACGCCGAAGCTCTGTCCACAGACACCAGTACATACCGAAGCAACCCCGGTCCGTCCCGGAGCACTATTCACACTCAAACACTATTCCCAAGTGGAAGATAGAAACGAACCAACATTGGTAAGGCCTCCTTCCAACACTATTTCAATTAATTTCAATACATAGCTGTAAGTGCCCCAATATGGGCCGTTAATGTTTCGTCAGCCAAAATTAATGATTTATAATCATTTAGGGGCATTTTGGACATTATTTTGACAATTTGAATGAGGAAGGACCTCTTAGGAATAAAAAATGGGCAAAGACCTCACTGGAAATTTGTCATTTCCAATAAAAAGGAATATTGACAATTTAGATAAATCCAAAACTGCTTTCTGCACAGGACCAGGCACGCTGCTGATCCCATCCGCGCGGATGAGATTGTGCCTACAATCTCATCCACGCGGATAAGATTGCACCCCAGCCAACCTATAAATACATCCCTTCTCCCTTAGTTTTAACAAGCCAAAAATTCTTAAAACCTACTGTTACTTTGTCAAAATCCTCCCTCAAACAGCCCTTAACACCTTCACCACTCAAATTCCATACCAAATTCAACACCAAACCCACTCCAAAACCACTTTCAAGCCATTGAAACCCTCAAACCCTAAACACCAACCCAAGAAACAATTGATAAACCCTTGTTCTCCCTACTCAACACTCCTTTATTCATGCATGAATTTCATGTCTCCATGATGTGATTTTACTTGCCCCTTTTTGTTCATCCCCCTTCCCTTTGTCCTAGGATCCAAGAGGATTTCCATGGAACCCATTTTCATGGATGATTCTCTACAAGGATCCACATTTTATTTGTGAATTTTCCTTGTCCCTTTTACACTAACTTGTCTTTAATTACTAGTTATTTTCTTACTTGACCTAGAAGATGGTCATCTTGGAGTTCATCTCCATAGATGATCACTTCTAAATGGTCCACATTTTTTACTTCCCTGTCTCTTTACATTTCTAGTTCTTACTTGTTACTTGACCTAGGATGTGGTCATCTTGGAGTTCATCTCTATATATGATCACTCCAAATGGTCTAAATTGTTCATTTCCTTGCAAATCTCCCTCCCTAGTCTAAGATGCTCACCTTGGAACTCTTTCCTTGGATGAAAATCATATAGACTCACAAACTAGGTCACACAAGATGTATGAGATACACTTGAGTATAGGTCTCAAGGATATTCTTCCTCATGGCCACCTTAGAGATCTTCCTCTAAAAGTTGATACATCTTGACCTATCCCTTATTTAAATTTACTTTCATGTCAAATCCCCTTCCATTTTGCAAATGATATGTTTTTAAAGTCCTAATGTACCCCCGAGATGGCTTGATTAAGTGGATTCATCACTTATGACCACTAATCAAAGTCTAGGATAAGAGAGGACAAAAATGGATGCCAAAAATCCAAATATTTCCTTTATTTTTGTTTATAGTTACATTTCCAGTTAAGTCTTGTAAATCCAGTTAAGTTTCTGTAAATTACAGTGACCAATTTGGAAACTGTATAAAAAATTGACACTGCAGCACCATCCGCGCGAATAAGATTGCACTACAATCTCATCCGCGCGGATAAGATTGCACTACAATCTCATCCGCGCGAATGACATTGTCATCTGCAAACAGTTTTCCAGTTTCTGTTATTTTTAGTTAGTCCTTGTTTTCAAACTGTTTTTCCTGTTCAGTCCCTCAGATTCAGTTTATCTCCAGAAAATCCCTTCCAGTCAAACCCTTTTTCAAAACACACACACACACATACATAAAAGTTTCAAATTCGGAAGACTCGTCATACGCGATATTCCGGGTGAACGCCAAATGTTCTTCCCGGAGTGTAACGTGACCTCCAAATTCATTTTCTCTAATTTTAGGCATTTTTCAAAGTTTTGGCCCCTTAAACTAAAAACGGCATGGCGACTCCGTTGATTTTTCAAAGTCCGATAAAGATTTTTCAAACCTCCAAAAAAGGGCATTGTCGGGCTTCGGCGCAAAAAATCGGGTACATCACAGTGGCGACTCCGTTGGGGACCATAAGTTTAAAAAAAAGTCGTTTTTCAAATAATAAATAAAACTTGTTTTTTTTTTCAAAAAAAAAATGCTTTTATGGGTCAAACTTTCGTCTCAACACTTGAAACTTTTGTTTTGTGTGTGTATGTGTTTTTCCATGATGCGTTGTTATCGGTTTGACTGTCCCAGGAAAGTCACAATTTTGACTGCTAGGATCCATTTCTTTAACTGTTTAAATTTTATGTGCTTATGTGCTTATGTGTTTATGTGTTTACATGCCTTTTCAAAAAAAAATGATACTCAGTATATAGGCTGGAAACCATTAACCATCCCATTAAAAACGCTTCATTATCGGAGCCTGGGATAAATTATGGTTTAACAACGCCACGTACTGGTCTCATTTCAAAAAAAATGTTTTCAAAAAAAAAAAAAACTTTTTGCATGCATCATGCCCTTAAGACACATTTGAAAATTTCTGTTTTTTTACTCAAAAAGGAATGTATACTGCTGTACACTACGCGCACGCTGACCGTACACTGTACACTACGTCCTTAACCCGGGAAATCACAGTAGCAGCCTGGGAGGCCTTACTATGCCTCTTGGTGCGAGCACGGGATGACCCAAACAGCTATTGGTTTACCCTCGTGTTGACCGTGCACTTGTCCGTGACACACATTTTATCCGAGACTTGGTTGGTTTTTGGCCCGGTCCGTGTCAGATCGTGTCAGTGTATACCTCGCGTAGGTCAAACCCTAGTCAATGTGCCAAGTTAGGATCCTCCGCGGACCTAAATCAATGGAAGTCATGCCGGTTTTTCGTCATGAACTTTGACTAGATCTTGACTGGGGCTCGGACTTTGACTTTGACCCGCACGGTTTATGCACCGGCTCCCGGTGTGACGCCGAGTCATTAAGGATTAACGCCCAGTCCATGTTTAATTACCGCAAAACCAATGACGATTCAAGATCTTTTGTGGACAATTATCAGTCAAGGTCATGCCGGCTTTTCGTCAGGCACATAAACTCGATCTTGACCCTCGAGGTTGCCTTTGTCGGTAATTTACATCGAGTGCGCGTTAAGACTTCATGATCCGCCAGACCTTAGGTCCGTTTTCCTTTTCGATCGGTGGGACCCGCTTGCCCTACGGAACCCTTGTTCGAGGTTACATGTTGAGGGCCCGTAGGCGTAGTGATGGATCCCACTGATCCAGGACTGAGAATAGCAAAAAAAAAAAAGAGCAATCTTTTCCAACAGCTTAGGGTTTAAGAAAACACTTTTTTAGTAAATTCAAACAAATAACTGTATGTTGCATGAGCCCTGAGCCCAAACATCTACCCCCTTTTCTTCAACTCCCAATGTCTGAACCTCCCTTATATCTTCCTCCCGCAGCACCTCGCAAAGCTTGGGTACGGACATCGGGTCACCGTCTGGTCAGTTGGGAAGAATCAAGCGCATCGTCAGCTTCACCATTCGCTTCAATTCCGGTTTTCAGAATGTCTGCATCAGCTAGTAACAATGGGGACAATACTACTCCACCTCCCGAAACTCCCCAGACAGAACAACAGTGGAATCAGTTGGCCGAATAAATGAGACTACGGCAGGAAGCTCAGTTGAACAACCTTCTGGAGGCTATTAGGAGCCATAGTTTGGCCGCCAGTCTCCACCCCGATGGCACTTTCACAATGGAGGAGGAAAAGGACCCTAATCCAACTCTCGGTCACCCTGACTACACCAGAATGCCACCACCAGCCTCCTATGGCACTACTGCCGGAGCTCATGCTCCTCGACCTATGAGTCAGCCAGCTCTTCAGCCCCAGTCTAGTGGCCCCGTACAATCTAGTGGGACAAGCCAATTTACAGTCCCTCAGTGGGTACATAATCAATACGGAATGTCTTCCCATGGTTGGGGGTACCTTGGAATGCCGCAGCAAGTTGGGATCCCACCGCAGTTTGGAACCGATCAGCCCGGGCCTTCACAATAACAGTTCAGAGTGCCGCAGCAATAATTTGGAATGCTGCCACCGCAGTTTGGTTTAGGACAACAGTCAGGTATCCCTCCTCAAAATGATACTGGTCCAGCAACTCTTGGCGCCTCGCCAGCCTCCACAAACTCGTTCCTCACTCAAGGTCCTATGGGTCAGCAAGCCCCCATCCTGGGCCTCATCGGGATCACCGGACCGGCAGATCCTCCCGTTATAAACCATCACCACAGCCAGGCATGCAGTTTAACAACTAAGGACCACAACCCGCATTTAAGTCTTCCTATGAGTCTCACCCCGGGAACCCAAGCTACACGGCCACCTCTGGTCTGCCACCACCCTCTTTGCCAATTGGAAATCAACAGCAAGCCGCTGGGCTCTACCCCTTTGCCCAGGCTCCTACTTATGCTCCCCAGGGTAATTTAGGCCAAGGGCAGGTTTTCACCTATGTCCCGGGTCCGGTTATCCCTTCCACCAGTGTACCGCTAATGGTAACTCCTCTCTCTAGCTCGGTCACTGGTTTGAACGCTCCAGCTCCACCACTGGACCCTCATCTGGCTTGGTTCATGGAACAGCATAAGGAAATGAAAGCGCAGATCGCCAAACTGACAGGAAAGAAGGCTGCCCTCCGGCCCACATATCCTAATTCTATTGTGCCTCTACCCCACAAATTTGTGATGCCTAACTTTGAACTGTTTGATGGTACTGCCTGTCCCAAGACCCACCTTGACACCTACACTCTAGCCATAAAAGCCAAAGGGTGCACGAACCAGCAGCTGGCTGATTACTTCAGCCTCTCTTTAAAATTGGGGGCTCTAAAGTGGTTCTTCCGGTTGAAACCCAAGTCCAGGGTCACTTGGGAGCAGAACACCAACGCCTTCACCGAAAAATAAAAAGCCAACCTGGAATGGGAGACGAATCGGGTAGACTTGCAAATAACTATGCAATGCCCTGACGAGAACATTGGTGATTTTTACAAACGTTGGAACCTTAAGCTGAGTGAAATGGCCATTCCTCCTTCTGATGAAGAACAGTTGGACATCTTTCAGTCATATCTGAAGCCTCACTTAAGAGCATCCCTCAGCAATTTCCCCTATCCAGATCTGCGTGCCATGGTTAGCTCTGGGGCTAAATTTGAGAAGGCTTACAATCAGCAACAAGACGCTACCCCTACTTTCCGGTACCGAGCCACTACTTCTAATCCCGATCCTGCCCAGCCCAAAGGCAAAGAAGCTGTTAACTTTGCTGGTCAGAATTGCAACAATGCCACTCCTTTCATGCCAAGGAAAGTCGAGATGCCTAAACCTCATAATATAAAGTTCAGTAACTTCGGAATGCCCCTGAGTGAAGTTTTTAGAGGACTGGTCAAAGAAGGCTTGATTCGGCCTTTGGACAATTATCAGCCCAGGGACCCCAACATCCCTTTGGATACTACCAAACACTGTGCTTTTCTTCAGTACCATGAGCACCTTACTAACGATTGTATAACTCTGAAGAAGGCCATAGGAGGGTTAATTGAAGAGGGTAAGCTGGAGGTACCTAAAGGGCCCAATATGGTCAACAACCCATTCCCTAGAAACAACAATAGGGTGAACATGATTGAAATTGGAGAGCCTTCTCACGCCAGGGAAAATGAGGATGGGCTAACCAAGAAAACAAATGAGGATCCTCAAGTGCCCTTGATTAACTTTGTCAATTATCCTGAATTCGGATCCCCTCCCAGCCTTGAGAACGATGAACCGACTAATCCTCCTTGGTCCCACGTTAGCAACTTCTTGCAGGAATATGAAGCCCGCTACTTCTCGGAGGAAGAAATAGCTGACACTAGAAAACTGGGGCTATTCAGATCGAACTATGAGAAGACCATTTACACAAGATGGCTACAACACTCAAGAAAGATTGAGCAAGAGAGCTTCAGGCGGGCACCTGTATTGGGGCTTATTAGTAAAGAGGCCGAAGCACACCTCAAACTAATACACTTCTGCAAAATGGTTCTGTGAGAAGCCGAATACAGTCCTAATAACAGCGAAGGTGAAGGATCAGATGAGGAGGATTGCTTCCATATCCTGCCTGGAGTCAAATATGTACCGCCACCTCTCACTCTTCCCCCGCAGTTCCTGGGAGGAAAAGCCGATTCGCAATTTCCACTTCCAGCATTAGGAGCCTATGACAACTTCTGTGGTTGCACACACTTATCTTCCCCTGATAGCAATGATCGGTGTTCTATCTTAGCCGAAATTCAGGTAGTATGGGATGACGATTCCGATGACAGTGATGATGATGAGAGCGAAGAATCAACTGAGGCCCAAGACCCATAATCAGTTTGGAACAATCACGCCAAAAATGACCGAATGAGTGCCAGACACAATGGGTGGTTATCGACAAGTGACAACCAAGAGCCGCCAGAAAATGCGAATGAGGAATCAATGGAAACTGACCTCGATGTTGAGCCCCTCTAAAGATGCGATTGTGGTCAATGCCCAACCTTGAATACATCGGAGGATGAGGAGCAGCCCAACCCGTTTGAAGAAAAATATGAATCCGAGATTTTGGAGCACATCATTTTCATCGTCCAAAATCTTGTTTTCACATCCATGATTAGAAGTTGACCAAGTTCTAGCACATGCAAGAACTCCGTCACATTTTAGGCATTATTTTTCTCACTTTATTTTAAAAAATGAGTCATTCTCATATTTTCTCAAATAAATTGCACATGCATGATTACCCATATCCTTAGCCTCATAGGTTAATTATCAAATCCATAAAATCATCAACAAAATCATAAGAAAAATCCAAAAATTCCCAAAATTTGAGTCTAGCCCTAATCAATCAAAAATCAATTAAAATTGATGAAATCAAGTAAATCGAGAGTGCTTTCCCCAATCGATTGAGGTTTCATAGATTTGTGCTCCCTTTTACCGGGATAGAACTCAAAAGTAGGCGCCACAAAGTCATACTTTGGCTCGGTCCTAACAAATTCCCTCCTCCTCATCATCGCGATTTGCGACAAGGTCCTACGCGCTTGGTGGGGCAAGATGTTCCCTTCTTGATCCATTTTGAGCAATAGGAAGATAGAGATTCGAAAACTTTGATGTTTTTCTCTCTTTTCTCTCCTCTCTCCTCGCAAGAACAAACAGCAATAATGGCTGCTGCCCGTTCTTCTTCCGTTTAAATAAATCTGGTGAAATTAGGATTCAAGCCGGACGGCTTCTTTTTTCCCATCTCATGCCGGGCAGCTTCATTTGCCTCAGGCTGAATTTACACTTTTTTCCCCAGGACTTTCCATTTAAGAAAAACATTCTCGTTATCTCCAAATGGAATAACGTTTTCTCTCAAAAATTCTCGTTATATCCAAATGGAATAACGTTTTCTATCAAAAATTTCCGTTATCTCCAAATGGAATAACGTTTTCTCTCAAAAATTTCCGTTATCTCCAAATGGAATAACGTTTTCTCCAAAATTTTTCGTTATCGCCAAATGGGATAACGTCTCCTCCAGAAAACCTTACGTTATTGCCAAATGGGATAACGTCGGGAAATCTTCCTTTAATGCCAAATGGGATAACGTCTCCTCCGGGAAATCCTCGGTTATCACTAAATGGGATAACGTTTCCTCCAGAAAATCATTCGTTATCGCCAAATGGGATAACGTCTCCTCCAGGAAATCCTTCGTTATTGCCAAATGGGATAACGTTTCCTCCGAGAAATCCTCTGTTATCGTCAAATGGGATAACGTCTCCTCCGGGAAACCTTTCGTTATTGCTAAATGGGATAACGTTTCCTTCGGGAAGTCCTCTGTTATCGCCAATCGCCAAATGGGATAACGTATCCTCCGGGAAACCTTCCGTTATCGCCAAATGGGATAACGTCTCCTCCGGAAAACCTTCCGTTATCGCCAAATGGGATAACATATCCTCCTGGAAATCTTCCGTTATCGCCAAATGGGATAACGTATCCTCCGGGAAACCTTCCGTTATTGCCAAATGGGATAACGTCTCCTCCGGGAAATCTTTTGTTATCGCTAAATGGGATAACGTCAGGTGACACCCTCCGAATTGCCAAAATTAAGCTTTAGCTACCTCTATCTCTTTGATAGCGATGTGAGCTTTAGTCTTTCCAACTTTAGCTACCTCTATATCCTCGATAGCGACGTAAGCTTTAGTTTTTCCAACTTTAGCTACCTCTATCTCCTTGATAGCGACGTAAGCTTTAGTCTTTCCAACTTTAGCTACCTCTATCTCCTCGATAGCGACGTAAGCTTTAGTTTTTCCAACTTTAGCTACCTCTATCTCCTCGATAGCGACGTAAGCTTTAGTTTCTTAAGGTGACTCCTCCATTAATTGTCAAAATTCCAAGGATCCTAGACCTGTTCCTAACTATATAGTGAATCTTGAACTACGATCACGGCTTGATTCCTCCAGGATAGGTAGGTAGCCTTTTCAAATGATACAGCCATCCGACCACATTGGTCACCCCCTTCCTTCATCACCCCTCAGTGGTGCGTGAGCCTTTTCAAAAGGTCCAGCCATCCGACCACATTGGTCACCCCCTTCCTTCACCATTCCTCAATGGTGCATGAGCCTTTCAAAAGGTTCAGCTATCTGACCACATTGGTCACTCCCTTCATTTGTCATATCCCCAGCAGGATCAGCCATTCGACCTCTTAGGTCACTTCCTTTCCATCATCATAGCAAGGGACCAGTTTCTCTTCGCCATTCCCCAGTGGATTCTAAACTACGATCATTGCTTGATTCCTCTGGGATACATAGGTAGCCTACTTTAGGTTCATCCAATTTGTCACATATGACACCCTTTACCCAGTGGATTCCGAACTACGATTATGGCTTGATTCCCTCGGGATACGTAGGTAGCCTTCCAAAGGTTCAGCCACTCGACCTCCTTGGTCACCCAATCCATCTTGGCAGTTTACCAGATTGGATTCTTTTTATTGACAACCCCACTTGCCTTGCAAGTACCATTGCTAAGGGGCTTCTGTAAGTACCCAAATCTGGCTCATGCCTTCCGGTTAAGTTTCCTGGCAATTCCCCGAACTATCATAAAGTTCAGGGGCGATTCGGGAACTTTTCCAAAATTTCCAAGGGAGGAAGGACCTGCTAGGAATTAAAATTCCAGGTAGGATCTCGCTGGAAGGAAGCTTCCAGCTGCCACCTTGCATGAATCTAGAAACATGCTGACTCAATAGTGGATAACGCCGGGCGGCTTCTTTTACTGAAGGTTAACGCCGGGCGACTTCTTTAGGAAGCACATTGCAGCCTATAAATAGAGGCCTCCTCTACCCATTTTAAAGGGGAACTTAAAGGCACTGTTACTCTGCCCATTTTACACCACGAATTCCCAGAGATCAAAACACCCAAAAATCACCTCCCTCCTCCATAAAAACCTTCCTAAACTATTCCTACATAGGAAAAATCCCCTTGGGAGATAGAGAGAACCACCATTGGTAATCTCTCCTTCCTTTCCCCTTGAAATACTCTCATTATATTGCTCTATTCATTGCTTGTCATTTATCTTGCCTTTATTTGTCATTTACATTGATTATTTGCTATAAAGTTCCTATCTTTACCATGTAAATCATCCTATTCCCCTTTCCCCTACACAAATGATTCATGGGGAATCCTCTCCCAAGGATGAACAAGGGTCCACAAGTGGCTTGTTCTAGGGAATATTCACCACATGATGATGTGAAATCCTTTCATTTTATTACATAAAAATGCTATCTTTACTCTCATTATGTCATCCCCTTCCATTGACCTAGCTTCCAAGGATTGTCCACCTTATGAGGTTTTAAAGGACATAGGAAAGCCATAAAGGTCATCCGTTTACATTTTGTCTTTAGCTTTAATAATGTTCATTACGCTATTTACCTTAAAAACGCAATCTTTACTTTCAATATCATTTCCCCCATGTCCCTTTTGGTTGGATCACTCTCTAAGGATTGTCTAGTAGCCTTTTAAGGCACGAAAGACATAGGATGAGTATAAAGATCCAATCTTTATACCCCTTCCCCTAGTCCCCTTGGTTCTTGGAGCATCCCGTGGTGTGGATCGGTGTAAAGACCTCATCTTTACATCGTTTCTGCCACTAAAATGCCATAGTCGTAGTCCCTTTAGAAGCGGATGAATCTTAGCCCCGACATCTCCAATCATCACTTGAGACGAGCATAAGTGTCCCTATGAAGCTCAATCATCTCAAGATGTAGGATTGATGGGCAAAGACTCCTCATTTTCTAAAGAGTCTCATTCTTGGACTTTCAAAGGTGTCCCTCTCTCGATCACATGTGACCAAGTCCCCAAAGAACGTTGGTTTAAGACATACGAAGGCTCTTACGCCTACTATGGTTGATTAATCCAATAGGAGGGTAAAAAGGTCACGTAATGATGATCACAAGTCCAAAATGAGCACGGGATCAGAATCCCGAACATATCAAATCCAAGGAATCCCGAGCTATAACCTTCTTATATGGTTTATATGTCCAGTAGATAACTTGGCACATTCCCTCCCTTTTTCAAATCACACACACACACACACACGAGCGCACAAACAAGCACAAACTTCGGATCTAGGAAGATTTGCTTTTGCAAGGCTCTTTGGGTGAACGCGATCCGTTCTTCCCAAGGAGTAACTTAACCTCCAAACCCTTATCCTTTTTTCAAAGTTTTGAGGAAATCAAAATGGCATGGCGACTCCGTTTTTTCAATAAAACTGGTGTCTTCAAACTGAGGTGAAACGGCGACCCTATAAAACGGTTCGATCCCGAGGGCCCACATTCACAAGACTGCACTTAAGAAACCGCATGAGTAAATCGCGTGTGGAATTCTTACCTTGAAACCACCCTTTGACAAACTCAGTGAAACCGCAGTACTGAACCGCACTAGCAAACCGCAGTGCAGTTCCTATCTTAAGACCGCACTAAGAAACCTCACTGGTGAAACCGCACTTCCTAAACCGCATCATCACCAGACTGCATCATATGATTGAAGACTTGAAGTTGAACCACTTATTGGAATCCACGTCAGCAATATCAAAAGTCAACCACCAAATCTTGTCACATGACTAAGTGTCAGACAGGATCTGCAAGGATCTTGAAAATGTGACAGATGTCCTTCATACCTTATTTGTAGCTGGGATCTGATCAGTTTTATCTGCAACTGCTGTACCAAAGGACAAAAGTGGATTTGTGGACCAATTAGATTGCACCAGTATAGTACTTCAACAGCTGTATCATAACGGCTACTTTCTTGGTGCTTGGGTATAAATACCCCTAATCTTCAACATTTGAATATTACTTGAAAAATTGAAATTGTTGTGAGTTCATAAGAAGATTGAAGCTCTGCCCAGAAATTTGCAACACTTTGAATCTTCATCTTCTTCCTTCAAGAAATATTTTCCAACCCAGAAATCAAGCCTTTAACACATCAAGAATCATTGTGCTCTACATCATATAGATTCAAAGAGCCTTGATCTTGTTTATCACACACAAACACACACCTCACTTGTTTAATAACATAGATTATTTATTTGAGATACACTGGTTATAGTCTAGGATTTGATCTTCATAGAATAGATTTTAGATTTGAGTTTGAATACTTTGTATCTTTGTAATCTCTCTCATATTCAATATAAAATCTAACTCTTAGAAAATCCAAGACTAACCATCTTGGTAGTGGATGTAGATCATTTATGATTGAACCACTGCAAATATTGTGTTCTTCATTTCTGCATTTTACTTACTATGCTTTGCTGATTATTTTGTCTTTATCTGTTTAATCTTATTTTAAGTTATCCATTATTGATAATTGTGTTTGGAGTTAATCTTGTCAAAACCTCACTTTTTAGTTTTATAAAACTACACTGAAAACCGTACCTCAAAACCGCATTATAAACTCTGATATTCCGCTGTGTATTTTGCAACTCTACTTGCAGTTTCTTATACACAACAAGCAGTTTTGTAAGCAAGAGGTTTAGTTTTCAAAAGAGGGCAAAAAATTTGTAACAACTATTCACCCTTCCCCTCTAGCTGTTTTTCACCCTTGTTGCCACCTTTGGGACCAACAAATAGTGTAAAAAATTTGTCATTTTGGGTAGTCTCCACTCACGTGGGATGGATGAAAAAAGAAATAAATCTGCACTCACGTGGGACGAAGTAATTGTTTTTTAAGGTATTATATATCAATGTGAATGTGCAAATTTAATATAAAAATTATGATAAAATATAGTTTGAACCAGGTCAAATAGATGGTTTGAACCACGATTTAGCTATAGGTCTGAACTGTGAAATCAAATTGCGGTATAGACCGAATCGAACTAAACCATTGCAGATTTGTTTAGTTCGATATGCATGGTTTGGTTTAGTCTGGGATTACTTCAAACCAATAACTAACGGCCTGGTCTCTAAATTAGCCTGATCGAACCAATCAAATAATTTACACCCCTAATTAGCATTGACATTTTGTAATACTAACATTGATAGTTTAAAAAATGTGTTATACGTTCGGGGATAAGTCGGATGTGCGATCAAAATTGTATTCGAGTTAATCTAGCCAGAATCAACTGATCAGATACATGGATCTGCCTTGAATAAGCCTGAAACAGATAAATAAACAAGAAACTAATTCGGGGATTCATCAGCGAAGGTTATCCGACGTGAGAGTAAGAATATGTTTGAGAGAGAATAAGGAAAAGAATCAGGGAAAAAGATTAGAAAATAGAATATACCTGATTTTGGAGATACAATGTCTTATTTATAGATAAGCGGTGAAGTAATCCTTAAAAATAGGTATTTGGTGGTTGAATTAGATTAGGAAAGTGAATCTTGGCTAGGATTGAGATCATGGAATAAACTGGAATCCTTGTTGGAATAGAACTATTTGAGTAGAGGACAGCTCGGCTGAGTAAGTCTCTGCTCAGCTTTGTACGAGGGAAAGATATCTCTAGGCCTCATAGTCCCTAGTCGTGTGAGTTAAGGGCTCCTTTCCTTGACCGAGATCGTGCTCAGTTTAGCCAATGAGTAGAGCCATCAATTTGGGACGGTCCCGTCAGGACGTCCCGTCCCGCCATACAAATGGGACGGGATGGGACGGAAAATTTTAGGCCCACAAAAATTCATCCTGTCCCACATTAGTCGCGGGACAACATAGTGCCGTCCCGTCCCGTCCCGTTATCCCGTATTGAAGGCTCTACTTGTACCTAAGTTTTGAAACATGAAGTGAAACGTATACCAACCTCTAACCCAATTTGCATTCACTTTTAAAATTCATCAATGCCAGGGCAGTCTTAATATATTTTGATTATATAATTTCATCAGGCCTAGCTAATTGTTTGGCCACATATACTGTATACTTAAGCTTGAGGTAGTCTAACACAAACATGTTGAAGTATTTAAAGTCTTCTTGTCCCACATTGTCCCGCCTAGTCCTGCGTCCCACAGTAGATTTGGGACGAGACAGAATATTTTAGTCCCGTGAAAATTCATCCCGTCCCATCCCGCATTAGTCGTGGGACAACATAGTGCCGTCCCATCCCGTTATCTCGTATTGATGGCTCTACCAATGAGCTCATAGTTGAGGGAAAACAAGCTAATTTTATCATGGGACAGTTTGGTAACAATTGGGAGCCCATGTTTATGCTCGGTACAAATGTGACCTTGGTATCCTCCATGTGTTATGACCCCAGCAGGGGTTCTTAGGCCTCTATTTGGAATGATTCGAGCAATGACTTGGGTTATTCCATTCAATGTGTGTTAAAGAGAGTCAGTGTATGCCTTAAGAAGTGTCAATGTATGTGCATTAAAAAGTGTCAGTTGTATTGCTAAAGATTGCAAGTGATAGTGCTAAAAAGAGTGTTAGTAGTGATAGTACTAAAAGGTGTCAGTGCTAGTTGTGATGTACCCGATTTTTGGCGCCCGAAAAAACTTTGGGAAGTTTGAAAAGATTTTTTTTTGGATTGGGTAAATCTTTAGCGGACTTAAAAAATAAACGGAGTCGCCACGCCATTTTAGTTTAGGGCCAAAACTTTGAAAAAAGCCCGAAAGTAGAGAAACGAGTCCGGAGGTCACGTTACACTCTGGGAAGAACGTTTGGCGTTCACTTGGAATGCCTCGTATGATGAGTCTTCCATACTCGAAACTTTGTGTGTATGTGTGTGTGTGTTTTGAAAAAAGGTTTGACTTAAAAGGATTTTCTGGAAATAAAAGGAATCTGAGGGACTGGACTGGAAAATAGTTTGAAAAAACAGTGACTAAACTGGAAAACAACAGAAACTGGAAACTGTTGGCAGATGACAATGTCTTCCATGTGGATGAGTTTGTAGTGCAACATCATCCGCGCGGACAAGGATGCAATCTCAATATTTTACAGTTTTCTAATCAGTCACTGTAATTTCCAGAAACTTAACTTGATTTACAGAACTTAACTGGAACTGTAACTGAAAAACATAAAACAAAGGAATGTTTGAATTTTTGGCATCCATGCTTGTCCTCTCTTTCCCTAGACTTTGATTAGTGGTCATTAGTGATGAATCCACTTAATCAAGCCATCCCGGGGGTACATTAGGACTTTGAAAGCATTTCATTTGCTAGGAAAAAGGGGATTTAACATGAAAAGTAAATTAACAAGAAAATTAGGTCAAGATGTATCAACTTTAGAGGAAGATCTCTAAGGTGGTCACAAGAAGGACCATCCTTGAGACCTAGGCTCAAGTGTATCTCTTACATCTTGGTGTGACCTAAATGTGTAAGTCTTAAGAATGTTCATCTGTGGAAAAGGTTCCAAGGTGAGCATCTTAGACTATGGGGGGGGGGACATTTACAAGGAAATAAACAATGTCGACCATTTGAAGTGATCATCTATGGAAATGGATTCCAAGATGACCATATTTTATGTCAAATGAACAAGTAAAAACTAGTAATGTAAATGGACATGGGAGGTAAAAATATGGACCACTTGTAGAGAATCATCTATGGAGATGAACTCTATGGAGACCCTCTTGGATCCTTGGGACTAAGGGGGGAGGAAGATGAACAACAATGTAAACAAGATTTACATCATGAAGACATGAAAGAAATGCATAAATAAAGGGTGTTCAAGTGGGGAGAATAAGGGTTTACTTATGGTTCTTGGGTTAGTGTTTAGGGTTTGAGGACTTCAATAGCTTGTGTTTGGTTAGGTAGTGGATTTGGTGTTGAATTTGGTGTTGAATTTGAGTGGTGGGAGTGTTTAAGGCTGTTTGAAGAGTGAATTTCGACAGAGTAACAGTAGGAAATGGGATTTTTTTGGCCTCTTGAAACTGAGGGGGAAGGGCTGTATTTATAGGTTGGCCAGGGTGCAATATCATCCACGTGGGTGATATTGGCAAGCTAAGTTCATCCGCGTGGATGGGATCAGCAGTGTGCCTGGTTTTGCAGAAAGTTGTTTTGGTTGCTTCTCCCTTGGTCAATATTCCTTTTTTTCTTGGAAATGACACATTCCAGCGAGGTCCTAGGCTTTTTTATTATTCCTAAGAGGTCCTTCCTCATTCAAATTGTCTAAATAATGTCCGAAATGCCCCTAAATGATTATAAATCATTAAATTGAGCTGACGGAACACTAATGACCTAGATTGGGGAACTTACAGTAGCCCCTCGGCGACGGTACTTCCAGGGGAAGTGGGGTCGTCGACAAAAGTGAGGATCCCAATCTAGCAAGCTTTTACCTAGATGGGTGAGGAGTTGACCGAGGCGGTCGAATAGCTGGGCCCTTTTAAAGGATTCCTACGTATCCCAGATGAGAATCAAGCCGGTCATAGTTCAGATCTTGCGGGGGAAAGGAGTGACCAAGGTGGTCAGACGAATGGACCTCCCCCACCACATTTTCGTTGCCGAAGATGGACTCGACTAACGAGGGTGTTTTCGAAGATAGACTCGACTAACAAGGGTGTTGCCGAAGATAGACTCGACTAACGAGGTTGTTGCCGAAGATGGACTCGACTAACGAAGGTGTTGCCGAAGGTGTACTCGACTAACGAAGATATTGCCAAAGATGGACACGACTAACGAGGTTGTTGCCGAAGATAAACTCGATTAACGGAGGTGTTGCCGAAGATAGACTCAACTAACGGGGGTGTTGTCGAGGGTGGACTCGACTAATGAAGGTGTTTCCAAAGGAAGACTCGACTAACGAAGGTGTTGCCAAGGATAGACTCGACTAACAGAGGTGTTGCCGAAGATAGACACGACTAACGATGGTGTTGCCGAAGATAGACTCGACTAACGAAGGTGTTGCCGAAGATGGACTCGATCAACAGAGGTATTGCCGAAGATGGACTTAACTAACGGATGTGTTGCCGAAGATGGACTCGACTAACGAAGGTGTACTTTATCACCGCAGACTTGCTTTAGTTCTTAGCTGGGGAAAATTCGGGCTTACGATAACTATCGGGGAAAAAAATTTGGGCCTACGATGACGGTCGAGATTTATCTGCTGGGGATATATATTCTCTGTACGGGCTTACAATGATTGCCGGGGAAAATAATTTGGGCTTACGATGACGGCCGAGATGGGATTTTGGCTTACGATGATGGCCGAAGTTAAGAATACGGAAGGAAATGGACTTCCGTTAAGAAAATCGGGCTTATTTTGGAGGCTGAAGTTGAAAATGTGGAAAGGAATAGACTTTCGTTAAGAAAATCGGGCTTACTTTGGAGGCCGAAGTTGAAAATGTGGAGGGGAATAGACTTCCGTTATGAAAATCGGGCTTACTTTGGAGGCCGAAGTTAGAAATGCGGAAGGGAATGGACTTTCGTTAAGTAAATCGGGCTTACTTTGGAGGCCGAAGTTGACAATGCGGAAGGGAATGGACTTCCGTTAAGTTAATCGGGCTTACTTTGGAGGCCAATGTTAAGAATGCGGAAGGAAATGGACTTCTGTTAAAAAAATCGGGCTTACTTTGGAGGCCGAAGTTGAAAATGCGAAAGGGAATGGACTTCCGTTAAGAAAATCGGGCTTACTTTGGAGGCCGAAGTTGAAAATGCGGAAGGGAATGGACTTCCGTTAAGAAAATCGGGCTTACTTTGGAGGCCGAAGTTAAGAATGCGGAAGGAAATGGACTTTCGTTAAGAAAATCGAGCTTACTTTGGAGGCCGAAGTTGAAAATGCGAAAGGGAATGGACTTCCGTTAAGAAAATTGGGCTTACTTTGGAGGCCGAAGTTAAAAATGTGGAAGGGAATGGACTTCCGTTAAGTAAATTGGGCTTACTTTTGAGGCCAAAGTTGAAAATGCAGAAGGGAATGGACTTCCGTTAAGTTAATCGGGCTTACTTTGGAGGCCGAAGTTGAAAATGCGAAAGGGAATTGTTCTAGAAGGAAGGCGGTTATACCTGTTGGGTCGTGCGACATTTTAATTCAATTCCCAAATTACGTTAAATAACATTTTTTTCTCATTTTGTAAAAGGGGGGGTTCACAGTCATTCTCTCTCTCTCACAAAAAATGCAGAGCTCGCTCTCTCTCCCCTCTCTCTCACTAGCCGGAAATAGAGAAGCCTACGGTTGCTCGCTCAATCGTCTTCTCCGACCCATTTCTCCTTCTCCGACCTCCTCACCAATCCTCCTTCGAGCCTTTTCCCAGTTCTCTCTCTAAATCGCCAACGACCTAGCCCCTGTCTCCCCCAAAAAACCAGTTCGCCGGAATCCCTTTCCAATGCCCTCAATTTCCATTGCCCTAAACCATTGTTCGATCCCCCCTCAATCTCCATCTCCGTCCTCTGATTCTACCCCAATCAACGCCCATCACCGTTCCACAACCCATCTCCTTTTAATAACCCCAATCACAGCCATCACCAATTGTTTCTCCGTTCTAGACCCTGAGCTGCTAGACCACCAATTTCCAGTCTCATCTACTATTTCCGACCCCTGTTCAGAGCCCGTAAGCGTTACATGTCGCCAAGCTTATTCCGGCCTTGAAGCTGCACAGCCGTTTGTTTCTGAGCTCGAACTCTTATCGTCTCTCTCTGAAGCCGAATTGAAGCTCCTTATACCTAACTTGTTATAAGGATTGTGGACACTACGAGGGTAATCCTTAAATCTCAATCTTCGTCTCTCTGTTGCTTAATCATCTCACGCCATTCCCTGTTCTTCATGTGCAATTTGTTAATCTGGGATTTGATTCACTCTGCCTTGGTGCATATTTGTGTTAATCCTGTACTGATTCATATGTTTTATCTATACAATGGGTTGATTTCTCCTCGTTGATTCACAAGTTTTGCTGTAATTTGTTTGGTTCTTCATGCTAGAACCGATTGAATTTGGTATTGGCATAATCTCATTGTTGTTCCCAGCATGTTGTAATCTGTGTGCATAAACATTGGTTTGATATTGGTTTGTCTAAACACCGCATAGAGAGTGAATCAATCATATTCATCATCTCTCGTGTGTTTATTCATATCTAGAGGATGATATTGTCTCGTTGCAATTTGATATTTCTATCTCTGCAATCTCGTTATTGTTGTTAGTTCCTTTTTTTGGTTAACCTCGATGTTGATATTGGCTTGTTCCATTAATTAATCTCGTTGTTGTCGTTAATTTCATTCTGTTTACCTCGTTGTTGATATTGGCTCGTTCCTGTAATCAAATAAGTTGTAAACCTCTGCATAGGGCATAGTATGTCCCGCGACACATCGGGCCAAGTGTATCCTGTGTCATGCGACATACTAAGTCACACTGCAGATGGTCTGTTTTCATTTGTAATTCGTTTGCCTAGTTGTAATCGGGATGTGGCCCCCCAAAATAAGTGGCTCACGAGTTGTAATTCCTCGCAGTTTATCAATAAAGCATTAAAATGCGTTTTTATACATATTTTGTCACACACAAATTGCACACACATTTGAATGATTTTGATGTTGAACAATAGAAAGACTCATCCACGGACGAGGCGTGTTGGGTGAACTCTCGGTTCTTCCCAACACGTAACCTGACCCCCGAACCCATTTTCTCTTTCAAAAAGGTTTTCAATGTTTCCTCTAAAAATGACGTGGCGACTCTCATTTTTATCGGTGAGCGTTCATTTAGTTTTCGACTGTATTGGGTCCACGGGGACGCTCCAACTTTCCTTCCTTTATCAAATTCTGAATTTCGTACCGTAACCCCACGCAGTTGTCGGTGGTATGGCCATGATACTGGTGGAAGGCGCAGTACTTGCTCTTGTCAGCGTTGACTACGGGATTCTTGGGTTTGTAGTTTGCAACGGGTTTGAGGAGGCCTTCCTTGATCAAACCTTCCAGCATCTTACTCAGCGACATGTCCAACTTGTCGAAGTGTACGGCAGACTGCTTCGGAGTGGAGTTGTTGCTTTGTGGGGCCGGTTTTACATTTGCCGACTGCTGTCCCTGATGAATGTAGTTGACAGACGTATCTTTCCCTTTGCCCGAGGCCGGTGCGAGATTGAATGCAACTGCTGATCGGTATCTGTATGGCTGTGCAGTAGCCAATTTTTCCTTGAGATCCTTCTCGAACTGTGAGCCTGCATTGACCATGGCCCGGAGATCTGGGAAAAAGTGATGGCTGATGAGAGTTCTGATGGATGGACTTAAGCAGGACTTGAAGATCCGCATCTGTTCATCCTTAGAGAGTGGCTCCATAATCTCGGAGAGTTTCCAACTCCACCTCTTGTAGAATTCTCCGACGCTTTCATCTGCTTTCTACTCGGTGGTGATTGCATCCTCATGACTTGTTTCCCAATCTAAGTTGGATCTGTACCGTTCTAGGAAGATGTTACTGATCTGATCCCAGGTGTGGCGATCTATGGGCTTGAGCCTTAGGAACCATTGTAACGCTGAACTCTTGAGCATATGCTGGAAGTGATCGGCCATTTGCTGGAGGGTTGCTCCTTTCGCTCTCATGCCGAGAACATAGGTGTCAACATGTGTTTGAGGACATTCGGTTCCGTCGAATCGGTCCATCTCCGGCATTCTGAACTTGGCAGAGAGAGGCGTGACCATTCCCGGATCTGTGGATTTGAGCGTTTCTTGCTTTAAGCTGCTCATACTGGCTTTCAGGTCTTTCATCTGTTCGACCATCCAGGCTAAGGTTGGGTCCAGTGGTGGACTTTGAGGCTCGACGCCGGGTGCTACCATATGAGTTGTAGTGACTGGAGGTGGAAGGCTCGATATATGGGGATATATGGGGGCCTTCTCTGGACTGTATCGGGGTTTGTCCCCGATGTTTTGGGATTCGTGTATAGGCAATGGGATGAACCCAGGAGGGTATTTGAGGATATTGGAATCTGTTTGAGATGGTCCACCGGTGTGCTGATTGTACTGAGTGATGGGAGTAGTACTGGCTTGGCCGTATATGACAGGTTTGCCCTGAGAGGTGGCCACATGGAGCCTAGGTCGGCTGTTTCCTTGGTTCGAAGGCATCCCGTAAGTTGGCGGGGGAGGAACCTGGTTGAAGGTTTGAGGAACTGGTTTTGGGGAATCGTCGTCCTCGATTAGGACGAAAGTACCGTCTGACTGGGGGATAGCTGCTATACCTCGCTCATTCAGAAGTTGTACCACGAAATTCTGCTGATCTTCTTTCTGTTTCTTGTGAACCTCACAAGCACGGATGGCTTCTTCCAATGTCATATCTGTTACCGGTGGCGGGGGTCCGTCCCCATCACGATTTCTCAGTGAGCTAGACATGTCGGATATTCTGGCTGAGGGAACTGAGGGAACCGGTTGGAAAAGATTGTGTCTTCTTTTTCGCAACTAACCTAAGGCTCTAATCAGTGGATCTCGTCACTACGTTTATAAGCCCCTCATTTCCATTTGTAGATCATCTTCTCGGGACGGACAATCCCGAGCGAGGGTCCTATAAGGCAAGCGAGTTCCACCGATAAAGGAAAAAGTGAACTTAAGGCTAGTTGATCACGCAAACCTCCAATGTATGTGACGCACGGGCCACGGTCGAAGTCAACGTCCTTAAGTTAAGGCGGGGATCGTGCCAAAATTTTGCCATGACCTCTCCTGACTCGCTTGCGAGAGAGGCCTTAGCTTTCGGCGTTGGCCAAGTTATGGCTGGCACGGTGCATACGGTGAGGGTTTGGTGACACGGTGTCACATTGAACCTTCGGGTATATTTTTCGACAGAGCTCCGCATCAAAGTCAAGGCTGAAAAGCTCAAGACTTCGGGTCGGGAACGACCTTCGGTCTCAATCTCTCGAGCTTGACTCGTAACGGAACCCAACGTAAAAACATACACTTGGGCTTTATTACACGTACTAAGCCAAAAACCAACCTGGGTATTGGACGAAGTGTGACACAAAGAGTGCATGGCTTATACGGGCTAGGATGGGCTGTTTGGGACAACCCCGTGCGCGCTCGAAAGGTGTCTGGCAGACCAACCGAGCTGCAACTGAATGGTCATCCTGGGTTACGGGTCGTAGTGTGCAGTGTACTGAGGCAGCAAGTGCAAGTGAAGTGCGGTGTACCGAGGCAGCAAGTGCAAGTAGTGTGCGGTCACTAAAATTCTTTTCTGAGTAAAACAAAGATTTTTCAGAATGTGTCTAAAAGAATTTTATGCGCAGTTCAAAATGCAACATGAAAATCAAGTATGAACGGGAATGCACGAACATGTTATGATTTTGAAAGAGACGATAATGCAACATCTTGAAAAAAACCATTCGAGGTTTAAAGTAACACACGCACACAAAAAACGAGGAAGGGTAAACGAAAGTTTGACCCACGGAAGACTTTTTGAAAACAACGGTAGTTTTGAAAAAGTATCCAAATCCCCAGCAGAGTTGCCAACTGAAATTACCCGAATTTTCACGCGCGGCGAAAAGGCGGTCGTCTTTCGCAGAGTTGGTTGGTGTTTGAGACCTCGCTTTCGGGAAGGAGGGGAGTCGCCACGCGGTTTTGTATTTTGAGCCCAAACATTGAAAAACGGCTTTAGTGAAAATGGTGTCGTTTTTGTTGGTAGAAAAAACTTAGGAAAAGAGCTTTGAAAGGGGGTGTCATTTTTATTGGTAGCAAAAACGAGGAAAAATATTTTTTGAGTATCAGAGATTGTTAGGTTCGGAGGTCACGTTACGTTTCGGGAAGAGTATTTTGAGATCACCCGAAACGCCTCGTATGACGAGTCTTTCTACCTTTCTCGAAAATGTGTGCGTGTGTGTGTGTGTTTGCATTTTGAAAACGGGGGCTTGAATGACAAGCTTAATCTTGGTTTGAATGTCAAACGTTGATTTTTATGATTCTGTTTGAAAAGGCGAGCGTTTGAATGACAAACGTCGGTTTTGATGTTTTTTAGGAAAAGTGACACGAAGGATTATTTTGATCTTTTAACTTAGTTGTCAAATGTTGACTTTTAAAAAAAGAGTGTTTGAATGTCAAACGTCGGGTTTTTGGGTTTGAAGATGATCGTTTGGATACCAAACGTCATTTCGTGCATTTTTTGAAAGAGAGTTCGAATGTCGAACTCCGATTTTGAACCGGGCATTTCATTGTTAGCGATTTTACGGGAAAAAGGCATTAAATGAGTTTTGAATGTCAAATGTCGGCTTTTAAGTTTGAAGATGATCGTTTGGATGCCAAACGTCATTTCGCGCATTTTGAAAGAGAGTTCGAATGTCGAACTCCGGTTTTGAACCAGGCATTTCATTGTTAGCGATTTTACGGGAAAAAAGGCTTTAAATGATATGCGATCAACGAATCATTTTTGCGACTCGGACTTTTGATAAGTAAATACTATCACGATCCAAACGGCTCGGACTTGTAAATGACAGTATTTAAAGTGCGGTATCGACGGAATCAAACGACCCGGAATTGTAAAGTGCGTTCAACGAACCAAACGGCTCAAAATTGTAAAGTCGCATAAAAGTAAATGACGATCGACGGATCAAATGATCCGGAATTTGTAAATGACATGAAAGTAAATGACGATCGACGGATCAAACGATCCGGAATTTTTAAATGACATAAAAAGTAATGGAACGGGGCCGGATCGCCGTTTTAACCCGAGATTACTTCTCTTAAGGGAAGAGAAGAGGATCAAGGACTAAAACGTATCGGATCCCGTTAGACGGTGACGTCTACATTTCAACAACATCGTCCGAAATGGTTGTAGTGACTGGCGCGTAAACCGAGACAAAACGAGAGTTTAGGGCGTGAGAGTGTTACCTATGACTAGGGGTTGACTCTTTTGACTTGGGAGGCGTATACAGGATACGATTTAGTGTTTGGAATGGTGTTTCGAGGTGTTTTGGTTCGTGTTTGGTTGAAACGCAGAGTTTTCATGCAAATCGAGGCAAAACGGGGCTCGGAAGGGGATTGGGCCGTGGCTGTGGAGAGAAAAGAGTAAGCTTTTTTCTTTTTTTTTTTGTTGTTAACAGACCTCTGTATTTATAGGTGAATTTTGCAAAAGAGTCCGGACGGACTTAGGCTGAATTCCATGGGTTTTTGTGAAACTTTGGAAACTGGAGGGACTTGCTGGAAATTCTGGATTGTCTGCAAAAGAGTCCGGCCGGACTTGGACTGCATACCAGGGGTATTTTAGTCTTTTCACACTGAAATCTGATTGAGGTTGACAAGGGAGCTGTGGCATGCGTGCCACGTGTCTTGTGACTCACCAGGTTTATGGGATTTCGTGCCATTATCCCCGGTTTTGTCCATTTTTTAAATAACTATCTGGAAAATGTCCGAAACGCCCCCGAAAAGTGTCGAAAAGTGCATTTTTCAGGAAAAGCTGTACTTTACGTGCAACGACGTGTGTTGAGTACACTTCAACGTTGTGATGCACGGGGCAGTCCTGGGACGTCTCGTTGGCTTGAGAATGGGGAGCTTAACGGGTTTCGATTAACCTGGAGCGGGCCAGTTAACGGATTCCAGTTAACTTCTAACAGATTTTGACGATCCAGATTTGGGTACTTACAGGCCCCCATGACGGAGCTAGGGAGGAGGAGGATGGACATCATTCCCGTGCACAAGAAGAACACGAGGAACGGTGGAAGAAAAAGGAAGAGGAAGGAAGGGGACGCAAGCACTACTGGCTAGAGCTCCGAGTAGCGACTGATCGTCCTTGCAGGCACATTAGTTTTTAGTTATTTTATTATTATTATTTTATTTTTCTTTTAGCTTAGTTGTGAGTTTAAGATTAGACCGGGTTTGAACTCATCAAAAAGTGTTTAACTGTGATGAATATATGGATTGCATTAGAGTTTTTCGAGACGCAGTTATAATTTGATCGTCGTGTTGATGACAAAATATGATATTTGTTTATGTTTTAGACCGAACCATTTCCGGCTGCCTACGTTCCCCTTTTACAAGTGGACTAAGGGGCTCAGTTCTATGTAGTTTGACTCTATGAGTTGTTCATTTTTTTTATTTTTTTTAGAGGGGGTAGGTAGAGAGAGATACAAGAGAAGTGCAACCCTATTTTTTACCTAGGCCGCCCTTTCGGGTTTTCAACCTAGTTGGGTATTACTCTTTTAGCACTTTTGAGAGGGAAATGACTCGGTCTTCAGGCATAGTATCTACCGAGCTTGTCTCTGTTTACTGGATGCACAAAAGGATTTCCATCTAAGTCTGCGGGCTGCATGGCTCCTCCAGAGAAGATTTTCTGAACTACATAGGGTCCGATCCAGACGGGCTCCCATTTGCCAAGCGGATTGGCGTGGGTCGGAGGCTTCTCTTTTAGCACGAGGTCGCCTTCTTGGATGTCCAGATGTTTCAATTTTTTGTCAAAGGCTCTGGCCATTCTTACTTTGCAAGCCCGGGTGTGTTCCATGGCTTTTAAATGACGTTCGTCTAGTAGTGCCAACTCATCGTGGCGACTCTAGATCCATTCGACTTCGTTGATCTGATTTTCCAACAACACATGGAGTGAGGGGATTTCCAATTCGATTGGGAGCACGGCCTACATTCCGTAAGTGAGGGCAAACGGTGTTTCTCCTGTGGCAGTTCTGACGGATGTTTTGCATCCCCAGAGGGAAAGGTGGAGCTTGTCCGGCCAATCTCTGCCTCGGACAGCCATCTTCCTGATAATGTTTTCTAGAGTCTTGTTTGCTGCTTCAATGGCACCATTGGTTTGGGGCCGATAAGGGGATGACTTGGTAAGTTATTTTGAACTCTGCCAATAATCTGTCACATTCTCCTTCAAAATGGGAGCCGTTGTCAGAAATTACTTCAGCCGGTGACCCATATATGCACATGATGTTTTCTTTGATAAAGAGGCCACCTTCTTGGAATTAAGGACCTTGTAAGACTTGGCATCGACCCACTTGGTGAAATAATCTATGGCTACTAGGACGAATTCGTGACCATTGCTTCCTGGCGGTGTAATTTTGTCGATGACGTCGATTCCCCAGGTGACAAAAGGCCAGAGGGTTGTCATGCAGTAGAGATCGTGTGGAGGCAAATGGTTGAGGTTTAAATAGTGCTGACATTTGTCGCAGCTTCTCACGAACTGGATACAATCCGTCTCCATAAAGATCCAAAAATAATCCATTCTCAGGATGACTTGCATTAAGGCTCGAGCATTCATGTGGGGGCCACAGGTACCACCATGTACTTCGTTCATTATCTCAGCGGCATTTTGTTTGCAGATGCAGCGTAAGAGGGGACCCCGGTAGCGCTTTTTGTATAGCGTACCTCCCAAAAGGACGTAGTGGGAAGCCAGTCATTTCAAAGCTATCATGCTTCTTGCCTTGATTCTCTCTTTGTATTCCCCGTCTTCATTTTTGAAAGAAGCTTCACCGCTTTTCAAGTACTGGTAGATCTGAGCATACCACGGGTCATCCACTGGTTCATCTTTTGCTTCAATTTCAAAATAGTAGGCTGGGTTTTCTCTTCTCCCAACCCTGAATGGCTTGACGGATTTTCCTTTGGGTATTTCGACAAGAGAGACTAGTGTCTCTAGGGCATCTGCGAATCTATTTCCATCTCTGGGCAGATAGTGGAAGCTGACCTCTTTGAACTGGGCCACGAGGTCTTCCATATAGGCGTGGTACTTTTGCAGACCTGGATCAACTGTCTTCCACTTGTTGGACACTTGGTTGATGATGAGAGCAGAGTCACCGTACACTTCTAATTCTTTGATGTTCCTTTCTTAAGCAGCCACCAATCCGGCTATGCAGGCTTCATACTCGGTGGCATTGTTAGTGACCTCAAAATTTACCTTTACGGCTATGGGAGTACGTTCGTCAGTGGGATCGACCAGGAGCATTCCTATTCCATTCCCCCGTCTATTCACTGCCCCATCAAAGAAGAGCTGCCATCGATTTTCTCTCTCTAGAGCAAAAATTCCATCGTCGGGGAATTGAGGTTCAGGTCCTTGGGATTCATCACTCGGGAAGTCGGCCAGCTGTTCTGCCATTATCCACCCTTTCATGGATTTTCTTGTCACGTAAGTGATGTCGTATTCAGCCAAAAAGAATGACCATTTTGCCAATCTCATGGAGAGGGAGGGTTGTCGAACAGGTACTTGATGTGGTCCAGCCTTGAGACCAAATGCACTGGGTGAGACTGCATATAATGCTTCAACTTTCCCATTACCCAAACTAGACCTGCACAGGTTTTCTCACAAGATGGGTAGTTCAGTTCACTGCCTTGTAGTTTTCTGCTCACAAAGTAGATGGCGGTTTCAACTTTGGAATCTTTCTTCTCCTGCTCCAGCATAGCCCCAATTGTTGTATCTGTGACAGTCAGGTATAGCAATAGTGGCTTTTGTCGATGTGGTGGGCAAAGGATCGGGGGATTCACAAGGTACGCCTTGATCTTCTCAAAAGCAAACTGGCATTCTGGGGTCCATTCAGTGTATGTGCTCTTCTTCATTAGTTTAAAGATAGGCTCGCAGATGGAGGTCAGTTGGTTCACGAAGCGGCTTATGTACTGGAGCCTTCCCACGAAAGACTTTACTTCTGTTAGTGTTCATAGCGGTTTCATCTGAACTATGGATTTGATCTTCTGAGGGTCTGCTTCAATTCCCCGTTCAGTTACCATGTATCCCAACACCTTGCCTCGCTTCACGCCGAAGGAACATTTAGCTGGGTTCAGCCTCATGGAATGTTCTCTGAGAGGATTGAAGAATTTCTAAAATCGATGAAGTGCTGGCCATCGGATCTTTTGGAGTGAACTATCATGTCATCCACGTAGACCTCAATTTCTTTATGAATCATGTCATGGAATAGGGCTGTGGCTGCCCTCTGATAAGTAGCCCCAGCATTCTTCAGACCAAAAGGCATGACTGTATAGCAGTATGTCCCCCATGGAGTAGTGAAAGCCGTCTTGGCTTGGTCTTCTTCGGCCATTTTAATCTGGTTGTAGCCGGCGAAACCGTCGACGAAGGACTTGACTTCGTAGTTGGCTGTGGTGTCTACCAGCATGTCAATATTGGGCAGGGGGAAGTCATCCTTTGGGCTGGCTTTGTTGAGATCTCTAAAATCAACGTAACATCGGACTTTTCCGTTAGCCTTGGTAACTGCTACGATGTTGGAAAGCCAGGTTGGATATTCGATGACTCGGATAAACCCCTCTTTGAGCATCTTCTTAATTTCTTCCTTTACTTGTAATGACCATTCGGGCTTGATCTTTCTCATCTTTTGCTTTACTGGCTTGACTTCTGGGTCTAACGGTATCCGGTGTCCACTATGGAGGATCGAGGCCGGGCATATTTTTGTAAGACCATGCAAACACATCCACAAATTCTCTGAGTAGTTCGATCAGGGTTGCTTGTTCGGCCCCATTGAAGAAACTACCAATCTGCGTCTCTTTAGGCTCTTCTACAGTCCCTAGATTCATACGAGTCAAAACCTCCTCGGCAGCTTGGGCTCGGTTTTCCTCTTTCTCGACAACCTGCTTAAAGATTTCTTTAATATATTGATCGTTTAGTGTGTCTGCATCTTTATCTAGTAAATCATTATTAACCACTTTTAAGTTATTAGTTAATTTATCATTAGTTAAAGTGGCAATCAGAGGATACTCGGAAAGGTCGATCATTTCATTCAGAGCAAAAGGAAGTACAGCGTTGGCTTCAATTTCATAGTCTTCTGGCATAAGGCCATCAGACGACTCTAGGGACTCGAATTCAACGATAAGAGACTCAGAGGACTTGAGATAGGTGGACACAAGGGGACGAGGGACCAATCCAAGCTTCGTAACCATCTCTTCTTCGCTCGCAGATGGACCGGAGAGAGTCTCCCAATTCTTCAGGGGCATGGTAGACTGCATGATCATGGCTCGGGGATCTGACGACTTCTTCCCTCCCGCTTCAATCATTGCAATCATTTCTTTTACTGAACCCAGGTCGATCAAATCTAGAATTTGCACTTCTTCCCCAAACATCTGATGCATAACGGGACCATCCCATTCATCTAGAGAGAACTCTGGAGTCTTGGCCTTTGGTACAACTTGTTCAAACTCAGCCTTTGTGGCCTCTTCGGCAGTCGGGATGACCTCATTGAGTTTCTCAAACTGTTTCACCAGCTCCGACACTCCCTTGAAATTATACTCACTTTTCATGGTGGTGGTAGCCCCAGGTATAATGGGTAAATCAAGAAACAACCTTCGGACGAGGTTGGCTTTGGTTCACCTGAACGTGCTAAGATTCTCTTATAGTTTCAACCAGCCTATCGTGGGAGTGGGGTTTTTAACTTCGGCATTGTCCACCTGAGGGGTTCCCTTTACGAAGTAGTCAGTCATGTCGAGACTGAAAGGGAGAGGGTTAGGACCACCATAAGGGATCTTTTTTGCAGCATCGTCCCTCCTTTTTCGAGCAATTTCTTTTTCTTTCGCAATCTCATCTGAGGTTGGCTCATACCCCAGGCCATGACGAGTTTTCTGTTCCTTTACCTCAATGACCTTGTGAGTCCCTTGTAGGTGCTTCCCGAGACCCAGACCAGGCAGGTAGTTCATCTTTCTCATCATCCTCATGGCTGTAGGAACTTTGTCCCGGGTGACAGTCAGATCCACATTGCAAACTTGGGCTTTAGGAGATTCGACTGTGAAACCAATTAGCCTGAAGCCATCTTCATCATGCTTGATCTCCAGAATGGGTATTCCACCCATGTCAGTGCCCTCCAGAGTAACTAGGTCTCCATAAATGGTTGTTAGAGCCCCATCTGAAATGAACTTTACACACTGATGAAGGCTTGAAGCGACTCCATTAACTTGGTGCAGCCAAGGTCTTCCCAAGAGAGCATTAAAGGTGATTGGGATATCAATGACCTGGAATTCTACAGGTATCATTTTCTTTCCAAACCACAGGTTCAAAGTAGTAGCCCCAAGTACTGTGCGAGACATTGAATCGTAGGCCTTGACAGTAAGGGAGGAAGGCTTCAGGTCTGTAGGATTTATGCCAAGCAGGCTCATGATCTTTGCTGGAAGGATGTTCATTCGTGACCCATTATCGACCAGGACCCGAGGGAGGCATCATTCATTTAACTGGACCGTGATGAAGAGAGGTTCATTATGATCGGCTCCAAACTGGGGGAGATCAAGTTCTGCGAAGGTGACTATGTTTCCGTAAGATGAGGTGAGTAAGGACCAAAGAGAGATGTTGGCTTGAGTCTGCTTCAACTGAGTCAGCACAGGATCTTCTTTTTCAGGGTTGGGAGTTTCAGTTGTCTTGGCGTAAGGATTTCGGTTCACCCTGAGTGCCTGATCTGCTGACTTCTTTTCTGTTTTGGGATTACCCTGGTGGATTTGCCCAGATCTGTTCAACAGATTCACTTCTTCCTTTGGTTTATCTGTTCCTTCCTTACAGGATTCTTTCAATGCCGTTAGGGTCAACGGAGGAGCTTGCTTGGCGACTGGCCACTAGCTCTGGTTGATCTTGTTACAAGTTTTCCGGAGCCTGGCAATAGTGAGGGCTGAGCTTGGGGATTGTGAGTATTACTGGCTCCTAACTGGGTAGCCTTCCGGATTGTTTCCCAAGTTACGGGTTTCTGAATCGAGGAATATGCTGTCATTTCTTGAATGGCCCACATGGCTAGGGCTTCTTTCGATTCATCCTCATCCCTGTGATCATGGTTTATATTGTCCAAGGCTTGTTTGAGCTTGCCCACAGTTATCATGCAGCATGAACTATTACCTCCAGGGCTTGGTGGCCTCTCCCTTTCTTCTCCGGGTTTATACAGCAGTCCTGGCTGCCTTTTATAATACTCAGCACTAGAGATTACTATGGCGTTCTGTACGGGAGGAGCATCTGGTATCATGCCGGTGTCCAGGACCTCTCCCAGAGTTGCGATACACTCGAGAAAAGTGACTTCTTCCCTGGTAATCCTGACGAGGATTGTTACCTTGCCTCCGGGTGGGCTTGACCTGACAATGGTTACTTTTTCATTGGGGAGGATAGGGGCCAGTCTTCCTTTCTCTAGCAGATTTTCAACTATCTACTTAGATCGAATGCTCGAGAATCCTTTCCCCAAAGTATGGTAAGCAGTGTTAAACTCCACGACATCTACATATTCAGCCCCGGGAAAATCCATGGCTTTCATATCTTCGGTCTCATTGTCATCCCCCTTTTCTGCTGAAATTTCTTCAGTTCTCGGGCTATCAGATATTCCGAATGATACTTCCTCAACAGCTTCTATCTCAGCGTACACCTTTTCCTTTCGCATTTACAAGCAGGGCAACCACAAGTGAAGGATTGACAGTACTCGTTCTTATGGCCCGACATAAAGGCTCACACCTGAGTCCAAATGAGGGGTACTCGGGGTCCATTTCCGAATATCGGGGCTATCAAGAAGGCATCATGCTGGTTTGTAGGTATGAAGGCAACCGGAGTGGCTTCTAGATCCATAACCCTTTTTAGCGATTCCAAGCACTCATCGTATCCGAGAGATTCTGTAGTGTCTCTCAAGACCGTGATGCCTTCGATTAGAGGGGAGGAAGAAAGGGATCCAATGACGTTTACCCACTCATTGTCTGCCGGAGGCTTGAAGTTTCCTTTTTCGACCAGCGCTTCAACGAAACTCCTCCATTCGCCTACCAGTTCTCCGTAGGGAACATTGTGCTCTAGGATCTAGGATTCATATTCTTCTTTGAATCGGCCGGGCTGTTCCTCACTTTCAGGGTTTTCTTCTACTGGGCAGTGACCACAATCACATTTTGGGAGGGTCCCATCTTCAGACTTCTCGTGATCAGTTTCCATTGATTCATCACTGCATTTTCTGTTGGACCTTCGTCGTTACTGGCTGACAACCACCCATTGCTTCCGGCATTCATGCGGTCATTTTCGGCGTGATCGTTCCAAACTGATTTCGGGTCCAGGGGCTCAGTTGATTCTTCGCTTTCGCCGCTATCACTGGAGTCATCGTCCCATGTTACATGAATTTTGGCTAAGATAGAACGTTGATTATTGCTATCAGGGGAGGATAGGTATGTGCAACCACAGAAATCGTCTTAGGCTCCCAATGTTGGAGGCAAAACTTGCGACCTGGTCTCTCCTCCTAGGAACTGAGGGGGAAGAGTAGGAGGTGGCGGTACATATTCGACTTCAGGCAGGATATAGAAGCAATTCTCCTCATCTGATCCTTCACCTTCGCATTTATCAGGACAGTATTCGGCTTCCCCCAAAACCATTTTGCAGAAGTGTATTAGTTCGAGGTATGCTTTAGCCTCTTTACTAATATGCCCCAATACAGATGTCCGCCTAAGCTCTCTTGCTCAATTTTCTTGGATTATTCTAGCCACCTCGTGTAAACGGTTTTCTCATAGTTTGATCCGAATAGCCCCAGTTTTTCAGCGTCAGCTACTTCTCCCTTTGAGAAGTAGCGAGCTTCATACTCCTGCAAGAAGCTGCTAACATGGGACCAGGGAGGATTAGTTTTTTCATCGCTCTCAAGGCTGGGAGAGGACCCAAATTCATGATCATTGACAAAGTTAAGCTTGGGCACTTGGGAGTCCTCATTTGCTTCGGTTAGCTCTTCTGGGCACATTTCTTGAATAACATCCAAATTTTCCCTAGCGTGAGAGGGTTCTCCAATTTCAATTATGTTCACCCTATTATTGTTTCTAGGGAAGGGATTGTTGACTGTATTGGGCCCTTCAGGTACCTCCAGTTTACCCTTCTCAATTAATCCTCGTATGGCCCTCTTCAAAGTTATGCAATCATCAGTAAGGTGCCCGTGGTACTAGTGAAAAGCACAGTGCTTAGTAGTATCCAAAGGGGCGTTGGGATCCTTAGGTTGATAATTGTCCAAAGGAAGAATCAAGCCCTCTTTGACCAATCCCCTGAAAACTTCGCTCAAGGGCATCCCGAAGTTACTGAACTTTATATTCTGAGGTTTGGGCATCTCAACTTTCCTTGGCATGAAAGGAGTGGTATTGTTGCAATTCTGACCCGCAAAGTTAATTGCTTCTTTGCCCTTGGGCTGGGCAGGAGCGGGATTAGAGTTAGTGGCTCGGTACTAGAAAGTAGGGGCAGCGGCTTGTTGCTGATTATAAGCCTTCTCAAATTTAGCCCTAGAACTGACCATGACACGTAGATCTGGATAGGGGAAATCGCTGAGGGACGTTCTTAAGTGAGGCTTCAAGCATGACTGAAAAATGTCCAACTTTTCTTCTTCAGAAGGAGGAATGGCCATTTCGCTCAACTTAAGGTTCCAACGTTTGTAGAAGTCACCGATGTTTTCGTCAGGGCGTTGCATAGTTGTTTGCAAGTCTACCCGGTTTGTTTCCCATTCTAGGTTGGCTTTATATTTTTCGGTGAAGGCATTGGTGACTTGTTCCCAAGTGGCCCTGGACTCGGGTTTCAACCGGAAGTACCACTTTAGAGCCCCCAGCTTTAAGGAGAGACTGAAGTAATCAGCCAACTGCTGATTCCTGCACCCTTTGGCTTTCATGGCTAGGGTGTAGGTGTCAAGGTGGGTCTTGGGGCAGGCAGTTCCATCAAACAGTTCCAAGTTAGGCATCACGAACTTGTGAGGTAGAGGCACAATAGAATCGGGATACGTAATTCTGTGGGCCGGAGGCGGCTTTCTTTCTGTCGGTTCGAGCGATCTGTGTGCTTTCATTTCCTTATCTTTGTTCCATGAACCCCAAGCGAGATGAGGGTCCGATTAGGCGGAGCCGAGGAGTGTTCACTCAGTCGGGATGGCGGAGAGCGGAGAGAGGGTTACCATTGGTGGCTTGCGCTGCACCATTAGTGGAAGGGATGGCGTAGCACAGGGCGTAGGTGCCCCAATAAACCTACGCCCACTTGGCCTAAATTACCCTGCAGGGATTGTTATAAGTAGGAGCACGGGAACGTAGGGGATAGAATAGCCCGGCTGTAGCGATTCCCCAATGGTCAAGGAGGGTGGAGCGGACCGAAGTAGCACGAGGTAGCTCGAATTCCCGGGGTGAGACTTCATTAGGGAAACTTAAAGATGGATCGTGGCCCTTGGTTGTCGGTTGGCTCTTGCACGTTTCTTGAATAACAGGGTGATGGTGTCCCTAGCATGAGAGGATTCTCCATTTCAATGGTCACCGATGTTTCTAGGCGAGGGATTATTGGTATGTGGGGCCTTTAGGCGGCTATAGGGCCTTGAGTGAGACGGGCCCTTTGTGGATCTGATCGTTAGAGGTGCAGAGGCTGGTGAACTAGTATCATTAGTATCCAAAGGAGTTGGGACATTTGTTGATAATTGTCCAAAGGCGAATCAAGGCGGCGTCTTTGACGGTCTCGCTCGGGCATCCCATTGCGAACTTTATATTGAGCGTCGGGCGCTGCGGAGGGATCCCGACTTTCGCTGCGGCATTCCAGGTACCCCCAAAGTTAATTGCATTCTTTGCCCGAAGCGGGAGGACGATTAAGCTGGCTTGTCTCGGAAAGTATGGGCAGCGGCTTGTTCTTGATTGTAAGCGGCATTCTCAAATTTGACCCGGAGGCATGGGCTCAGATGGTGGTACCAGAGAGGTGGTGGTGGCATCTGGTAAGTGCAGGCTTCAAGCATGGGATTAGGGTCCTCTTCCTCTCATCGGTGAAAGTGCCATCGGGGTGGAGGAGCTCAGCAGGTTCAAGCTGACTCCTAATAGCCTCAGGAGTTTGTTCATCGTCGAGGCTTTCTATCGCCGGTCTCATACGTGCATGGTTTGTTCCTATTGCATGCAGGGGTCTCGGGAGGCGTTGGTATTGTTCCCATGGCCCATTGTTACCGGGTTTCAACGGGAAGCCGGAGTTGAAGCGAATGATGAAGGCGATGCGCTTGATTCTTCCCTTTGGCTTTTATGGCTAGGGTGACCGGTGTCGTTACCCAAGCTTTGCGAGTCTTTCCATCAGATATAAGGGAGGTTCGGATTTTGGGAGTTGAAAAGATCGGGTATGTTTGGAGCTCGGGGCTCATCGACATGCGGTTATTTGTTTGAATTTACTTAAAACGCATTTTCTTAAACCACTATGTAGCTTGGGAAAGATTGCTCTTTTTTTCTTTTACTCTGGAAGGATCGGGGCACAGGGCATAGGTACTGCCCTTGACCTCGATTAACCTCTGAGGGTTCCACAAGTGGGAGCACAGGCAAAGAAAAACGGACCTAAGGTTTGCTGGATCATGAAGTCTTAACGTGCGCGAGGAGGGTGGAGCAGGAAGTGGCCAAGTCGTCGAGGTAAGACTCGAGTCGAAGTTGCTGGAATGTCGGCGTGCCTTGGTTGATAGCGTCCACGAAGGATCTTGACTCGTCATTGGTGTTTAGCGGTAATTACGATGAGATGGGATGGGGTTAATCCTTGATGACTCGGTGTCACACGAGGAGCGGGTTTGCATAAGCCGTGCGGGTCAGGAAGTCAGAGTATCGGTCGAGGAGATCGAGGAGTTCGCTAAACGGAAGCATGACCTCGGCGATTTAGGTCTGACTATTCTGGCCCCACTCGGTACGTTGACTAGGGTTTGACCGACACGAGGTATACTACGACATTCCAAGGTCCCCGACCATGAGACCCATTCCAAAGCGACTTTGTCCCCACCGAGGGACGAAAAATGTGTCTCATTTGGACATTGAATGCGGGGGGCACGAGGGTAAACCTGATAGGGTTTTTGGGTTTAGATCCAGTGCCGCATCGAGAGGCATGGGTTAGTAAGGCCTCCCGTAGGGCTGCTGGTGGATTTCCGGGTTAAGGGCGTAGTGTGCGGATGTAGGGTCCTCTTCCGTGCCACGGTGAAAGTGCCATCGGGTGGCTGGCGTCAGTCGTGGCTTTGGTAAACGAAGGAATTTTGAAGCTTCGTGTGCATGATGTCTCATGCATTTTTGAAAAGAATTTATTTTATTTTTATGTACGAAAAAAAAACATTTGTCCCCATTGTTTTTGAAAGCATGTAAGCACATAAAATTTGGAGTTAAAGGCATTGATCCAAGTTGACGATGCAAGCTTGACTTTTCCCAGCTAACCAGATGACCATAACAGTACGCAATGCGAGGTCTTTGCGGGAAGGAAGATATAAAGGTTCAATTTTGCAAATGAAAAGTAGGTGTTTGGGACGGAAGCTTGACCCACGAAACATGTAGTTATTTTAATTTGCTTAAAATGACAAGTTTCTTAAATTTATTTTTTGAAAAACAAGTTTTTACTAAAAAAGCTTATTGGTCGGCGGAGTCGCCTATGACCCTCAATGTACCTTTGGCCACAAAACCTTTGGTGAAAAGGAAAAAGATTTTTGGAATGGGATTAATCTTTATCGGACTTTGAAAAATCAACGAGCAAACGCCATTTTAGTTTAGGGGCGAAACTTTGAAAAATGCCCGAAAATTAGAGAAATGAGTCAGGAGGTCACGTTACATTCGGGAAGAACGTTTAGCGTTCACCGGAATGCCTCGTATGACGAGTCTTCCATACTCGAAACTTTGTGTGTGTGTGTGTGTTTTGAAAAGGATTTTGAATTAAAAGTTTTTGAAAATAAATACGAGGAATTGGACAGGTTTGGAAATAAGCGGTAGACTAAACAATGACTAGGTTGAACAGGCATAATGCGGCCGGGGAAAGTTGTTTGCGGGAAGTGACAATGTCATCGCGTGGATGACTTTATAGTCAAAGTTCATCCGCGCGATAAGCTCGGCAATCTCAATATTTTACGGTTTCTTAATAGGTTGTAATTTCCACAACTTAAGCTGGATTTACGGGACTTAAGCAGCAAGCTATGGAAAAAACGAGAAAATAAAAGGGATGTTTGGATTTTTGGCATCCATGCTTGTCCTCTCTTTCCCTAGACTTTGATTAGTGGTCATTAGTATAATCAAGCCATCAGGGGTACATTAGGACTTTGCAATAATTTCATTTGACATTTTCAGGGAAAAGGGGGATTTTGACATGAAAAGTAAATTAACAAGAAAATTAGGTCAAGATGTATCAAAACTTTTTAGAGGTCAAGATCTCTAAAGGTGGTCACAAGAAGGACCATCCTTGAGACACATACTCAAAGTGTATCTCATACATCTTGTGTGACCTAAATATGTAAGTCTTAAGGATGTTACTTTATTTTTGAACAACTTTTAAAGCTAGTTCCCAGGTGAACATCTTAGACTAGGGAGGGACATCTTGGTGTTTGAAAAATAAAGATATGGACCATTTGAAGTGGACTTTAAAAATGGAGATGAACTCCAGATGCCATTTTTTTAGGTCAAACTTTGAAAAACAAAGTTAAGTAATGTAAAGAGACATGGAGGTAAAAGGGACCCTTTATAGAGGAATCATCCGTGGAGATGAACTCCATGGAGATCTCTTGATCCTTTGGGACAAGGGAAGAGGCGTAAACAAAGGCAATGATTCTACATCATTTAATATGAATGTATGTATGAATGAAGAGTACATTTAGGACTTTAAGGAGATGTCATTTGCAAGGGAAAGGGGTTTTGACATGAAAAGTAAATTAACAAGAAAAATTAGGTCAAGATGTATCAACTTTAGAGGAAGATCTCCAAGGTGGTCACAAGAAGGACCATCCTTGAGTACTCAAGTGTATCTCCTACATCTTGTGTGACCTAAATATGTAAGTCTTAAGGATATTCATCCATGGAAATGGTTCCAAGGTGAACATCTTAGACTAAGGGGGGGGGGTACATTTACAAGGAAGTAAAGACTATGGACAATTTGAAGTGATCATCTATGGAAATGGATTCTAAGATGACCACATTTTAGGTTAAAAGAGCAAGCAACAACTAGTAATGTAAAGAGACATGGGAGGTAAAAATATGGACCACTTGTAGAGAATCATCCATGGAGATGAACTCCATGGAGATCCTCTTGGATCCTTGGGACAAAGGGGAAGGGAGGTGATCAACAAGTAAACCAACAATACTACATCATTTATATATGAAATGTATGTATGAATGATGGAGATTTGAGTAAGAGAATGAGGGTTTTACCAATTTTTCTTGGGTTGGTGTTTAGGGTTTGAGTGATTTCAAGGCTTAGGAAGGATTTGGTCTTGAATTCGGTATTGGATTTGAGTGGTGGGAGTGTTTAAGTTTGTTTGGAGTATAAATTTCGGCAGAGTAACAGTAGGAAATAGGATTTCTTGGCCCCTTAAAACTGAGGGGGAAGGGCTGTATTTATAGGTTGGCCAGAATACAACATCATCCGCGTGGATGAGTTTGAGGCTACAATTTCATCCGCGCAAATGGGATCAGCAGCGTGCCTATTTTTTGCAGAAAGTTTTTGTATGTTCTCCCTTGGTCAATATTCTCTTCTTTCTTCGAAATGACACATTCCAGCATGGTCCTAGGTTATTTTCTTATTCCTAAGAGGTCCTTCCTCATTCAAATTGTCTAAATAACGTCCGAAATGCCCATAAATGATTATAAATCATTAAATTGAGTTGACGGAACACTAACGACACAGATTGGGGTACTTACACCCTCACAATGTTTTAAAGACTTTAAAAGAAGTTTTAAAACAAAAACATGTCCCCAGCATAGTCGCCAACTGAAATTACCCGATCCGGAGACGCCCGAGCGCGTCAAATTTGTTCCTTTTTTGAAAGGTGAAAAATGTTTGAAAGATTGGACAGATGAATTTCTTTGAAAAGAGAGTCGCCACGCCGTTTTGTGAGCCCAAAACATTGAGAAAATGGTTTTTGATGTAAGATCTTGAGTTCAGAGGTCACATTATGCCTCGTAAAGATATTTTAGTGCTCACTCGAAATGTCTCATATCTATGAGACTTTCTAATTTTTTTTGAAAATTGTGTGTGTATGTGTTTTTAAAATCAAATGACTTTGTATCTTAAAGGAAAAGGGAAAAATTGTGCAGTTTTAGATAAAACTGTTTGATTTGATAAAGGGGGGTTAAAACAAATGCTAAAATGGAAAAACTGGAAAAACTAGACAAATGTTACAACACGCAAACTGATCCGTACGGATCAATGCTCCTTTACAAGGAGGATCGTACGGAAGACCATGTGCAGTACGCTATTTTTTTTGTATCTCATTTAATTTCTGATGTTAATTTGTTTAGACTTAAGAAAGAAAGGTGACATCTTCTAGATTGTCCATAAAGTTGATCATAAAACCAAAAAAGGGAAATGTCCAAACCTTAGGGTTGTCATCTCCAAATCCTAGTATAGCACAACAATGGTGGTTTTGAGATTTTCTTAAGAGACAACAATGGATATTGTTTGCTTCAATTAAAGAAATGAGAGATCTTTTGGAAGTTTATACTTGAACTTTTGTCATATTCTAGGAAGAAAATGGAAGAAATAAAGTTACATCAACATTGTGACCATAATCCCTATAACCACATCTTTAACATGAGTGATTAGTTAATCCTTGTAGATTAGGGTTACTTGTATCATATTAACTTAAAAGAAAATGGGATCAAGAGATGATTTTAGAAAGTAAAGACATTTGAAAGTAAGTAATGGAAAGACAATCCTTGGAATATAAACAAACCACTATCTTCATTGGACTTCCATTCTTAGGCACATTGTGCATGGAAAGTATTGTAGGATCATTTAGATCGTTTGGGTCTATAATGTACAAAAACAAATAAATGAATACATTATAAATGATAGATTCAACAACAATGATTCATAAATAGATTAAAGACATGAAAATGAAAGATTTAAAGAGTTATTAGGGTTTGAAAGAAGATCTCACCATTGTTGGTTCTTTCTATCTTCCTATGGTTTGATTTTGTTGGGAAAGTGTTTGATTTATTAAGGTGATAATAAGGAGAAAATTCTGCTCTTAATTAGGCAGAATGTCCCCTAATGCTCACTTTTCTCATATTTTTCTTGTCCCAAATGAAGGAGAAAGAGGGCTGCATTTATAACATTTGGAAATGACAAACAGGTCCGTACGGAATTACTTTGCCTTTTGCAAGGTGATCCGTGCTGACCAAGGTGTAAATTATGTATGTTTTTGACTTTTGTTATTCGCGAGGTCCTTCGATGTTTTTAATGTACAAAATGTCCTTTCTTGCCTTGCTTGGTCAATTTA